>JANBXA010000735.1:49582500-49600000 GCA_030556225.1 Cricetiscus sungorus | reverse complement strand
TGTGTGTGTGCTGTGCAGGTAAACCGAGCCAGCCTCTTGTCTGTCTGTGTGTGTGTGTGCTGTGCAGGTAAACCGAGCCAGCCTCTTGTCTGTCTGTCTGTCTGTGTGCTGTGCAGGTAAACCGAGCCAGCCTCTTGTCTGTCTGTCTGTCTGTCTGTGTGCTGTGCAGGTAAACCGAGCCAGCCTCTTGTCTGTCTGTCTGTGTGTGTGCTGTGCAGGTAAACCGAGCCAGCCTCTTGTCTGTCTCTGTGTGTGTGCTGTGCAGGTAAACCGAGCCAGCCTCTTGTCTGTCTGTCTGTCTGTGTGTGTGCTGTGCAGGTAAACCGAGCCAGCCTCTTGTCTATCTCTGTGTGTGTGTGCTGTGCAGGTAAACCGAGCCAGCCTCTTGTCTGTCTGTGTGTGTGCTGTGCAGGTAAACCGAGCCAGCCTCTTGTCTGTCTGTGTGTGTGTGTGCTGTGCAGGTAAACCGAGCCAGCCTCTTGTCTGTCTGTCTGTGTGTGTGTGTGCTGTGCAGGTAAACCGAGCCAGCCTCTTGTCTGTCTGTCTGTCTGTCTTTGTGCTGTGCAGGTAAACCGAGCCAGCCTCTTGTCTGTCTGTCTGTGTGTGTGCTGTGCAGGTAAACCGAGCCAGCCTCTTGTCTGTCTCTGTGTGTGTGTGCTGTGCAGGTAAACCGAGCCAGCCTCTTGTCTGTCTGTGTGTGTGTGCTGTGCAGGTAAACCGAGCCAGCCTCTTGTCTGTCTGTCTGTCTGTCTGTGTGCTGTGCAGGTAAACCGAGCCAGCCTCTTGTCTGTCTGTCTGTCTGTGTGTGTGCTGTGCAGGTAAACCGGAGCCAGCCTCTTGTCTGTCTCTGTGTGTGTGTGCTGTGCAGGTAAACCGAGCCAGCCTCTTGTCTGTCTGTCTGTCTGTGTGTGTGCTGTGCAGGTAAACCGAGCCAGCCTCTTGTCTGTCTGTGTGTGTGTGTGCTGTGCAGGTAAACCGAGCAAGCCTCTTGTCTGTCTGTCTGTCTGTGTGCTGTGCAGGTAAACCGAGCCAGCCTCTTGTCTGTCTGTCTGTCTGTGTGTGTGCTGTGCAGGTAAACCGAGCCAGCCTCTTGTCTGTCTGTCTGTGTGTGTGCTGTGCAGGTAAACCGAGCCAGCCTCTTGTCTGTCTGTCTGTCTGTCTGTGTGCTGTGCAGGTAAACCGAGCCAGCCTCTTGTCTGTCTCTGTGTGTGTGCTGTGCAGGTAAACCGAGCCAGCCTCTTGTCTGTCTCTGTGTGTGTGTGCTGTGCAGGTAAACCGAGCCAGCCTCTTGTCTGTCTGTCTGTCTGTGTGCTGTGCAGGTAAACCGAGCCAGCCTCTTGTCTGTCTGTGTGTGTGTGTGCTGTGCAGGTAAACCGAGCCAGCCTCTTGTCTGTCTGTGTGTGTGTGTGCTGTGCAGGTAAACCGAGCCAGCCTCTTGTCTGTCTGTCTGTCTGTGTGCTGTGCAGGTAAACCGAGCCAGCCTCTTGTCTGTCTGTCTGTCTGTCTGTGTGCTGTGCAGGTAAACCGAGCCAGCCTCTTGTCTGTCTGTCTGTGTGTGTGCTGTGCAGGTAAACCGAGCCAGCCTCTTGTCTGTCTCTGTGTGTGTGCTGTGCAGGTAAACCGAGCCAGCCTCTTGTCTGTCTGTCTGTCTGTGTGTGTGCTGTGCAGGTAAACCGAGCCAGCCTCTTGTCTATCTCTGTGTGTGTGTGCTGTGCAGGTAAACCGAGCCAGCCTCTTGTCTGTCTGTGTGTGTGTGTGCTGTGCAGGTAAACCGAGCCAGCCTCTTGTCTGTCTGTCTGTGTGTGTGTGTGCTGTGCAGGTAAACCGAGCCAGCCTCTTGTCTGTCTGTCTGTCTGTCTGTGTGCTGTGCAGGTAAACCGAGCCAGCCTCTTGTCTGTCTGTCTGTGTGTGTGCTGTGCAGGTAAACCGAGCCAGCCTCTTGTCTGTCTGTCTGTGTGTGTGTGCTGTGCAGGTAAACCGAGCCAGCCTCTTGTCTGTCTCTGTGTGTGTGCTGTGCAGGTAAACCGAGCCAGCCTCTTGTCTGTCTGTCTGTCTGTGTGCTGTGCAGGTAAACCGAGCCAGCCTCTTGTCTGTCTGTCTGTGTGTGTGCTGTGCAGGTAAACCGAGCCAGCCTCTTGTCTGTCTGTCTGTCTGTCTGTGTGCTGTGCAGGTAAACCGAGCCAGCCTCTTGTCTGTCTGTCTGTGTGTGTGCTGTGCAGGTAAACCGAGCCAGCCTCTTGTCTGTCTCTGTGTGTGTGCTGTGCAGGTAAACCGAGCCAGCCTCTTGTCTGTCTGTGTGTGTGTGCTGTGCAGGTAAACCGAGCCAGCCTCTTGTCTGTCTCTGTGTGTGTGCTGTGCAGGTAAACCGAGCCAGCCTCTTGTCTGTCTGTCTGTCTGTGTGCTGTGCAGGTAAACCGAGCCAGCCTCTTGTCTGTCTGTCTGTGTGTGTGCTGTGCAGGTAAACCGAGTCAGCCTCTTGTCTGTCTGTCTGTCTGTGTGCTGTGCAGGTAAACCGAGCCAGCCTCTTGTCTGTCTGTCTGTGTGTGTGCTGTGCAGGTAAACCGAGCCAGCCTCTTGTCTGTCTGTCTGTGTGTGTGTGCTGTGCAGGTAAACCGAGCCAGCCTCTTGTCTGTCTCTGTGTGTGTGCTGTGCAGGTAAACCGAGCCAGCCTCTTGTCTGTCTGTC
The DNA here is from genome assembly GCA_030556225.1 of Cricetiscus sungorus. Classification (NCBI taxonomy): domain Eukaryota; kingdom Metazoa; phylum Chordata; class Mammalia; order Rodentia; family Cricetidae; genus Cricetiscus; species Cricetiscus sungorus. Next base: position 49,597,315 of record JANBXA010000735.1, on the reverse strand, counting down.
TGTCTGTGTGTGTGCTGTGCAGGTAAACCGAGCCAGCCTCTTGTCTGTCTGTCTGTCTGTGTGCTGTGCAGGTAAACCGAGCCAGCCTCTTGTCTGTCTGTGTGTGTGTGCTGTGCAGGTAAACCAAGCCAGCCTCTTGTCTGTCTGTCTGTCTGTCTGTGTGCTGTGCAGGTAAACCGAGCCAGCCTCTTGTCTGTCTGTCTGTCTGTGTGTGTGCTGTGCAGGTAAACCGAGCCAGCCTCTTGTCTGTCTCTGTGTGTGTGTGCTGTGCAGGTAAACCGAGCCAGCCTCTTGTCTGTCTGTCTGTCTGTGTGTGTGCTGTGCAGGTAAACCGAGCCAGCCTCTTGTCTGTCTCTGTGTGTGTGCTGTGCAGGTAAACCGAGCCAGCCTCTTGTCTGTCTGTGTGTGTGTGCTGTGCAGGTAAACCGAGCCAGCCTCTTGTTTGTCTGTCTGTCTGTCTGTGTGCTGTGCAGGTAAACCGAGCCAGCCTCTTGTCTGTCTGTCTGTCTGTCTGTCTGTGTGTGTGCTGTGCAGGTAAACCGAGCCAGCCTCTTGTCTGTCTCTGTGTGTGTGTGCTGTGCAGGTAAACCGAGCCAGCCTCTTGTCTGTCTGTCTGTCTGTGTGTGTGCTGTGCAGGTAAACCGAGCCAGCTTCTTGTCTGTCTGTGTGTGTGTGTGCTGTGCAGGTAAACCGAGCCAGCCTCTTGTCTGTCTGTGTGTGTGTGTGCTGTGCAGGTAAACCGAGCCAGCCTCTTGTCTGTCTGTGTGTGTGTGTGCTGTGCAGGTAAACCGAGCCAGCCTCTTGTCTGTCTGTCTGTGTGTGTGCTGTGCAGGTAAACCGAGCCAGCCTCTTGTCTGTCTCTGTGTGTGTGTGTGCTGTGCAGGTAAACCGAGCCAGCCTCTTTTCTGTCTGTCTGTGTGTGTGCTGTGCAGGTAAACCGAGCCAGCCTCTTGTCTGTCTGTCTGTGTGTGTGCTGTGCAGGTAAACCGAGCCAGCCTCTTGTCTGTCTCTCTGTGTGTGTGTGCTGTGCAGGTAAACCGAGCCAGCCTCTTGTCTGTCTGTCTGTCTGTGTGTGTGCTGTGCAGGCAGCCATAGCTGCAGTGCATGCATTCATTATCCCGACAGCCACGTCACATTGACAAGATGGCATCTCACAGCTTTCTTCCCAATTGTGGGGGTTTGAGAGGAAAGGTCCCCCAGAGGGAGTGGCACAGTTAGGAGGTGTGGCCTTGTTGGAGGAAGTGTGTCACTGTGGGGACGGGCTCTGAGATCTCCTGTTTGCTTAAGCCATGCCCAGCGAGACAGACCACTTCCTGTTTCCTGCAATGAAGATGCAGGACTCCCAGCACCACGTCCACCTGCAAGCCCCCATGTCACAATGCAATGACTAAACCTCTGGAAATACAAGCCAGCCCCAATTGCATTTACAAGAGTTGCTGTGGTCATGTTGTCTCTTCATGGCAGTTGAAACGGTAAGACACCCATCTTCTGATCCGTGCATTCTTCTGTCCGCCCTTCTGTCATATTCCCTGGGTCCTGGAGGAGTCGGACAGACATCCTGTTTGGGGCCGACGCAGACAAGTTCAATAGAAGCTTAATTCTACTGGTGAGAAGGCACGCCGAGCTCTCTTTATGGTCACAAGTTTGGGGCTTTTGTTCCTCGACTACATGTTCAATGCTAAGTGTGTGCATGTGTTGTTCAGGCCCCTGGGAGCCGCAGGGACCCAAACGCAGTCCCCTGCCTGTGAGGTCTTGTGCTCCAGCAGTAGATGGGGGTCTGGATAGAAGCCCATGGCTAGAGCATGGGTGGGGTGGTGGGGAGAAGTGGGAAGGAGATGGCAGGGTGTGAGTGGGACAGGCAGTGTGGTCCTCACGGCACCGAGGAGCTTGAATGTCAACAAACAGGACTGCAAGGCGGTTCTGAGTAGAGCACGGAGCCGTCTGGTTGCTTCTGGAATGGGCCACCCTTGCTTTTGTATCATGTGTCTTCAACGACAAAGGTAAGGCCGCTTAGTAATTCAGCCATGGCAGTGGCTGGCACTCCTAGGTGGGGAGAGGGCAGAGAGGGCTGGGACAGGAAGGCTTCTTGGCAAGGTAGGAAAGGGTCATGGGCCAGAGAGAGTTGAGGCCAACCCAAGGGCTTCGTCCTGATGGGGGCAAGGGTGGGGACCAGGAAGGGAGGAGTTGATGAGCCCTGGGATAGGCAACTCTCCTGAGCCAGGCCCTTATTTTAGGGTGGTTCAGAGGATCCAAAGAACCAGTGCATTGACATGGCTTTAGTCTGAATGTGAAGTGTTCCTTATACCCAGTGCCCTGTCATTTGGGGGAGATTCCGGTGCTTCAGGGAATGCTGGGGGAGGTGTTGCGCCTTTGGAGGAGTCTAGAAGGAAAAAGTAGGGTCACTGAAGTATAACCAGCCTGGTCTCGACCTCCTGTGTGCCATGAGATGAACACTCTTACCCTCTGAACGCTGCCACCATGACGCTGCTCATCATCGAGCTGTCACCACGGACTGAAATCTCTGATACAGTGAACCAACCCCCCCTATGTTTTCTCAGACACTAACACCCCTCCATCTGTGGTCAGGGGCGATCTGCAAATATTAAATGAAAAATCCCCGGCACATGCAGTTTCTACATTTTATTTGTTTTTAAAGATTTACTCATTTTCATTTCATGCACTTGTTCTGCCTGTATGTGCGTGCGTCCTGGCGCCTGCAGTGACCAGAAGAGGGCATGAGATGGGGTCTGGGAATACAGTTACAGATGGTTGTGAGCTGCCATGTGGGTCCTGGGAATTGAACCTGGGTCCTCTGGCAGAGCAACCGTAACCACGGGCCATCTTCCCAGCCCCAAGTTGTAAGCTCTCGGTGCTGTTCTCAGTAGTACAATGAAGACTTGAGTGAGTTCATCTCTTAGACGGGAGCCATCCTTTGTCCGTGCTGTATACGCTGCTTGTACATTGGTCATTCAGTGCCACATGCACTATCAAAGGGGCCACTGTAACATTGCGATGCTGTTGTGGGACACTGTTGTGGGGAAGACAAACATCTGAGCACCCCAGATCCAGAGCCAGTGGCGACCCAAAGCAAGGATCCCCCCAAATTCGACTTGGTGAACCAGGAAGTTTCGCTGGGGTTACTTACCGAAGCAGAAATGGCTCAAAGACAGTTGTGTCACCAAAGACACCCTAGAATTAGCAGTGGGCCCACAAAAGCTGGAAACCCAGAGTGCGCTGTGCCATCTGCAGGCAGCTCAGCAGGTTGGAGGGTGTCGATGTCAGGCAGCTCGGTTTGTGTGAGCCTCTCCCAGGCAGCTTGGTCGATCTTTGGTTGTCTCACAGCAGCCCTCACTGCTTATATTCCTTTGAGGCGACACACACAGTGCGTGTAGTTAATTTCAGGGACTTCCTGAAGCCGCGAGATGTTTACTTCCTGAGATTACCAACTTCCCTCCTGGATGCAGTGTTCTGGTGTCTTAAGCAAGCTTGCCTCCAGACAGCTACGTAAGCGCTGTGGTGAAGTAACATCTATTTCCTTAATAAATGCCCCAGTACAAGAATTAGCTGGGAACGTGGTTAAACAGAAGCAAAGTTGTGGGGTGCTCAGTTTAATAGGAAAGGTAACAGTTCTCAATAAAAAAAAGGGAGCCCCTTACCTCATTGCTGAACTCAGACAGACCGTGTTCCGCTCTTCCCATGCCTTGCTCATACCTCAGGGGTGTACATGAAGGAGGGCATATAGCAGGCAGAAGACTTGGGGCTCTGTGATTTCAGGGATCCCCAGGGCTCAGTATGTGGCACAGAGGGGGGAACTCTACTGGCCACCAAGTCTCCCAGACTCCGAATTAAACAGAAACAAAGAGCTACACAGAATGTGCTCTGCTCATGGCTGCTCCGCGTCCAGGCCCCGCTGCCGCGATTGCTGCCTGAGTTCCCCTGCTTTGCCTCATGGCACATCTGCCTACTTTCCTCTTGTCTTGGTTCAGAGAGCTTCTTTGGCCATGCTCAACCCCTCCCCAACGGTCTACATTGACAGCCTCCCCTTCTTTCCATGGCTGTATCTTTACTCTCTTGATACTCGTGTATGTTCAAACTCTCCTTACACCTCGTGGGTGTTGTACCAGGCACAGCCTTTCTTGCAAAAATGCATGTTCCTTATGGGGGGGGGGAGACTCTGCCCTGTGCAGTGCCCTCTCCAGCCTTGGACGACGTCTTGTGCACAGTCGGCCATCCACAAATGCCTGTTGAGTGAATGACTGAATACTTTGGAAAAATACTTTGAAGCAACACCTCCATTTCAAAGATGTATCAAAACGGCATCATTTCCATTTTATTTATTTGTTTGTTTGTTTGTTATTTAATGGTGTATGGCAAGTTTGATTGTTTCTCTAGGAGAGAAACCTCGGTGACGGTATGCACTCACCGCAGGTTCATGTTTTAAGGAATCAAGAGACATCAAGAAAAGAACCTGGCCTCTTCTCTCAAGCTCACACAGCCCTTCTCAGAGCGTGCGGAACCCTGTGCTTTCTCCCTCTTTTCTAATCCCCCCTTTCTTTGTCTTGCCCGATTTAAGAGAGTGTGCATGAAGAGACAGTTTCTCAGTCTAAGCCCTTTCACCGTTTGGGCCATATTGTCCTTGCCAAGTGTCTCAGAGCCCCTAGTGCGTTGATAAGACACTATGACCGAAAGCAAGTTGGGAAGGAAAGGGTTTCTTTGGCTTATGTGTCCTGACCCCAGTTCTCTATGATGGGGAGTCAGGGAAGGGCTCAAGGCAGGAACCTGGAGTCGGGAAGTGAAACAGGCCATGGAGAAGCACTGTTTTCTGGGTTCCTCCCCATAGCTGGCGAGTTGGCTTTCTCCCAGGACCATCAGCCCAAGGATGGCACCACCCACGCCAACCATAATCAGGAAAATGCCGCACAGACTTGCCTACTGGCCAATCAGATGCGGTGATGACGGCGCCTTGAGTGATGGGTGGGGGTGGGGGGGCTTTGACACTTCCTAGTGGGAGGGAGGTAGGGGTCATAGGAATGATACCTAGGAGTCCAACCATTCCTTCCCATGCCCTGAAGGACCTTGGAAGATGCCAGAAGACAGAGGAGGTACAAGATGGACTAAAGTGGAACCCCATCCGTGCAGCTCCTGTGTAGTGGCCATGGTGATGGGGAGGTGTTGTAAGGTATCTGATTACACTGTGCAAAGACATGTCACTATGATTGGTTAAAAAAAACAAAAAAAACCAAAACAAACCTGAACAGCCAGTAGCTAGTCAGGGGGTGTAGGAATTGGAGAGGCGTGAGAGGGACACCAGAGGGAGCAGAGAGGAAACAGGAGGAAGAGAGGTGAAAAGCCATAAGGCAAAAATGCATTAATATAAATGGGTTAACATACGCTATAAGAACTAGTGGGCCAACCTAAGCTGTAGGCTGAGCTTTGTAATCAATACTACGTCTCAGTGTTGTTATTTGGGAGCTGGCTGCAGGGCAGAGAAGGACTTGTTACAGGGTGGGGCCTCTGGAAGTGAGCCGTTTTGGAATCACCCACACACCTATGAGCCACCCTTAGCCTTGCTCCTGTTCCTAGCCTGATACGCTCGTTGGCTCACCGAGTTGGACTTGTGCGGAGTTGACTTTTGGTGTTGTTGCCACATCCTCTGGGGCACATAGACATTCACTCACAGCATTACAATCCTCCACATGCCGGAATTTGTCAGAGAAAAGAATTAACCTTCGGCTTTTGCTAATGGGTATCCAGGCAGGCAAAGTAAGAACTGACCCACTGCGCCTCGTAGGCTACTGCAAAGGTCTGAGACTTACGGCCTCTCAGCATTACTTTCTGTGTTAGGTGGGGTGAGCAATTTTAACAGCAGGAAATGGAGTTTTCCTTATTATAGCTATCATAGTCTTCCTTCTGTCCATTTCTTCCTGTTGTCCTTCCCCTTTTCTTCCCATCCTCCTTCCTACCATCCCTCCTTCCCTCCCTCCTTTTCTCCGTCCCTCCCTCCCTTTCTCCCTCCCTCCCTCCTTCCCTCCCTCCCTTTCTTCCTCCCTCCCTCCCTCCCTCCCTTTCTCCCTCCCTTCTTTTCCTCTTTCCCTCCTTTTCTCCCTCCCTTCTTTTCCTCTTTCCCTCCCTCTCTCCCTCCCTCCCTCCCTTTCTCTGTCCCTCCCTCCCCCTTCCCTTCCTCCCTCCCTCCCTCCCTTTCTCCCTCCCTTCTTTTCCTCTTTTCCTCCCTCCCTCCCTTTCTTCCTCCCTCCCTCATTTCTCCCTCCCTCCCTCCCTCCCTTCCTCCGTCCCTCCGTCCCTCCCTCCTTCCCTCCCTCCCTCATTTCTCCCTCCTTCTCTCCCTCTCTCCCTCCCTCCTTCATTTCTCCCTCTTTCCCTCCCTCCCTTTCTCCCTCCCTCCCTCTCTCCCTCCCTCCCCCTTCCTTCCTTCCTGTCTGCCCCTCCTTTTCCACTTTCTTCCCTCCCCTCCCCCTCTCCCTTTCCCCTTTCCTGCTCTTCCTTCTTCATCCCTCCCCCTCCCCACATTTCTTATTGAAGATTCCCATCACTCCATGTGCACATTCAGAGCCAGTGTGCAGACAGAGATAAGCATGCTGCTTTTGTGCTGTGAACTTGATTTTGGTTATGATGAAGACCCATTATGTAGCTGTAAGGGCCGGCAAAAATCTACCATTTCTCTATCCCAGGCTCTAGGAGTCTAGAAGGGTAGAAAAATCTTACTGATTGAAAAAAATTGATTGAGAACATGTATCAAAATAATTTTCTTACAGATCTCTATAACATACAACTGCCTGCCTCATTATCTAGCATGATGAGTAGAGCAAAGAAATGCAAAGTAGTCAAGTGTTCCCTCAACTGATTAACACCTATAGAATGTGTGTGTGTGTGCATGTGTGTGTGCATGTGCATGTGTGTGTGTCTGTGTGTGTCTGCGTGTGTGTATGTCTGTGTGCATGTGTGTGTGTGCATGTCTGTGTGTGTATGTGCATTTCAGTGTCTGTGTATGTGTGTCTGTGTGCGTGTGTGCACGTGTGTGTGCGTGTATGCATGTCTGTGTCTGTGTGTCTGTGTGTGTGTGCATGTCTGTATGTGTGTGCATGTGTATATGTGTGTGCGTGCGCGTGCATGTCTGTGTGATTATGTGTGTGTGTTTGTGTGCCTGTGTGTGTTTGTGTGCATGTGTGTGCATGTGTGTGCATGTGTGTGCATGTCTATGTGCATGTGTGGATGTGTGTGTGCGTGTGTGTCTGTGTGTATGTGTCCGTGTGTGTGTGTACATGTGCATGTCTGTGTGATTATGTGTGTGTGTTTGTTTGCATGTGTGCACGTGCATGTGTGTACATATGTGTATGTGTGTCTGTGTATGTCCATGTGTGTGTGTGTGTACACGTGTGTGTCTGAGTACTGTTTAGCCATGAAAAAGATCTTGTAATCTGGATGGAAGAGGAGATCATGATTAATGAAAAAAATTCCAAGCAAGGAATAACATAGGTGTGTTCCCCATGATGTGGCTTGTGGAATTTGAAAAGGCTGCTTTCACAGACACTGGGAGTGGACTGGTGGCCCCCAGAAACTGGAGAGAACGGGAAGGAAGGCAAGGAGGAGGGTGTTGCAGGCACTAACTTGCAGCCACATAGGATGCGGAAGTCTTGGTGTGTTTGCACACAGTAGGGTGACTACAGATGCGAAGAACACAGTGTGCATTTCAAAGAGCTAGAAGGAGTGGCATGCTTTTTTCAAACAAGGAACTGGTAACTAAAGAGAGAAGTGTGCTTAGCCTGGCTTAGCTGTCACACAGGGTGATAGCGTCCGCTGTCTTCTTGCTACAACTTGGAACACCAAAACAGCCTGGGTCAGCTCGGCACAAGGGCTTGCATGCCTGTTGGGGCCAGCCTTGGCCGGTGACTGCTGCAGGGAAATCCAGGCTGCTGTGCTGTGCACAGCTCCATTTCCTGGACCAGGCCTGGCTCCTGGGCTAAATGACACTCAACAGGCAGTGTGGTGCGTTCCTTCCTGCTGTTCTTGACTGTGGATGGGACTGGCTGCCTGTGAGCTCGCCTTGATGTTTTCTGAGATGATGGATTGCAACCCAGAATCATAAACCAGATTAGCCTTTCCTCCTTACATTGCTTTTCTCAGGACATCTGCCATACAACAGAGAGGAGATTAGGACACGGGGTAGGTGCATCTTAAAATATTACCTGGTTCTACATTGATCCAAGTACTTTTTATATTTGTATGCATTCGCTAGAAACAGTAGACTGCGAAACAATGAGGATTCAGTAGCATTTCCTGTGTTCCCACTTCCCTTCCAGAAAGGCCAGGACACCTAGGAGAAAAGTGTGGGTGAGTATGCCTACGACGTCACATCTGTTTGTGTCTTTTCTTGTCATGACATCACAGTATTTGGGCTCAGGGGAGTAGTCAATCCCTCCAGAACTAGTTTTACCAGAGCCACAGAGCACATGCCACATGCTCATTCATTGTCCCTGTTCCTGTTGTGTGACCCCAGCGTAAATGAATGGATCCAGCTCCCTACAGTCCTCCATGTTCAGAGGACCTGGGCATTGCAGACACCATGTAAGGGATGGAAGTGATGATCTTAAATCTTTAAAGAAAACACATTGTAAACTGTGACTTCCTCATCGCCCCATCTCCAAACAAAACAAAATCCCAGCCAGTGCAGATGAGCGTGGGAATGTTGTCTAAACAGTACAGCGGTTCCTCAGTGTCTGTAGGGGTGGGGGACAGTCTACGTCCTCATGCCTGTTAGCGTCCACGTCTGTCCCCTGTAACTTGGAGGAGGCCTTCATTTACAAAGGCAGGCTACAGGACTCACGGGAGAATGGCCACTTGAATCTGACACATAGGTGTGGGTTGATTTTCCATCACACGGTAGAAGCTAAACACGGGGGTTGGAAAGACTTACTGTACAGTGTGGAGACCATGGTTCGGGGTTCTCACCATAAAACGGGAGCTGTGTGAAGCGATGCCTATGCTGAGTAGCTGGCTTAGTCATAGACATCACTAACACTTGTACCACGCAAAGCAGAGCCTGAGGCAACACCTCGTGCGTAGGCATTCCATTTGAACGGTGACAGGTCAGAGACAGAGAGAGGGCAGCTGATAGGGTCTTCTGAGTTGTTGCCCCGCATATGGTCCAAAGCCAAGAGACATTGGTACACCCTGTGGCCTGTCACAAGTGCCCAGGTCAGTAAACAAAACAAAAGTCACCGACAAAGCAGGAGGGGGGTTCTTACCTCTCCACGCACTCCAGGCAGAAGGACAGGAAGGACACCTCCCTCTTCATACCAACTCCAGCATCACACTCAGACCCTAGCGGGGGCCAGACACACACACTTCAGGGTACTGAGTGCTCCTGCAGAAGACCCAGCCTCAGTTCCCAGCACCCACATCAAGGCACTCACACACATATGGTGTGTGTAATCCCACTCAGCCTCACACACATGCAAATGAATTTTTAAAGAATCTTAAAAAACCAAAACTGTCGTGGTGGGCCTGTCATGGTGTACTACATCCTGGGCAGAGCCCTAGGGCCCCAAACGTTGGCTAAACCCCAGAGATTGAGACTATAATTGCATTGCATAGGGCAGCTGCCAACCCCACCTTCTTCTCTTTTCCCTCAGGTGTCAGAGACGGAAGCCAGGCTTCATTTGCTGAGGATTAGGGCACAGAAGCTGACACAAGGCAGTCTGGGGACCCTAGTGACAGGCCTGCTGCTGTGAGAGGAAGCAGCATGGGATGCCCCACACACAGACAGAAGCTCACAAGGAGCCTTTAGGCCACTCTGGCATCCAACAAAGGCCTGTGTCCTGGGAGGCAGACCCAATTCCTGACCACTTCAATACCAGCCTTGGAGAGGGTCTGCGTCACAGCTGTCCTCCATCTGAGACATGTGAGCCTTCATTTTAATAGTGTCGGCAGCCGAAGGACAGTGTCCGGGACCCATGGCTCATCCTTGGACAGCATAGCTCTGTCACACCAGGGCCCCCAGCTGGGATTTGGCATTTCCCCCCATCCCAGGAAGCTGCCTGAGCTCCAGCGGGACAGATGAGTGACTTGGGCCACATCATCGCCAGCTACGCGGGACTGGAGTGCCTTCCTAAGACAGTGTAGGTCCTTGGAGCTGGGAGACTTAGGTGTAACCTGCTTAGTAACCACGTGTGTGGGCTAAGGACTGCCTGTGCCAACACAACTGTTACCTCAGGCACTATACCAGGGGAAGAACCAGGGTTAGGACAGAAAAATAAGTATCAGCTTGCCCACGGGATTTAGTGTTAGACCAGCAAAAGCTAGCAGTGGGAAATGACCCCCATTGCCAAGTCCTTCTGTAGATGTGGCTCTGATAGGGACACACGACCACAGCCCGTCAACCCCTGTCCTAATGAGTATCAGCCGTCAGTGGGTACAACCCGTCACAGGTCCACTGAAACCGTAGGGAGGCAGTAGACACGAGGGGCATGGTCATAGCCCTGTTTCGTATTAGCGCTAGTGGGTTGTCAGCTCAGGGCTTGACAATTTGGTATCGCTGATGCGCACAGGTGTTATGGATATCTGTACACCGTGCGAAGGTGTCTTGCTGTGACGGGTGTAATAAAGAGCCAAATGGCCAATAGACAGTGAGGAAGAGGTTAGGCGGGACTTCTGGAGTCTGGGAAGAAGAAAGGCGGAGTCACCATCAGCAGCCAAGCATGGAGAGGAGACAGGAGGCGCAAGATGGAACAGTAGTAACGCCACATAGCCGGACACAGACTTAAAATACGGGTTAATTTAAGTTATGAGCGCTGGCTGAGATAAGCCTGAGCTAAAGGACAAGCTTACGTAATTAATAATAGGTCCCCAGGTCGTCGTTTGCGGGTGGGGGAGTATAGCGCCCGAGTTACAATCTGTTCTACTAATTGGGCGAAGGCCTAGAGATGGAAATAAAAGACAAGACAGCAGGTCATCTGTGCAGCTGGAATGCCGAAAGCCGTTTATTGAGGGGAGGGAGCGGGCTTATCTACTGACTCACAGCACAGTGGAAACAATCAAGGGTCAAGCGTGCAAGTTCTCGGGCTTAGTTCCTCCCCAGCAGATGTGTGTTAGCAAATCAGGCAGAGTACCGAGAACTACTGTGGGGCAAGATGTTCCAGCCAACAGCTTCAGGCTGGCTCAAGGCGTCTCGGGGACCATGCAGGATCCTACAGGGGGAGAAAAAGGCTTCCTGTATTTGGCATCCAGCATGTGGTATATACACAGAGCCAAGGATTTGCAGCACACAGAGGCCAGGCTCATTTCAGAGGCCCCGCTGGGAGCAGCCCCCATATTTCTTCGCAGCAGCAGACTAAACAGAAACACTTGCCACTGCATGGGGACACAGGGGCTTCCCAGAACTGGGGTGGTCAGGTACAGCTGGGACAGTTAGGCAGCTCTGAAGGGGCCGATCCAGCCACAGTGTCATAAGTCAAAGCCACGTGGCAGCGGGCCCGCCAGATAGTTTAAGATTTGTCTCAGAGAGAGAGAGAGAGAGAGAGAGAGAGAGAGAGAGAGAGAGAGAGAGAGAGAGAGAGAGAGAGAGAGAGAGAGAGAGAGAGACAAGAAAATGCATATAGGCAAAAAGAAAAAGCTTAAAAATAATAGTTTTTATTTTTAGTTTTGTTTGTTTTGGACCCTGTCCTGGAACTAGCTTTGTAAACCAGGCTGGTCTTGAACTCACAGAGATCCACTTGCCTTTGCCTCCCGAGTGCTGGGAGTAAAGGTGTGTGCCACCAAGGCACAGCAATAAAGTCTTTAAATAAAAAATAAAGTAACATGAAAATAATAAGCCTGTAGAGATAGAAAATACACAGGGTGTCTGGATCCTGAATGGTGCTTTGTTGACTTCAACTTTTTAAAATGCTAATGAACAAAAAACTATAGCTGCTAAGAGACACTGAATTATGGAACCTGCTAAATTAAACTAATCTATGTATTTTAAGGATGCATTAACTTCAGAATGGAAGTCAGGAAAGATGTTGCACTGGGGGAAGAGGTTTTGCCTTCATTTCCACAGGAAACAAAAAATTATGGTTCTTTTCAAAATTAATAAGAATCAGATTTGTTCAGGGGAGGCCTTCTGAGGGCCTTGGCTGCAGACATGAGGGGGAAAAGCCAAGAAAGGCTGCAGGACAAGTGGTGCATATTCTGGTCCATCAACACGGGGCCTACTGAGAATGAATGAGACTTGGTAAATCTTGTTGGCTACCGAGTCCTCATGACTTATTATTACGTGCCATCCTTTCATATGGCATGGATAGAGGTTTGGTTACACAGTCCAAACAAATTTATAAAGTTAACAGATGTTTTTTACCTGCTCAAACATAAGACCAAAAAAAAAAAAAAATCATCTTTAACTGAATTGTGTACACTGCACATTGCATACTTGTGTGAATGTATACATGTATGGATGAATACACACACACACACACACACACACACACACACACACACACACACACACACACAGAGACACACACACTCACATCCTTTAAAAGTTTGTGTGTTTTCAGGAAAAAAGGACCAGATACAAATGAAGCAAGTAGCCCGGGTGATCCAGCCTCTCGGATGCCTCTGCTGAAGTTTCCTCAAAAATCTACATCCAGAACAACTTCAGAGCTGCTGGCTGAGATGGCCCAGCCTCGCGGACTGCTCCAGCCGCGATTTCAGATAAGCCTGTGCTTTCCCAGCACACAAACACCGGGTGACAAACGATGCTACTAGCTCTCCCAGGATTTGACTATCATCCCAACGTTCTCAGGGTCTCCTGAAGACGCTAGTGCACCCAGACAACAGGAAGCAGTCTAGAGAACACGGTGGCCACATTCCCAAGAGATGGGGTGGGTGGTTTTCGGTCATTTGGTGGGTTATGGATGTTTGTAATCATTTGGGTGGGGGGAGGGTTGTTACAAGTTGTTATTGAGAAGGTCAGAAAAAAGCTAAACAAGGGAGATCAGATTAGGAGATTAGCTTCAGGGATCCCTTCCTGAAGGGGAAAAGGGGGGATACAGTATAAAAATGATGGGATAAAAGCGTATCTTTTTGAGTACTTTTGAACAACCTCTAGTCCAAAACTCTTTACATTGGTATGGAATTTTGTATAATGGTACAAATTTAAGGTTATTTTTTTTGTTATACTGTATTATATGTTTCTATTTCTTGTTTAAGGTATTGTATCTATATAGCTCACTTTAAAGTGTAATGTGAAATTTTAGTTCACGAGAGCTATATACGATAATAGGAGGTTAATAGTAATCTGTAAAGATCAAACTTATAGTCATGTTACTCACGTTTTCTAGGTCAAACAGGTATATTTTAAATAGATGGCCCAAACACTTCAGAGACATACAGAATATGGCATTTAAACTTTTAACAGCATGTGGCTTTTCATGGCAGGGAGACATGTACTTCGGGCAGCACCAATTTACTTCAAGAAAAGGTTAATGGGCAATGAAGAACCTCCATATGGATTTTGCTTCCAAGGTGGTAAAGCTAGCCATTTGGACAAGAAACTACCTTTGCCTCAGCTGAATGCTTTCCAAACTGGACAATCAGGACACAAAAGAAAGTGATGGCCAAACTTTGCCAAAACAAGGTAGGACAGTCCTTCAAAATTCCTGCTTCACAGAGAAGTCTGTAGGTTGACTACGGACGCCACACCTTTGTAGAGGAACTTTGGGTGACTGTCCAGACAGGCAGCTGTCTCTGCTGTTTCTACAGTTTGGAGGTTGCTTGCTCTATACTTTCTGTTTACTTGGGTAATCTTTCCTTCTCTGGTCTCTGGTGGATTTAAGACAAGGTGGTCATAGTTACAATTTTTCTTGTTATAAAATTCAGAAAAGAAGCTGACATAAGAGATGTACAGTTTATAAGGTTTAGAAACATAAGGGCTTAAGTTGTTTATCTAAGAAGAAGTTTTAAGTTCTAAATATATATTTTTTTAGAATGGTGATACAAGTTAGGGTAGAAAGTAAATTATATATAAAACTTTGGACTCAATAAGATAGGATAGATGACACAGTACTATCTCTGAATTTGACAAATTCAAATGGGCTGGACATTGCAGATGTAAATCTTATCTGATAATTGCTCTTATTGTATATAGTTTTACTGTGTTAGTGTTAAAAACCTTCCTTTTTATTTAGACAAAAGGGGGGAATGCTGTGGGATGTCTGTACACTGTGTGAAGATGCATTGCTGTGATTGGTGCAGTAAAGAGCTGACTGGCCAATAGCTGGGCAGGAAGAGGTTAGGTGAGACTTCCAGAGACAGAGGACTGAGAAGAGGAAAGGCAGAACCACCAGCCAGACATCTAGAGGGACAGGAGCTCCAAGATGGAAGAGAAGTAATGCCACGTGGCAGGACAGAGACTTAAAAACACGGGTTAATTTAAGTTACATTAGAGTTGAAAAAGCCTAAGATGAAGGCCGAGCTTTCATATTCTTCATATGCTTCAGAGGCAACCCCACCCCCATCCGTTGCCTGCCCCTCTGAGGCAATACACGTCCTTTGTGCTGAGAACTGAGTAGACTTGAACACTTGGTTCATTGCAGTGCCCTCTCTGAGGTGAGAAGGCGCCTGTTCACATCACACCACAGATGCTTCTCTTCAACATGAGCTTCAAGAAGGGGGGGCTCCAAAGACGGTTCCCCCCAGTAGAATGTCCTGTGGATGCCATCCTTAAGTGAGGCGAGGGGCACAGTTGTGCCTCCAATGGGCTACTTCCTGAGGTGTGTCGCCTTGGGCAGAGGCAGTTACGTGGTCTTGTGCCTCATGG
>JANBXA010000735.1:49572500-49577500 GCA_030556225.1 Cricetiscus sungorus | reverse complement strand
CATGGGTTGAAACCACTGGAAGCAGAACAATGGACGTGGTAGACACACCCTTGGAGTGCTAAGCAAACCCACTTGATGAGGTGGCGGGCTGTCACACAGTCACCACAGGCAGCCTTTTCTCCTCCTCTGCGACATCTAAGTCGCATGTTCTATTTATTTACTCTTAGGTCGAATGCCGGCTTTTCTGCCACCAAGAGGTGTTCCTGTTGCACTGTGATTTAGAACTGGGCATCTGTGGTGGTTAGTAAGATGTAATGAAACACAAGACCTTGTGCTTGTCGTGACCAAAGGCTCACGGCGGGTGCAGGCACCCAGGCTTTAAATTGTGCCTCAGAATGCAACTCAGGAATTCGAGGCTGTCAGATTAACTGCTGTATTTACTGGTCTGTTTGATTAGGTGAGCGTAATTTATATTCCCTCTTGGAGACCTAAATAGCAACCATTTCCTACCAAAACAGTGCCGAGAACAAAGGCCCTATTCACAGGGCACTGGGCATTGCTCTGCGGGCCTTTGCATCCAAAGCACCATGGTAACCAAGCACCTTCATCTGAAAGGTAGCCCTCTTTTTAAAGTGTACATGGAACAGACACACACAAAATCTCACCACATACCAAACGTATTCCATCAACATCACCAGGAGTAGGGTTCTATTTAGGGTTTTTTTCTTTTTGGTACTGCAGCCTTCTTTCCAGGGATCTAGTGAAAAATGACTGTGGTCGTTTCTGGAGGGCGTCAGACAAAAGCAAAGCGATGTCATGCTGTCGGTTGTCTGATCTCATCACCATGACTTCGGAAACACCATCAGACTAGACGCCTGTGTTCTGAGTCAATGAGCATTGCTTTGAGATCCCTCGTAGGCTGGGCTGGCCTCCACTGACACACGGACACTGGGATGTCCCTCCTTCCACTTGTAACTAACTATAGTTCACATTTTGAAACCAGTTAATTAATAATTAAGCAGGATATGTGTGCATTGCTGCTTGTGTGTGTGCAGAGGCCAGAGGCCAACCTTGGGTGTCATTTGTCAGCTGCTATCCATCGTGTGTGAGTGTGTGTGTGTGTGTGTGTGTGTGTGTGTCTGTGTGCGTGTGTGTGCACATGTGTGAGTGAGTGTGTGTGTGTGTGTTCTGGGACTGGCCCAGACCTTGCTAAGTAAGTTAGGCTGGCCAGCTGGTGAGCACCATTGACCCGTCCTGCTGGTGCTGTCACAAGTGTGTGCCACCTTGCCTGGCTTTTGAAAATGTGGGCTCTGAGTACAGAACCTGCCCTGGATAATTTTTGTGTCAACTCGACACGAGTTACAGTTATGTGGGAGGAGGGAACCGACCTTAATCGAGAAAAGTGGTGCCATGAGTTCAGGTTATAGGCAAACCTGTAAGGCATTTTCTTAATTAGTAAGTGAACTGATGGGGGGGGGGCGATTGTGGGTGGGGCCATCCCTGACCTGGTGGTCCTGGGTTCTATAAGAGAGCAGGCTGAGCAAGCCATGGGAAGCCAAGTCAGTAAGCAGCTCCCTCCATGGCCTCTGAGTCAGCTTCTGTCTCCAGGTCCCTATGAGTTCCTGTCCTGACTTTCCTTGTTGATTAACAGTGATGTGGACGCATAATCTTTCCCCACAGATAACTTTGGTAACCATAACTAACCCTGATCCCAGGCCCTCATACCTGCAAGCCTCTTACTGAGCACGCTACCTCCCGGTCCCATCAGCCTACCCTTTAGAGGTTGGACACTGTCTTGGTTTGCTGGCCCCAGTGGCCACGTGGAGGAGGAAAAAGTTCAGCGTCTTGGGGAAGGTGACTCTCAAGCTGACCCCTAAAGACAGGGCTGGGACAGGAATTCCAGCCACAGTGATGACATGAACAGAAGGTTGGGAAACACAGCCTCCCCCCCCACCCCCTCCCACCCCCACTGCAGGAAGCGCCAGGCCGTGAGTCATGTAGAACAGGTCTGGGCTGAAGTAAGACAAAAAGGAAGGAGGTGGCTGCCTCCCCAGTGCTGCTCCTGTACTAGGCTAAATGTTTGCCTTCTGTCCTGTGATCCTGGGCCTGTAAACTCTGAAGGCAGCCGAGGGGCTGGAGGTGAGCTAAACACGGCCCAGTCTGCACACAGGCCGCCCTGTCCAGTGACTGGCAGGGCCAGCTCTGCTTCCAGGGTCCCCGAGCACGGCTGAGTACACACTTCTCACACCTTAACCTTTCCTCACTTCATCCGCTGCTCTGTTTGAATTCGCCAGGCATTCACTCAGGAGTTCGCTTTTCCTGGGGAAGCTCAGTGTCATTTGTTGAGAGAAGTCATTTGTCACCCACACAGACAGAAAGGAGTTTTCAAAGGGTGACTGTGTGACAACCTCATCCCCCGGGTATCTGAAGAACGTTGGCCTTGGAGTTTACACCCAAGAACATCCTCCAGTGGTGGTGGGTGCTTCCCCAAGGCCCTACCTTCATCACTGTCACTATTATTATTATTGTTGTTGTTGTTGTTGTGTAGGTATTTTGAGTGAACCACACATGTTCACTCAAAACCACACATGTCCACACATGTGCAGCGTTCTTGGGGAGTAGAGAGATCACCATACCTCCTAGAAATGTAGTTACAGATGTTTGTGAGCCACCATATGGGTGCTGGGAACTGAACCCACAGCCTCTGCAAGAGTCACAAGTGTTCTTAACTATTGAGCTGTGTTTTTAGCTCTGGAAGCCCCAGTTGGGAGCAGATGCGTTCTCAGATCCTGGGGTGAGAGGAAGAGGAGGAGGGTTTTCTAAGCTCTGGATAGTACTGGCCACTGACTCCTAACTTACCAGCCTCCCTGGGACAGGAGATGCCGGTCAGGTCAAGACCTCAGAATACCTAGGAGCTTTGCTAGTGCTGGAAAGAGAATGAGCAGAATAAAGTGGACTGGCCTGGGCATCACCCCGCCGGGAGCCGGTCTGAGCATAGCGTCCTGGGCAGGGGCTTGAGTTGACTGTTCGTGGCCTTCCCGCCCCTCCCAGGTATCGGATAGGGGTGGGTTTACCCCCCATTGGCCATTGCCGCTGGCTGTTGTTACTTGTTTAGACGCCCCTCTGGGGAAACATGTTTTTGCCACGTGCAGCTTGAGCACATGAGCATTTTACTCGGGTGACCTTTCCTAACCCTCACGCTATAAACCGGTTGGTTTCTGAGTAAAGTTGGCCATCACGTGGGACTTGGGGCCACCTCGTGTTTTAGATTTCATTCTCCGAGGTCCCACTGCCTCTAGAGCAGCAAACTATCCTAATCAGGGGTGGACTTGACCAAGACTCAGTGTGTGAGTGTCTGAAATTCTCAAACAATATGGATAAACTATCCTTGCGATAGTTTCCCCCAAAGATGGCAGTCGGATGCAATGCCCGCCACACGTTAGATGCACACGAAAGGTTCACCGTTGGATGTCTGCATCGTGTGCTCTCGGGGAATCTGTAGTCCGTGCCATGCCTCCAGGAGTTATTAGGAGCATTGCAAAGCAAGTAGGATCTGAGGGCAGAAATGGAAGCGAAGGTGGCTGAACCATACATACTCTTTCAGAATGAGGCCCTGTGGTTTCGGAGGACTCTTGGCGTGCTGGCCACCCTGAGGGCGCTAAGATAGAGCTGAACTAGAAGGCGCTGCACAGGGTTGCCTGCAAGTGGACACTCGGGAAAGTCTGACAGTCAGCACCTTATATTAACCCACCCATCTCAGGCCTAGAGTCCATCATTTCAGTCCTGGCCTCTTAGATAGATGGGTGATTCACACAGGGGATGGTAATTCCACTCAGTGAGAGCTTGACTTCATCTTCCCTGATACCAGGAGTGGAAAAACACGCCACAGCTTTTAAAGCAAACAGGCGTCTTTCCACAGTACACAGGGAACACTGTTAGGCAGAGGAAACACAATATCTGCTTTTCATAGCTAGAGATCGATGCCTGCAGAAGATTTTAATTCACGAGTCTGTGTGCCAGAGGCCAGGCTGAGACACAGCAGAGTTTCAATCTCAGTTAGGTCATAGTTTCCACCCCGGATGACTTCATCCCCATGAAAATAAAATTAATAGAATTCCACATTATACCGGGGGTAGGGATTATAGGAAATTCAAAGACATATCGTGCCCAACGTACTAAATAATTGGGACTCTGAGCTGGGAGGCTCACACTTCTGGGGCAGATTCTTCTTGGGTATTATTTGATAGAAAGTTTTCTCCAGCTTTCCAGGAGGGGGAAAGGGAAGTATTACCACATGGGCGGGGATATAAATTCCACACCCTGCCTGCTCTGAGAGTTTTCTGTTGAAAACGTATGTATAGAAGTGTTGAGATAGAGCAGAGGCATGCTTTGAGCTGTCTACCGGCCTGCTGTCTGCCGTCTGCTTCCCGCTGGGTCCTGCTCTGTTGGGTATTGATGTAGTGTTCTGCTGACATCCAGTGTAGTCTGAAGTTGGAGAGAATGCGGTCTGGGACATTAGGAAGAACTCCATTCTTTCTAAAGAGTGCTTGTAGTTAGCTGTGAGAGCATACTGCACGGTCATCTGAGAACCTGGGTGCTTGTCCTTGTAGGGACTAGGGTTGGTTGTCGTCTTACAGAGAAATCTACTAGGGACAAAGTCATGGTCAAAGAACCAGGAAGGCAGGCTGCTGAGTCGGAAGACTGAGCTTGCAGAACTTTTCTGGGCTACTTTTGACCTTTGTACAGCTTCTGGAATGTGATGATGGGTCGATGTGTTCATTCCCCCCACAGAGGATCAGGCACACGGGCAATGGCTGCGGAGGGGGCATCACCTGGGCGCCTCCTGTTGGCAAATGTCAAGTACCATGTCTCCATTCTGCTGTGCTCTCTTTACAACCACATTTTCGGCGTTCAATGGTCACAGTGTTGAGATTTGCACTCCTTTAAAAAGAGTCAGCCTTCCCTCCGGGACGATTACTGCTGGAAAAATAGACGGTCTCAGGGAGGCCGGGAGCAAATGTGTGGCAAGTGAACCAGCACAATTTAATCACATAATATGT
>JANBXA010000735.1:49552500-49567500 GCA_030556225.1 Cricetiscus sungorus | reverse complement strand
GATTTGTCATGTTTAAAAATCTTTGTGGAATATCCCATACAAATAAACAAAGCCGGAAATCCGGTGCACCAACAGAAAGTGAGGAAGCAGAGGGCGATACACACGAACTTTTCATTGGCGCCATTCCTATGTGAAGAAAAGCAGACGCATGGGCTAACAGTAGGGAAGAGAAGTGATTTCATTTTACCTGTTTGTGTCAGGGCTTCACCATGTAGCCCCTGCTGGTTGAAACTTACTATGTAGATCAGGTGGGCCTTGAACTCAGAGATTTGCTTGCCTCTGGCACCCAAGTGCTGGGATTAAAGACGTGTACCCCAGCAAATTGATACTGGTTCTGATGGTGCATACCAAGGTGTGGTGTTCCTGCTGCCACTGCATCTGGATTCATAAGAAAGCGGCAACTAATAATGGTGTGTGTGTGCGTGCACGCGTGTGCATGTATGTGTGCATGCTTGTGCATGTGTGTGTGCATGTGTGTGTGCACATGTGTGTGTGTGCGTGTGTGTGCATGTGTGTGTACACCCGTGCCACAGCCTGTGTGTGGGGGTCCTGGAACAATCCATAGGAGTCAATCCTATTCTTTCCACCATGTGGGCTCCAGGGATGCCATGTAGGCTATCAGGCTCAGGGCAGAACCCTCACCCATGGACTGTATCACCAACCCGGCCAGTAACTGTCAAGCTAGGAGAGGTTGGAATGGGAATCCACATGGTTGCACTGCAGTGCGGTTTACGGTATGACTCATGGAGAGCTGGTAACGAGCGTTATAGGACACTTGCCCGCTTTGACTCTAAGCCAGTCTGAGCACGTTGTTTAATGTTTAATGGAATATTTCAACCCACGAGGCCCTTAAAGTCTCTGGGGGTAACCTTCCAGGGAGGGGTGGGTCTCTACTGAGCAAGTCATCAAACCACAGCGTTTCTTAAAGGAAAATGTCAGTGTCCATTTAACTTCTTGGCTCTCCCTTTTGAGTGTGGGATGTCCATTGATCTGCCTCCAGAGGCGTGGATGGCAGGAACTCCCTCTCCACCCGTTATAAAAACCAGCCTGCTACATTATATAATGTATAACACAACGGCTTGTTCCATTCGCGATACCAGGCTGTCATGATTTTTCTGTGCCTATTTCAAAACAGCCTTTTTACAGATAAAATTCCCCCTCTGAACTCAGCCTCCATCATTGTAATTATTTTCTCATTTTTCAGAAACTGAATTTGATCCTGCATTGGGCCAAGAGGCAAAAACTTACCTTGCGCAAGCCTTCCTTTATCTGCCTCAGGGAGGTTTTTGGGAAACTGAATGATGTGGCAGAGGAAACACAGTATGTATGTGTGGTGCAGCTTCCGGCCTGGTGCGTGGGAGGACCCCTTGTCTCTCAGTCTTCTGTCCACCCCAGGGGACTGCTCCTGTCAGTCCTTGTCCCCATGGGTCCTTTACTGCCTGGGTTTCATATTCCCCTCTCCCAAACCCGAGGCCGTGGGCTGATCTAACTTCATAGCTCTTAAAAAGCATCTTTGATGAAATGTAACCTGTGTGCCCACAGCTCCCACGCTCAGGGCGTAGCTCCTGGCTTTTGCGATAGTCACAGAATCACACGCTCATCACCACCAGCCTCAGCCTAAACTGTTGAAACTCTCCAAAGCCAGGGGTTGAGATTCTGTTTGTTTGTTTGTTGTTGCTTTGTTTCTTCCTAAACTGTTGAAACTCTCCAAAGCCAGGGGTTGAGGTTCTGTTTGTTTGTTTGTTGTTGTTTTGTTTCTTTGCTGACGCTGAGAAGGTGTTTGGAGAAGAGACAGGGCAGTAAAATGGTTTCCATTTTGGAAAATAGGAAGTGGAGGCAAGATACATGTTGTCCTACACTACAGGGAACAACTGTGTGACTGCTTAGAGAAGCTTGGCTCTGCTTGTACACAATCCTCATCTTCCTCTGCTTTGTCTAGTTCAACACTGGCTATATGGTTATAAATTGAACTCCTGACCATTTCCGGTGCTGCACACACACACACACACACACACACACACACACACACACACACACACGGTGCACATAAAACTATACTGTGAATCATTCCTACACATAAAAATAAATCTTGAAAACTTAGCTGTGTAATTTCCTTTTACACAGTTCATCTCTTCATTTGCACATTGGTGAATTAAACCCTTGTTCTCATCTTACTCTATGTTGTCCCTCTGTACCCAAGTATTTTCTCCTACATCAAGGTGGTGGTGTTTCACTGGTAATGGAAAAATTCACTCTGGTGTAGCACGATAAATACAAGTCCCAGAGACAGATATTGGGGTTGAATTTCAAGCTGAAGATCAGACAAGCGAAGCAGCTGGTCAGTAGCTCTCTCTCTACCTCAGACTGAAAGGCCACCCTGGACCCACCAAACCTCAGACTGTGGCTGAGAATCCTGAGACTTCAGTGTCTTCCTATCCTCAGCGTGGCTGGAGACTGAATGCTGATACTGACCACTGAAGACCCTGCTCCTGTCTTTTATACCCTCTGGTGCTGGGGTTAAAGGCGTGTGACCCCAGGTACAGAGATCACCTTTGTGTGAGCTGTTTCTATTTAGGACTGGATCAATCTTGTGTAGATCTGGGTGGCCTAGGACTCATAGAGATCAGTCTACCTTTTAATCCTGAGTCCTGGGATTAAAGGTGTGCATCCCCACTGCCTGACCTCTATAGCTCGAGGCTGGCTTTGCTTTCTGAATCCTCAGGCAAGCTTTAATAAATCATAAATAAAGTTTACCACTCTCTGGGGTTAAGGTCTGTGTGGAGGCTTTCTGTGAGGTTGCTGCCATTGGTTCAGGGCTTGCAAATCATTAGGTGCTGTTGGACTCATCACCCATATCATTCCCCAATGGGGAACCTACCAGCTGTGGACGTAGGACATGCATTTGAAAGTTACGTCTAGCCTCGAGGCATGGCGGCAGAGCTAGCTAAATAAGTGAGTGCTTAGTAGGATCCTGACTAAGTGCACTCATGCGCAGGGCGGTGTGGAAGCCAGAACTGGATTCTCGGGGTCTGGAGTTACAGATGGTTGTGAGCTGTCTTGTGGATTCTTCTAATGAAACCCTGGTCCTCCGGAAGAGCAGCCGAGGCTCTAAACCACTGAGCATCTCTCCAGCCCTAAATTTTTTTTTGAATTAATTTTCAGTTAGTGTACAAAATAATGGATTGCGTTATGGAAAGCTTCCTACATGTATATCATTATATTTTCACCCCTATGCCACTCTCTTGTTTTCTGCTGGCTGGTCCCCTTCCTTCTTCCATGCATAGGTTCTAGAGACTTCTTTCCTCCAGTGTCGACACTTCCTCTGCCTACCACAAGGACTCAGCCTGTGTCCAACTTCCAGAAGTAAGAAATAGTTGCTAGTGCACCGCTGGCTTCTCTTGAAAGACAGGAAATGTTTGGTGGCCTTCCGGTGTGGGCAGCCAGGAACCCGTGTTTTACTGGCCCCGTGCAGTGGACAAATGCAGACGCTGAACAGTGCTCAAGAGTCGTAATGCCTGGGCAGTGAGGAAATGTGTGGATGGAGTGGCCCTCTCATTCTGCTCTCACGACAGGTAGCCCTCACCTTGGTCCCCGAGAGCACCTCAGGGTGGCCCCTGCTAACTAAGCGTCTGGGAGGTGGAGGTGAAGGGTTGTGCCGAGGTCACACAGTCGCTTGCGCCTCTCAGGGGGCTTAACTCCCGTCTTTGCCAGCCTCACCACTTCCTGCACGCATCCAGCTGTTTCTCCGAAGGATAACAAGCAAACAGAGCAGAGCAGAGCAGTAGAATTTCCCGGGATAAAATGCTTTGAACAGTTTCTGTTTAATTTTCTAGTTATCAAATACTGAAGTGTCACATGGGATGCCGCGAGAATGTCAAATTAAAAGAGCGGGGCGAGGAACGGGGCACTGGCAAGGATGCCATTGCACATTCATTGTACCCGCAGAGCCCGCAGAGCCCAGCGCGCCCCCTCACAGCCTGCGCAGGCTTCCGTTTTGCAGCTGCCTGCACTCGACCTCTTGTAAAGTGTTAACACAAACGCCACGGAGTCTAGAATATTCATTTAAGCACTGTTCTTTCCAGGCCGAGAGGGTGGTTCAATTGGCGCCTTGCTGTGCAAGCCTGGAGACCCGACTCGAGACCCCTGGCCCCTACACTAAGAGTTGGGTGTGGCAGTATTGGGTGTGGCAGTACGGACCTGCAAATGTGTTCTTGGGAAGGCCCCCAGGGCTCAGTGGTTAGCCGGCCTGCAGAGCCAGTGAGCTCCAGTTTCAGTGAGAGACCTGTCTCAAAAGCAGAGATGGAAAGTGGTTAAGGAAGTCATCCGATGTCAACCTTTGTCCTCCACACACGTATGTGCACGAAGCACATGCCTACGCCCATATGAACATGTACATCACACACACACACACACACACACACACACACACACACACACACACACACACCTTTTTGTTTTCTGTGGTTTTTTTTCCCCCTAGAAGAATCGGCAGTCTTTGGGCAGCCAAATAACAGATGTCTCCAGAAATATAAAAGTGTGGGCACCTGGGGTAGGCATGCACACCCCAACACACTTGGCGCTATGTCAGCGGTCTCTTATGAATGGCAGATGGTCACTAGCCAACAGGCAGACAGGAGGAGGTGCCACTGACAGGCAGCTGAACTGTCCCAGTGGGGACGCTTGGGCATGTGCACTGGGAAGGGGTTAGGCAGCCTTGGAATTTTACCTTTCCATTGTTATTAAAGTGACAGATGCAGAAACCTAACAGACACCCACAGAATTTAGATAGCTCTGTGCCCAGTAGGTGGGTGAAGAGACACCAGTAGGGCCCAAGGGCACTCAGATGTCTCCTCACCCTCCCACATTGCTGCCTATACCCCTGGTTATCCGTGACTTCAAGCTTTGCATCCAGTCCCAGGCTGCCAGGAGATGCGCGAGTGTGCTTTCTCTGCCTCAACCCCTCTCCCCCCCCCCCCCCCCCCCCCGTGTCTGTGTTTGCATGGGACTGCAGTTTATTTGCTTCCATTTTGTAGTGTTCTGTCTCGTAAATGGGCCTTATCTGATGGCCCCTGCTGTTGCCGGTGGACACCCACATTGCTTTCAGCGGTGGGGTTGCTAGGCATTTCTGCCCTTGCTTCCAGGGGAGACCTGGATGTGCTAGATAGCCAGGGGTGTAAACAGATTTCTTACCTGTTGGTTGTAATAAACGGGGCGACTCTGTTTCTGTTATGAGAGCTGTATTCTTGGCGTGGGTTCTGCTCAGTCTTGATCGCTTCTGCACTTTTTCTTGAATTTACTTCCTGGGGCCACGCTGTCTGAAGGAGGCTCACCTGACATGCAGAGGTCTGGCCTCAGGGGCCCAGGGCATGCTATAGACTGTGCTGATGTGAGCTGCTTTCTCCAGGGTCCGCACAGTTTGCCAAGGTCAGACCATTGTCTATTGCTGGACCTGGAAGTGTCTAGTGCTGTGAGCGAAAGCGATATACTTTTTCACAAAACTCAAAGATTTCTGGTTTTCTCACAGTCAAAACATTTTTTCTTTTTTTCAGGTAGATGAATTTACATTTGACTCATTCCGTCAGGCTCATTTTAACAAGCCGGATTTTTTTCTGTGCAAAGCAGTGCTGACACCAGCAAGTTTTATCTTACTGATTACTATGGAAACATTTATCTATAAATATAAAGCCCTTTAAGGCTCAGCCTTTTATCTTTATAGGAAAAGGCCTGTTTATGTCACTTCTAAGATCCTGGCTTTAATGTAGACACGAGCCTTTCTCCTGTCAAACAACATAACCTCCTTGCTGGGGCCACACAAGCTTTGAAAATAGGAATTTGCACTGAGACTATTATTTTTTTTGATAAAATAATAATGCAATAAAAGTATTTAAAGATACTCACTCAAGCTCAAATCATGGTGTGTTCAATTCCCGTTACTGAACTTAGTGTTGTGAATGTGCCGAACATCTATTTCCTGTCTAAAACTTATTTTTTTTACGTTTTAAGCAAACACGTACACGGGTGTGTGTGGCCATCATATGGGCCAAATGGAAGTGATTTGTTTATCAACTCTTCCCTTTGGTATAATGATGGGGTTTTCCTCTTAAAAAAAAAAAAAAAAAAACAAAACTCTCGTAAAAATAGGATATAGTGATGTAATATATCTGTATCACTGCCATTTCTTTATTTGTCCCTCTTTCACTAAAGCATATTTATTTATTTGTTACACGATCTCAGTGTAGAGCAGGCCAATTTCCAAGCCGCTCTGTAGCTGAGGAGACCCTCAAACTTTTTATTCTCAGGCCCTCTCCTCCCAAGTGCTGGTCACAGGCACGTGTCACCACGCCTGGCGCATCAAACCCAGGGCTCTGGCACCACGGCAAGCAGTGTACTAAACAAGCTTCTCATGCCTAAGATACGATACAAGAGTAAGACCTGTTGGACACACACACCTTTTTTATTTCATTTTACTTTATTTTCCTTATTTTACATATTGATCCCGGTTCCCTCTCTCTTCCTTCCTCTCCCACCCTCCGATGCCCCCGACCACCCTCCCATCCCACCCCCCCCTCCACAGGGAGGGTGATGCCTTCTAGGAGGAGTCATCCAAATCTGTGAAGTCATTTGGAGTAGGGACTAGGCCCTCCCTCCTGCCTCTAGGCTAAGGGAGTATCCCTCCATGGGGAATGTGCTCCCAAAGTCCTTTTGTGCACCAGGGATACATCCTGGTTCCACTGTCTGAGGTCCCTTAGACTGCTCAGGCCTCTAACTGAGACCCATGTTCAGGGGGTCTGAGTCGGTCCAATGCTGGATTCCCAGCTGTCAGTCTGGAGGACATGAGCTCCTCCTTGTTCAGGTCAGCTGTCTCTATGTGTTTCTGAAGCCTGGTCTTGCCCTCCCTCTCTGCATCTGGATTCCAGTTCGGCTCACTGTTCATCTGTTGGTGTCTGCTTCTGTTTCCATCAGCTACTAGATGAGGGCTCCATGATGGTGGGTAAGTTAGTCATCAATCTCATTATCAGGGAAGGGGATTTATGGCAGCCTCTCCACTGTTGCTCAGATTGTGTTAGGGTCAGTCTTGTAGGTCTCTGGACATTTCTCTTCAAGCCTATGATGGCTCCTTCTTTCATGGTATCTCTCTCGTTCTATCTCTTTTCTCTAGTCTATTCCTCCCCTGACTCAATCTTCCTAGCTCCACGTGCTTTCTTCTCCTCCCCTTCTCTTTCTCCTAGTTCCCTCTCCACTCACTGCCCCAACCCCCAACTCCCAATCTGCTCAGGAGACCTTGTTCCTTTCCCCTTCTGTGAGCGACCTTGTATGAATCTCATAGGTTCCTCCTTGTATCCAAGTTTCTTTGGCGGTGTGAATTATAGGCTGCTAATCCTTTGCTCTATGTCTAAAATCCATATATGAGTGAGTGCATACCATGTTCCTCTTTTTGTGACTGGGTTACCTCATTCAGGATGATTTCTTCTAGTTCTATCCATGTGCCTATGAATTTCAATATTCCATTGCCCCCCTCCAGAGTAGTACTCCATTGTGTAAATGTGCCACATCTTCTTTATCCATTCTTCAGTTGAGGGGAATCTAGGTTGCTTCCAGATTCTGGCTATTACAAATAATGCTGCTATAAACATAGTTGAACAGATGTCCTTGTTGCATGGATGTGGATCATTTGGGTATATGCCTAAGAGTGGAATTGCTGGGTCCTGTGGTAGACTGATTCCCATTTTCCTGAGAAACCTCCATACTGATCTCCAAACTGGCTGTACAAGTTTGCACTCCCACCAGCAGTGGAGGAGTGTTCCCCTTTCTCCATATCCTCTCCAGCATAAATTGTCATTGGTGTTCCTAATTTTAGCCATTCTGGCAGGAGTAAGATGGTATCTCAGAGTTGTTTTGATTTGCATTTCCCTGATAGCTAAGAATGTTGAGTACTTTCTTAAGTGTCTTTCAGCCTTTTTGATTTCCTCTATTGAGAATTCTTTCTTCAGTTCTGTACCCCATTTTTTAAAAATAGGGTTATTTGGTATTTTGGTGACTAGTTTCTTGATTTCTTTACATATTTTGGAGATCAGCCCTTTGTCAGATGTAGGATTGGTGAAGGTCTTTTCTCAGTCTGTAGGCTGTCATTTGGGCTTGTCAACTGTGTCCTTTGCCTTACAGAAGCTTCTAAATTTGAGGAGGTCCCATTTATTAATTTTCCATCTCAGTGTCTGTGCTACTGGAGTTTTGTTCAGGAAGCTGTCTCCTGCATCAATTTGCTCAAGGGTACCTCCACTTTCTCTTCTCAGAGGTTCCGTGTGGCTGGATTTATGTTGAGGTCTTTGATCCATTTGGACTTGAGTTTTGTGTGTGGTGATAGACATGGGTCTATCTGCAGTCTTCTACACACCATCATCCAGTTGTGCCAGCACCATTTGTTGAAGATGCTTTCCTCCTTCCATTGTATACTTTTAGCTGTTTTGTCAAAAATCAGGTGTTTGTAGGTTTGTGGGCTAATATCAGCCTTTTTGATTTGGTTCCATTGGTCTATCTGTCTATTTTTGTGCCAATACCAAGCTGTTTTCAGGACTATAGCTCTATAGTAGAGCTTGAAGTCGGGGATGGTGATGCCTCTTGAAGTTCCTTTATTGTACAAGGTTGTTTTGGCTATCCTGAGTCTTTTGTTTTTCCATATAAAGTTGATTATTATCCTTTCAAGGTCAGTAAAGAATTGTGCTGGGATTTTGATGGTGATTTCATTGAATCTGTGGATTGCTTTTGGTAAGATTGATATTTTTACCATGTTTATCCTACCTATCCAAAAGCATGGGAGGTCTTTCCATTTTCTGGTATCTTCTTTAATTTCTTTCTTTAAGGACACAAACTTATTGCTATATAGGTCTTTCACTCGTTTGGTAAGCATTACCCCAAGGTACTTTATGTTGTTTGTGGCTATTGTAACGGGTGATGTTTCCTTGATTTCTTTCTTAGCCCCTTTGTCATCTGTATATAGTAGGGCTACTGACTTTTGCATCCTGCTAGTTTGCTGAAGGTATTTATCAGCTGTAGGAGTTCCCTGGTAGAGTTTGTTGGGTCCCTTATGTAAACTATCATATCATTTGCAAATAGTGAAAGTTTGATTTCTTCCTTTCCAATTTGTATCCCCTTGATCTCCTTTTGTTGTCTTAATTGATCTAGCTAGATCTTCAAGTACAATATTGAAGAGATAGGGAGAGAGAGGACAGCCTTGTCTTGTTCCTGATTTTAGAGGAATTGCTTTAAGCTTCTCTCCATTCAGTTTGATGTTGGCTATTGGTTTACTGTATATTGCTCTTATTATGTTTCGGTATGTTCCTGTTATCCTGGATCTCTCCAAGACCTTTATCAAGAAAGTGTTGAATTTTGTCGAAGGCTTTTTCAGTATCTAGGGAGATGATCATGTGGTTTTTCTTTATCAGTTTGTTCATATGGTGGATCTCATTGATAGATTTTTGTATGTTGAACCATCCCTGCAACCCAGGGATGAAGCCTACTTGGTCATGGTGGATGATTTCTCTGATGTGTTCTTGGATTCGGTTTGCCAGTATTTTATTGAGTATTTTTGCATCAACGTGAGGGAATTTGGTCTGTAGTTCTCTTTCTTTGTTGTGTCTTTGTGTGGCTTGGGTGATTGTGGCCTTGTAAAAAGAGTTTGTCAATGACCCTTTTGCTTCTATTGCGTGGAACACTTTGAGGAGTATTGGTATTAGCTACTCTTTTAATTTCTGGTAGAATTTTGCACTGAAGCCTTCTGGCCCTGTTTTTTTTTTTTTTTTTTTTTTTTTTTGGTTGGGAGGCTTTTGATGACTGCTTCTGTTTCATTAGGGTATATAGGTCTGTTTAAGCTGCTTATCTGTTCTTGATTTAATTTTGGTAAGTGATAGTTATCCAGAAATTTGTCCATTTCCTTCGAATTTTTAAATTTTGTGGAGTACAGGTTTTCAAAATATGACCTGAAGATTCCCTGGATTTCCTCAGTGTCCATTATTATGTCCACCTTTTCATTTCTGATTTTGTTAATTTGTATGTTATTTCTCTGCCTTTTGGTTAGTTTGGATAAAGGTTTGTCTATCATGTTGATTATTTTGAAAAACCAACTCTTTGTTGCATTGATTTTTTTTTTATTGTTTTCCTGGTTTCTATTTTATTGATTTCAGCCCTCAAATTGATTATTTCCTGGCATCTAATCCTCTGGGATGAGTTTGCTTCTTTTTGTTCTAAAGCTTTCAGTTGCGCTGTTTATTCTCTAATGTGTCTATCCTCTGTTTTCTTCATATGGGCACTTAGTGCAATTAACTTCCCTGGGAGCACTGCTTCCAAGGTGTCCCACAAGTTCGGGTATGTTGTGTCCTCATTCTCGTTAAATTCTAGGAAGTTGTTAATTTCTTTATTTCTTCTTTGACCCAGGTATGGTGCAAGTGCACATTGTTCAGTTTCTATGAGTTTGTAGGGTTGCTGGGATTTGTGTTGTTGTTGAATTCCACCTTTAAAGCATGGTGGTCTGATAAGATACAGGGGACTATTCCCATTTTTTTGTATCTGTTGAGGTTTGTTATTTTGCCAAGTATGTGGTCAATTTCAGAGACCTATCAAAATTACACCTGACTTCTCAAGGCCTGGATAGATGTTCTACAAGTACTAAGAGTCCACGGATGCCAGCCTGGGCTACTATACCTAGCAAAACTCTCAATCACTATAGAGGGAGAAAACAAGATATTTATTGACAAAGCCAGATTTTCACAATGTGTATCTATAAATCCTACCATACAGAAAGTTCTGGAAGGAAAACTCCAACCCAAGGAAGTTAACTACACTCACAAAGGAAATAGATAATCCCACTTCACCAGAACCCAAGGGTAAAGCAGGGCAAATATATTCACATCACCACTGCCAACAACAAATCTAAAACAAGAATTAACAATCAATGGTTCTTACTCTCCCTCAACATTAATGGTCTTAACTCCCCTGTAAAAAGACACAGGCTAACAGAATGGATACAAAGACAGAGTCCATCCTTCTGCTGCATACAAGAAACACATCTAAGCTTCAAAGACAGATATTGTCTCAGAGTAAAGGATTGGGAAAAGATCATCCAATCAAATGGACCCAAGAAGCAGGCAGGTGTGGCTCTCCTAATGTCTAACAAGTTAGACTTCAAACCACAATTAATGAAAAGAGATGAAAACAGTCTGTAGTTCCTGATCGTTTGTCCAGGTTTCCTGTTTCCAGCATTCCTTCAGTTTGTATGTTCTTTATTGTCTCTATTTCAGTTTTCAAGTCTTGAACTGTTTGATTGTTTTTCTTGGCTTTCTGTACTTTAAGAGATTTGTTCATTTCTTCCAATTTTTTTGTTTGTTTCTTCTTCCATTTTTAAGGGATTATCTCACATTATCTTTGAGGGCCTCTATCATTTTTATGGAGGTATTTACTTAAGTTTTTAATTTGTGTGTGAGTGTGTGTGTGTGTGAGTGTGTGTGTGTGTGTGAGAGTGTGTGTGTGAGTGTGTGTGTGAGTGTGTGTACAGGTGCCTGTGTGTACAGTGACTATGGAGACCAGAAGAGAGAGCATCCCATCTCCTGAAGCTGTGAGCTGCCAGATGTGTTGCTGGGACCAAATTTACATTCTCTGCAAGGACAGCATGCGGTCCTCACGCTGAGCCACCCATCTTGCCTTCTTTTCTTTTTGGAGATGCTCACACTTAGTGCAGGCTGGTGCTGGTGCTAAACTCACCATGCAGTCCACGCTGCCATGCCTCCAGTCATGGGCACCCAAGCCCAGGTCATCCGTGCAGTTGTACAGGCATGAGCTCCTTCCTGTGAGTTCCCCTGGTGCCACACACAGGGTTAAAATGCTGCAGACAAACCCCGGAGAGCCTCCCTGAGCAAATCTTACCCTCTCACTGTTTCAAAGACGGGAAGCAGAAACTAGGAAAATGTGGTCACCTCAGAGTGCCGCATTAGCTCCTGACTAATTCTGACTTACCTAGGAGGGAGAAGACAAAATAAAACAAAACTCTACAACATAGTCTGTGTGGGCACTGGGAATGGAAGCAGAACCACAGTCTCGCTGGGTCAGAAGATGCTCAGACGTGTCGTCCTGACTGCCCATGTCTCAGCTGAACTCTCACAGACGGGGAGACAACAGTGGGGTTCACAGTGCCTAAGGCAGTGGCTGCGGAACCAGCCCTCCCGGCCCTTCCCACCCATCTTTCTTTGGCTCACAGGGATCAGCTCAGCTATGGCATCTGACAGCGTCACGTGGTGATAGATACTGCTGGCGGGCAGACTGAGGTGGGGCTAGGCAGGAGGGTCACTGTTTGACATCCCCCTGCACCCTGCTCACCAGCCCCCTGCACCCTGCTCACCAGCCCCCTGCACCCTGCTCACCAGCCCCCTGCACCCTGCTCACCAGCCCCCTGCACCCTGCTCACCAGCCCCCTCCACCCTGCTCACCAGCCCCACCTTCTCTACATCAAGATCTTCACCCCTAGGTACATTCTAGCCTCCATTGCTTCTCCAGTAATGTACAAATAATAATGTCACATCCTTCACAGTGGTAAGGTCTTTACAGGAAATCATTTTCATAATGTCACTACTCCCCTGTCCATCAGGAAGATCTCAGTTATTAAGACCCGCGTAAATACAGTGTTACTGTGTGTGGGGATGGGGTTGTGTCTGCTGTGGAGGCCAGAGGTCCATTCTGTATGGGATGACTTCTTCAACTTCCCGGCACCTTATATTGAGGAGACAAGGTCTCTTATTGAACCCAGGGCTCATCAATTTGCTGGGCTGCTTGTCACCGCTCTGGCTGTCCCCATGTTTCTCTACAGTGATAGATTTGCAAGTAGACTTTGTTACACTCAGTTTCCCCCCCCACAGGGGTCCTGGGGGCTGAACTCAGGCTGAGAGCTCTTTGTTGACTGAGTGTTGTTTGCCTTTCTGTCTCTATGTGTGCACACACACACACATGTCTGTATGTGCATGCATGCACGCACACAGGTGCACACACGTGCAGGCAATAGGGAAATTCATGTTTTGGGCGTGTGCAGGCAAGAGGAGTGTGAATCACTCAATGTGGATGCTGGGAGCTGAACTCAGGTCTTATGGAACAGCCGTACACGCTCTTAGCTACTGAGCCATCTCTCCAGAGCCCTTATTTCTGTTGATGTCTAGATGTATACCCCATCCAAAGGTATGAGGAATACAAGAAGGGATTGGTTGAGGTGACTGATACCTGCAGGCAGAGAGCCGTGCATGCCACAGTTCGTTACCCGGCTTCCGATGCTCTAACACCCACCCTTGCCTGGGGATGGGACTTGAGGATCTGATAATGCTCACTTTGCTTCTCTCCAAGGAGGAAATGGTCTAGCAATGGGCAGTTATAGATGTGGTCTGTCTGTCCCTAACCAAGGCTGGACTTCAATCCCAACAGCCTTACTTCAGTGGTAATAAGGGAACAGAAGCGTAATGTGACCTCCATTGTTACAAGCAGGCCACAGGGTGGTTGGGTGAGTCCATTTAGGTGACCCGAATTCTGGTGGCTTTATGTGATGGAGAGGGAACGTGCCCAAATAGGAACGCACCTGCGCCCTGCATACGTCACGGTGCAAGCCCTCACCAGAGCTGCAGTTCGGACCTCCAGCCTTCAAGGTTGTTTATCACATAAACCCTTTTCTCTATAAAGTTATATACCTTAGGTATGTTGTTATAGCAATGCAAACATGATTCAACCACCCCGGAGAATAAACAGATAGATGTTCACGTAGCTGAGACTTTGCAAACAAGGGGTCACGGAGGTATTTAACCCAAAGATTTCCCTTCAAAAGACAGGGGTCTGAGATGCAACGCTGGTATTAAATTCAGCCTGGGAAGAGGAAACGGGGAGGGAGGAAGCTCTTCCTGCTCGCAGACTGATATGGCTCGCCTGGGGCGAGGTGGGGTGGGCTTAGAAAGAGAAGACTTTGACTCCCTAGGGAGGCTGGCTGTCCTGCTTTCTCCCTACCAGCTCCCATGACCTCTCAGTCAGGGCCAGGAACTCAAGTGTCAGGGTGGCAGAAGAAGCCGTGCTAGGGTGACTTCCGGGTGAAGTTCAAGGGCTGGGCACTTCCTCCACTGCTCACACTAGGCCACCCCTTTCCTGCGCCCACGAGGCCAGGCACGCATAAAACATGGCATCTTTCCACCCACGTCGCCCCCCCCCCCCAGCTCCGAAGCCCAGATACAGTCAGGATGCCCCTTCCATTCTCAGACCAGGGGAGCTTGAAGGGTTTGCTTAAGGATGGCACAACCTGACTTCATAGCTATTTAACTGTGACCTGAGCCTAAAACATTCGAAATTAACCCTGGAAGCTGGTTTGAACCAGACCTAAGCTTGTTGGAAAAAAAAAAAAAAAAAAGCAAAATAAAAACAAAACAAAACTCCAAAACAACCCCCCCCCCACACACACATAAAACAAAACCAACACTAATAAATCCGAGGTAACTCAGAACACTGTAGTATCTTATACGCAGGGGTGTGGTAATGCCAGCATCGGGGCGGTGGCATCGGCAGAATGGTGGGGCTGAAATCACCCAGGGCTGGCCAGTGAGTTCCAGGACAACATGGGCTACAGAGTGAGACCCTGTTTCAGGGGCGAGGAGGGCAAGGAGACAGGGAAAGTGGGACGTGAGTTGGGAGTGGGAGGAATTAACCCTTTGTTGCTAGCCCGCACCTCGAGGTGTGGTGTGTTCAGCCTGTGCCCTGAAGGATCACCTTTTGTCTCCGTGTTGGATCCCTTACTGTCAACACCATGCTAAATGGCGTTAGGGACCGTTCCAAATTGTTTCTCGCCTTGCTAAGGAATCTTTTGTAAGGTGTACACATTTCTCGTTACCTGCCTGGGAATTCTCCACTCCCTCTGCAGTGTTTAAGCCTCTCTAATCGCAGTAAGAACTAGACGATTGAGATTTGTGTATCAGTTGAGAAATAAAAATTAAAGGT
>JANBXA010000735.1:49330000-49547500 GCA_030556225.1 Cricetiscus sungorus | reverse complement strand
TCTTTCTCCCAACTTCCTCTTGACCCTCCCTCTCCTGCTCCCAATACTAATGGATTTTTCCCAAGATGAATATGAAATAACCTTGATTTCTTTTGATTGACTTTAGTGTAAAGTCTAATTTGGATTTGTTGTGTGTAGGTTTGCCCTGCATTTTCTTTTGGATTCTGGTAAAGTGGGGTTATCTATTGCCTATGTTTCTGTGAGTGTAGTTGACTTCTTAGGTTGGAGTTTTCCTTCCATTATTTTCTGTAGGGCTGGATTAGTGGACATGTATTGTTTAAATCTGGTTTAGTCATGGAATATCCTTTTTTTTTTCCATCTATAGTAATGGAAAGCTTTGCTGGGTAGAGCAGTCTTGGCTGGCATCCGTGGTCTCTTAGTGTTGGGAGAATATCTATCCAGGACCTTCTGGCTTCCAGAGTTTCCATGGAGAAGTCAGGTGTAACTCTGATAGGTCTGCCTTTATGTGCTACCTGGCCTTTTTCCTTTGCTGCTCTTACTATTCTTCCTTTATTCTGTATGTCAGGTGGTTTGACTATTATGTGGCGAGGGGACTTTTGTGTGTGGTCCACTCTGTCTGGTGTTCTGTGAGCTTCTTGTACTGTCACTGGCGTGTCTTTCTTCAGATTGGGAGAGTTTTCTTCTGTGATTCTGTTGAATATGTTTTCTGCACCTTTGAGTTGGGTTTCTTCACCTTTTTCTGTACCCATTATGCTTAGGTTTGGCCTTTCACAGTGCCCCATATTTCCTGGATGTTTATGTTAGGGATTTGTTGGACTTAAGATTTTCTTTGGTTGATGAATCTATTTCTCCTAGTGTATCTTCATTTCTTTAAGGGATTTTCTCATTTCCTCTTTGAGGGGCCCTATCATCTCCACGAAGTTGTTTTTAGGGTTGTTCTCTTCTGCTCCATCTGTGTTGGGGTGTTCAGGTCTTGCTGGTGTGGAGTCCCCAGACTCTGGTGGCGTCATTGGTTTTTCTGTTGTTGACTGTGTTGTTTCTTATATTGTCGTCTTCCCATCCTTTCTTTCAGTGGGTGCAGATGGGGGTTTCTTCCTCCCCTGGTGGGTACGGGTCCCAGGTTCTCTTCCGGTGGGTGCAAGCAGGTCCAATACTCCGACGGGTCCCATGATGGGTGCGGGCGGGGCTGAGACACTCCCTCTCCTGGAGGGTGGAGGCGGGGCTGGCACTGAGATGTCATCAGAGTCTGGATGGCTTGATCCACCTGGGCCAGTCCACCTGCCTCTCACCTGAGCAGGGGCGGGGCTAGCTCAGTGCTATCAACAGACTCTGGATTGCTTGGGCCGCTGGGGGCCCAGTTGACCTGTTCACACTCCCCAGGACAGGAGATCCCAAAGAGGGCAAGAGGAAGCCGGGCCTGAGACAGAGGCCCAAGCTCACCTTTTCCCTGAACCGGGGTGGGACTAGCACCTAATCAACTCTTTTATGATTACAAACCCCCCAAGGGCTGAACTTTGAAAGCTTCCCTGGGGAAGCCCAGAGGAAATGGTTTGTTGTAGATACAGGGCTGCACTGGTTGAGGGATTTACTTGCGATGTAGCTGTTGTCAGGAAGATTCAGGGACTCAGGAATCTAAGATGCAGGTTGTGGTGGTCACCCTCTTGAACACTGTAAATATTTGTCACTCAAATTGGTTTAATAAAATTCTGACTGGCCAGTAACCGGGCAGGAATTGAGGATGATGGGGAGGAGAATTGAGGAGTGAGGAGCCACCAGCAGATGCAGAGGGAGCAGGAGATGAACGTGCCCTGTTAACAAAGGTACAGCCATGTGAGGGAATGCAAATAAAGAATACTGGTTAACTTAAAATGTAAGCGCTAGTTACTAATAAGTCTGAGCTATCAGCCAAAGCACTTATAATTCATATTCAGCCTCTGAGTTGGTTATTTGGGACCGGGCGGCGTGGAAAGGAATTGTCCTATCACATCAGGTTTTTAAGAAATTTGCTATGTTGTTTACTCTCACCTCCCCCACTGCCCTTGGACTGTTCAAGGACAAGCACGTCTATGGTGTGGCTGAAAGAGTCCCTTTCTGGTTGAGTAGATGACAGTGTGGACATAACCTCAGACCTGGATAAATTAGATCCACAGAACTTGGGTTTAGTGTCCCACTTTACCACATAAGAATCTTGGGCTGCAGGATCTGGGGAGCACTGAGAAGGTTTGCACCGGGGCTGGCACTGAGAGACTTGTCAACGAAGAGAAAACATGGGCTTCTTTTAGCCACTTGATAGTGTGATGAGCGGTGATACTCCTTAAGCTCCCGTGACTGCCATAGTGGGGGCATCGCACATCCTCCAAACTGTCATTTATGTGTGTGAGACACGGCCTCTCTCTGTAGCCCTGGCTACAGAGACCTCAGAGAGCTCTGCCTGCCTCTGCTTCCTTGGTGCTGGGATTAAAGGTGTGCATCACCACGTTCAATGAGCTGTCACATCTTAAAAAGTAAGCATTCACAGGGACAGATGGGTGGCACCGAGGGGGAGGCAGGAGAATCATCAGTTTAAGGTCATCCTTTACTAACTAGAGTTCTAGGACAGCCTGGTACTGACAGTAAAGTTCTCCTGTACAGGGTATTTTGTGTAGCATTTTCCAGCTACTCTGTAGGTCAGGGTCAGCTTGCCCCACTTATATCTTTCTTGTATTTTTCTATTTAATTAGTATCTCTCTGCCATCTCTTTCAACCATCATGTGTTCATTATATATCATCTGTCATCTTTATCTTATGTCATGTATCTATATGTCATCTATCATGTCTATCATTTATCTCTCTATCTTCTCTCAAGATAGTTGTCTGTGATTTATTATGTGTCTTTCTACCTATTTTCTATCATTTATCATACATCTATCTGTTCTTCTATGGTTTGTCTAGTTATATATCTTCATGTGTTATCTATCATTCATTAGTCTTTCTATCATTCTACAATAAATTATATACGGTATAATGTTGTGTGTGTGTGTGTGTGTGTGTGTGTGTGTGTGTGTGTGTGTTTTCTTCCAAGATAGGGTTTTTCTGTGTAGCCATGGCTGTCCTAGAACTCATTCTGTAGAGCATGCTGGCCTCGAACTCAGAGATCTGCCTGCCTTTGCTGCCCAAATTCTGGGATTAAAGGCGTGCGCCACCACACCGGGGTTACTGGATAGTGTTTGTATGCGATCACACTCCTCGAAGGCCAGGTGCAGATACAGATATTCCTTGGATTTCCTCAGGAGAAACACACATGCACACAAACATGCTCCAACCTTAAATACTGTTCCTTTCCCCCAGTGTGTTTACACCTTAGGGAATGATGCCACAAAGCTCGGTCAACGCCTGGAGCCACAGACTTTCAGAGATGAGAAACAATAACAAGACAATTGACTCAAAAGAGCTTCCAGGGCTGTGGTTAGTTCCTGTCTAGTCTTCCCCTAAGTTTCGGATTCTTAAACTAGGTTATTTTGCCATAATGGACAATTCCCCGATCTATGGAATAGTACCGGAGAACTGTCTTGAAGATGCTCATGGTTTGTCTTTGAGTAGTAGTGTTGTGTTGTGTTGTGTTGTGTCCACTTGCCTGGCATGTGTGGGCCCTTGGGCTCAGCCCCCATTCTGCCACCCAAAAGAACAGTGAAGTCCAGGTGGCAAAATATAACGCGTGTATAACCCAAGAAGCCACAAGATCAAGAAACTGAGCACCGCTCATTTAGGTAAGGGGAATGTTAAAAGAAAGCGTGTGTTTAAAGAGAGTTGAACAGAGCGTTAATCTGCTACACGCTCCTCCCCACAAAGTTATGGAATTGACGATATTGACAAAAGCCTGCTGTGTACAAGTAACCCTTTTTCATCTCTGGAGGGAAAGTAAACAGGTTTGCAAGGCAGTTTTACAGATATTCAGATATTTTTTTTTTCTGATTATCTGAAAAACATTTTTTTCCCCACTCAGTTAAAGAAAAAGTAAGATTCCCATGACACATCAGTGAACCTGCTTTTCCCTCCAGTATCGATCAGAATCTCAGCAATCCTGCTTTATTTCTGCCGAGCCTGATGAAACTTAGGTAACTCATTTAGCAGTTTTAATAAATACTGTAAATTTCCTAAAGTTTGAGCATCTCAGTTTTGTCCAGACATGGACAAAACTTCACGCTGAGTTTTGAAAAGTTTTTATTAATTCTTTGAGGATTTTATACCCTGCATTTTGGGCTATTTTTCTGTCAAACTCCTCACCCCTCACTTCGTACCTTTTTTTTTTTCTTTTAATAACTTGTGCTACCCATACTCTCCTGGATAAGGGGCCACACACTGGAGTGTGGCTGATCTACCAGGAGCCTTCCTGTTAGAGAAAACTGTCTCTTCTCCGGAAGCCATCAGCTGTCTGGTGTGGGTGTGTGCGTGTATGGGGAGACGGCCATGGAGGTCAGAGGCATAGGGTTCCCTGGAGCTGGAGTGACAGGTGGCCGGGAGTTTCTTCTCGGGGGTGCCGGGATTTGAACACTGGAAAGGCTCTAAATCTAATTCTGAAATAATCTCTATTCCATTTCCCCCTCCCTATTTTATCCGTTCTCATGCTTGTTTCCTAACTTAAACCTTTTCCTCAACAGCTGTGAGGAACGCAGGGAAGAGCGTGTTTACTCCCCCACTGCTTAACAAGCAGGGAAACACTCGGAGCACCGCGAGTCTTGGAAAGTTGTGGAAGGCACATGCGTTTATTCCTTTCTTAAATTCTCAAAGGAGTCGCACCTTTGTCCACCATCTAAGAGCCAGGAAAGGCTCTGAGAATTTATTTTCTTTGCCCCCCGAGTTTCTAGACGCAAATAGAAGACACCAGACTCCGGGTCAGGGACAAGAAGGAACTTACTATTATTCACCAAGTACAAGGAGTCCGCTTGGCGGCTGAGATGCTTCCTGACGCTCTGCTCTCCCGGGGTGACTGGGGAGCATGAGGGGGCCCCAGACAGCACCGTGTTGTGGGGGAGGGGTCAGTATTTTGGAAACTGTTGTGAATCACCTGTGAGCATACCTGCTATTTGTTCAGAGGCAGCGTGTGTGCCCAGAGAGACACGGTTTCTATATGCGAAGCGGCCCGAACTTCCTGGAAAGATGCTGGTCAGACAAAGGCCAACAGTTTAAGAACAGAAATATAACAGCATGGAGGGCATTTCCTTAGACCTGCAAGGCGGCGCTTAGCTCATGGTTGTGAGGGTCCGGTTAAAACAACACAGAGAAAACTCAACTTTGGAAACATTAGTGTGTGTGTGTGTGTGTGTGTGTGTGTGTGTATATGTATATAATATATATATGTGCGTGTGTGTGCGTGTATGTGTGAGTGTGTGAGTATGTGTGTGTGTCTGCATGTGTGTATGTGTGTGTATATTTATATAATATATATATGTGTGTGTGTATATGTATATAATATATATATATATGTGCATGTGTGTGTCTGCGCATGTGTGTGTATATGTATATAATATATATATGTGCGTGTGTATGTGTGTGTATATGTATATAATATATATATGTGCATGTGTGTGTGTCTGCGCATGTGTGTATGTGTGTGTAAATGTATATAATATATATATATATATGTGCGTGTGTGTGTGTCTGCGCATGTGTGTGTCTTTAAAAGGAAGCTTTGGAAGTCTTTGAATTCAGGGACAGTCTTGGAGCAAAGAGGTTTGCAAGTTGGAGGCTGGCGAGCACGTCTCCCTTTGAACACACGCTGGCCAGAGGTCAGACTTGGGCGCCGTCCCGCAGAAGCCATCTGCTTTATTCTTGTAGCCAGTGTCTCACCGGACCCGGAGCCACCGAGTCTGTTAGGCCGTCCGGCCAGCGGGCCCCACAGATCCCCCTGTAAGTACCCACCCGCAGCACTGGTGTGATGGCACTTCGAACACCCAGCTTTTTGTGTGGGCCCTAGGGTCACGCTCGGGCCCTTATGCATCACAGGAAGTATTTTACTGACTGAGCCATCTGTGCAGGCTGAATCTTGTTTTCTGAAAGGTAGAAAGTGAAGTTCAGTGAGCTGTGCGTTCAGCTGTTTATCCAGTGTTAAAAAAAAAAAAAAAAAGGTGTGTGCACGGGAGAGAAGAGAGGTATCACCTGCAGACCCTGCTTCACAGCCTCATGAGCTCTGACTCCTGCTAATGAAGGCAGTAAGAGCCGCATTTAGCAAAAAGTCCCGGAGTAACTCACGTGCTCAGGCCTGCATTCCAGAAAGAATGCGGTGTTTACTTTCTGAGCTGAGCTACCTAACAGTGTAATAATTTACTGGCCCAGGACTGTTGATTTCCCCCCCTGAGCCTCCCAGGAGCTGGGGTTGTGGGCATGTGCTCCAGTGACCTTTGTCCCTACCCCGTAAAGGACAGGGTTAGGAAGTCACTTCTAACAAACGTAGGAGCAACACCGAGGTGTAAAGAGTGATGCATTCGTCTCTTTGCCTCTGTGGCTGACCAGTTTCAGGGAGAAGTCCCCCTTCTTCCTTCAGTTCAGACTTCTCAGAGGCCCAAGACCAGGAAATAATTCCCAGCCACATGTGATGACAAGTGTCTGTAATCACTTGAGAGGCTGATGCAGGAGATTGGCCATCAATTGGCCAGCCTAGTCTTCAGGGTGCATTCCAAGTCATCCACAGTTATGTGACAGAATCCTGTCATGGACAGACAACACGGAGCAGACTTACAGACAGACAGACAGAAGCAAAAGCAAGAAGAAGAAAGGAAGGAGGAAAGAAAGAAAATGAATCAGTTCTCCCCAAAACACAGACCCTTTTTTCCTATTGATTGCTGGGAGTGATGGCAATGACTTTAGTCCCGGCATTCCAGAGCTAGAAATCTCTGTGAGTTCAAGGACAGCTTGATCTATGTACAATGAGTTCAGTGAGTTCCTGGGCGGCCAGGAGTCCATTAGAGACCCTCTCTCATTAATGTGTGTGTGTGAGTGTGTGTGTGTGTGTATGTATGTGTGTGTGTGTGTATATGTGTGTGTGTGCATGTGTGTGTGTATGTATGTATGTATGTGTGTGTGTATCTATGTATGCATATTTATATTTATTTATTTGTTCTTTGTGTCTTTCACATCATGCCTCTTAATCCCATTCACTTCCCTGTGTTTACATAGCCACCCTCTGCCCTTGCAGCCTTGTAGTGGCATCTTGCTTCCACAGTGGACTTGTGGTGGTGGCCACGTAGGGGTGCAGCTTCAGGTGTGCAGATATGGCCACTTTTGAGGGAGAGGCAGGGCTGGCTGGCTCGCTCACTCACTCTCTTGGGGGGTAGTTGGAACTCCGGCAGGGCAG
This sequence comes from Cricetiscus sungorus, assembly GCA_030556225.1. Taxonomy (NCBI): domain Eukaryota; kingdom Metazoa; phylum Chordata; class Mammalia; order Rodentia; family Cricetidae; genus Cricetiscus; species Cricetiscus sungorus. The sequence goes on along the minus strand of JANBXA010000735.1, from coordinate 49,540,209 downwards.
AGGCTGCATCTTCAGGAGCAGGGAGACGGAGGGAGGTGGCATCTAGTATGCCGCCCAGGCCAGGTATAGGACTCACCTGTCTCAGCAGGTGAGGGTGATGGGCAGTTCTCCTTAGACTTGTGATTGGCGAGGGGCGGGGCCAATCTGTTCAGCTCTGTCCTCTAGACCTTTGACGGTATCAGGAGCCACAGACATCAACACACACACACACACACACACACACACACACACACACACACACACACACACGGCTGCATGGGGGCCATGAACCCAGACAGGCTCGGAAGCAGCTCAGGCCCAGACATTACCATGACTTGGGTGCCCTCCCTCACTGCTGACACCTCTTTGGACATGCCTCTGTCCACAGGACAGGAAGCAGTCTGTCTGTCTGCCCACACCACACCAAACGTTTGCTCACCATCCTAGTGCCCCTGTGGGGGTGACCCATGTTCTCTTCCCGGCAGGCAGACCTCCCTGGTCCTGTGTGTGTGTGTGTGCTCGGGGTTCACCGTTCCGCTCAGCTAGTCCATCTTGGCACTGAGCCGGAGGAGCCTGCTTCAGGCAATACATTTATTTACATTTCCGATGCACTTAACTTTGCTTACGTGTATGCACCCTGTAAAGGCCGGGAGAGGGCATGGGATGTCGGGGAATGCAAGTTACGGGGAGTTGAGAGCCTCTGTGTGGATGCTGGGGAGGGAAGCCAGGTCCTCTGTAGAAGAGCGTCTCGTGCTGTGACCCCCTGATCCATCTCTCCAGACCACCGTAACCTGATCGCCTTACTATGGAGAAGGAGCCTCCCCGTGCACTTACTAGTCATTTTCTTGCCCACCACAGCCTACAGGAACGTATCTTTGACTCGTGACAACTCATTATACTGTGGCAGAGTAGGGCTGGGACGCAATTCCATGTGAGAACTCCTGACTGAGACAAGCAAGCGTGCGCAGACGCTTGAGAACGGATTTGCAGAACTGAAGAATGCTCTCATCTCAGCTTCAAATCCTGGCAGGACTGAATTAGCCTCTCTCCCACTCTCTCTCTCTCTTTTTAATTTGGAAAGTTAAACTTAGTCGAGAGTGTTTTGTCTGAGGACGGTGTGTGGGCGCAGGGGTCTATATCACTCAGATGGGAGTTCTCATCTGTCTCAAGCCTGTATGTATATTAAGACAGCCATGGGGTTTTATATGTGTGCAAAGTCTTAAAGTATCTTAGAGATAAAGAGAATCCGGGCGTTGAAAAGGTTTAACATCCAGCGCCTTGCCCACCCCCACCTTTGGTGTCTCTGTGATTAGAGTTGGGTTGACAGAACTTGAGATGTCTTCCTTGCAAACCAGGCAATGATACAGTTGAAGCGTTTGATTAAGACGAGAATTTCAAACAACTTAAAATGCATTTGAAAGACCCCAGAAGAGGACTTCCCTCCAGGAAGAGACCCCTGGACCCAAAGACCAAGCCGAGACCACGGATGCGGATGCAAACTGCAAGAGGTTTATTTGAGATACACAGGTACCTGTGGGCGACAAAGTCTCTCAGAGGACTTGTGCACCCACAGGCTGGGGAGAGGGACTTTTATAGGGCTAGGTAGCAAAAGCACGGGTACAGAAGCGAGATGCATAGTTACAGGGGTCCCATTGGTCAGCTCAACTAAGGCATTGAGTCATCCGAGGACAAGTCTCTTACGTGTTTGGGGATCTGATAATAGCTGACTTAGCTCATGTTTGGGTTTTTCTCCGAACTCTCTGCTCCCCTCCCAAGGCCAGATGTGGCAGCCTGTGAGTACTGACCTTGTCCTGTACTTTTACTTGTTTATGTGGAAGCCTTGCAAAATGGCGTTACCATTGCTAAGCCAGGCCTTAAGCTATTAGCCTTGAGTGGGGGTCTTTCACATTGAGGACTCAGGGGTAAAGTGATTTCACCTGAGAACAAGCCCTGGAATCCACAGAGAAAAGCCCAACTCCAGAGGTTGCCTGTCCTAGAGTCAGTGACCCAGAGACAGACAGACAGATGCCTGGGCCTCAGGATAAAAGAAAAACAAAAAACAAACTAACAAAAAAAAAAAAAAAAGTTCCCAAGAGGAAAGGTAAGCACCTAACACACAAATGATAAACTTAACAAATAACGAAACACAATAAAACGTCAACACGCTCCTTAGAGTGAGTTTCTGGGCTCAGTTTGTCATCCATTTTGCTTTTATAGTTATTACCTTCTTACATTTTATTTATGGTGTGTGTGTGTGAGTGTGTGTGTGTGAGTGTGTGTGTGTGTGTGTGTGTGTGTGTGTGTGTGTGTGATGTGGGTGCACACATGATTCCGCACATGTGTGGAAGTCACAAGACATCTTACACGTGAGTCCCTTCTCTCCTCCTACCATCTAAATTCCAGAGTCCCCCTCTGGTCATCAGTCTGAGCCTCTGGCATCTTTATTGGCTGAGCCCAGCCCCTAAGCCGCTTTTGCTTTAGAAAACAAACAAACAACAAAAAAAGGCTTTTAGGAATGCTAAGAATGTGATCTTGAGTTCCCTAGGTTCACAGAGAACAAGAGAGCCACAGGAGTCTGTCTCTGGGGGACTTGGGACCTCAGTCAACAGGCACCTACTGTCTTGAGAGACAGGTCTTCCTGGGCTCTACACATCAGGCTTCCAGCACTTGGGTTCTGAAGAGCCATCCAGAATCATCTGCAGACTGGCTCTGGGTTTCCAGGCCTGGACTTGCAGGCCTGAGTTCTATAGGTGCCACATGGTTCTCATCTACTGTTTCCTCCGTGGTCCGGTACCCTCATGTTGGCTGCAGGCAGCGTACAGCCCCTCTGCCTTCCTCTACTCCACCGTTTCACACGAAAGCCAGAGCCAGGCCATTGTACTGCCTATTTTTGGTAAATGCCATGGTTTTCCACATCACTGAGCAACCATGAAGAGTTCTCTCTAAATATTTGAATTGTTTCATCTGTAGTCAAGGATACTTTCTCAAAATGAACATTGTAGAGCCAACTCATTTGACTGCACAGCTGGGTTCAAGCCCCAGAGAGGCTGCAGTGCTGTCGTTTATCAGGCTCATTTGTATTGCTATTCTTACTGAGTGCTCTCACTTTGAGGGAACCACAGAGATGTCACTGGAGAAGTCTCAGCTTTGGGGGTGGAGCTGATGTGGGGGTGTTGGGTCTTTTCATCGTCAACGATCACATAAAACCCAACATGAAAATGGTTTTTAATAGCGCTCTTTGAACATTTTTTTTTTTTTTTCACTTCGAACCAGGGCAGTTTGGAAAGAATGAACGCTACATGACATCATGAAAAGAAAGTTACCCAACTGAGGGCCCAGTCATAGCTGAGGGCTGGCTCTGCTGTCCTGTCGGATGTTAGTTTTGTTGGGTTGGGCACGTTATGTCCTGATGTGGTGTCAAGTCCTTCTCGACATAGACCGGAAATTCTCAAATGTGTCCTTAGGCCTGTGAAGCTGTCTTTGTGACAAAAATGACTTTGTCACAAGGAAAATCAGAAGATGTAGTTTATTCCTCCCTCCAAGTATGTATCTGTGTATTAAAGTCTATGAAGGGACATGTGGTCACAGATTCCAGCCTGACCTGAGGGTGGCATCAAGTAATAGCCTCCTGGGTTACACTTTGCCATCTCCTGGGAAGAGAGTACCACGAATGCATTCTGGGATACCTGTAAGATTCTTTCCGACCATACTTTATTTATTTATTTATTTATTATTATTATTATTATTATTATTATTATTATTATTATTATTATTTTAATGTTCTGTCAAGGAGAGAGGTTTCCCATGTTGGTGTTAGCTGACTTCTTAGACAAAGACTGTCAGGATGTGAAATAATCCGAGAGCCCTAAGGAGTCACAGAATGAGTCATCAGTCCCTCTGGGTCATCTAAAGGTGCTTTCCAGTATTAGAGTTTGCCATCTATGATCCTAAGTTGGGACCATAGACAATTCTTCCAGTAAGAGAAGTGAATTGTGTTTTAGAACCCTCCAATGGGCTCTACATTACTTCATATGCCTGGGAGCACACACAAGGGTTTGGTTCATCATTTCCCCCCTCCAAATTCTTGTTGGAACACAGAAAAATTCATTTGTACAGAATGGAGACATTTGAGACCTCTTGGGCATTTCTAAGAATTTCGGGGGGGGGAGGTCATGCTTCTTTTATTTTTAAGATTAGAGAGAGAGAGAGAGAGAGAGAGAGAGAGAGAGAGAGAGAGAGAGAGAGAGAGAGAGAGAGAGAGAGAGAGAGAGAGAGAGAGAGAGAGCGCCTGTGCACGTGTGTGCAGGTATGAACACAAATGCCTGAGGAGGCCAGAAGGGGGCATGAGATCTCCTGGAGCTGGAGCTCTCGATGGTTATGAGACATTGCACATGGTGTCAGGAAGTAAGTGTGGGTCCTCTGGAAGAGCAGTGTGTGCCCAGCCATTCTCCCGTCCCACCCTCTCTATTTTTAAATCACGTAAGAACATTACGCGCTCATAGCTTACTACTTCATTCATTGATCAAAGCAGCTCAAAATAAATTGTATTTCTAAGGATGCCCTTTCCCAGTTATAAATATTAAAACCGTGCACCACGAGCTTTACTCAGAACACACAGAAATGGTGTAAGTTGTCTCTCACTGGCCACGAGTTCATTCTCAAGGGCTGGAAAATACTCCCAGCTCCCACAAGGTGGCATGGCCTTCTTGTTCAACTGCTTTGCAGTTATTTCTGCTTTGTCTTCTGCTGTAATTTTTGATTTGACTCCTTTAGTCTTGGATTGAATTTGGCTTCCTGGTTTTATTTTCCTTCCTTGCAGCCAAGCAGTGGGACTAGAACTTCTGGAAAGACGTCACAAAACCCACCCTGTGTTAAAATGCAACGCCCTCCCTGTGTCAATTCCAGGAAAGGCATGGCTAACTCTAGTCACCCGTGTAGTCCTTGTCTTCATCAGCACTCTGGGGTTTCTGTCTTGGTACCCAACACTGTGCCCAGTAGCGAAGAAGGCAGGAGGGGAAAGAGAGAGCAGAAATGTATGTGACAACTTTAGTGTGATGTCCCACACTTTTCAAATGTGTGACAAGGGTTTACTCTTTACCACTTGCAGATTTTAAACCCCAAAATACTCTTATGATCCAGCAGAAACAAAAGGCAAACCAGATAGATGAGATGAATGAAGGCACGGGGCGCTTGAAATAACACACACTGAGAAGTAAAGCAGAAAGATGCCCAGCCATTAAGAGCACGCTTCTTTCTTATGGGAGACTCAAGTGTTCCCCGCACCCACATTAGGTGGCTCACAGCTCCAGGGGAGTCTTGATGGGAGATGTTATTCTGTATATATGTTTCTCATACTTGTTAATAAAGCACCGTTGGGCCAATGAGATAGCAAGATAGGCGGGGCTAGGAGACCGGGAGGAGGAAAGAGGAAGTAGGTGGGAGGAGTCGACATGTAGCCCAGGGAGAAAGGAGGATGCTTGCCGCGGCTCCCCGATAAGACGACCACGTGGAAATACTTAGATAAGTAGAAATGGGTTAATGATTAAGGCAGAGCTAGCCCATTAACAATAATGGTAACTGGCCAACAGGATTGTATCAAATACAGAGTCTCTGAGTGTTATTTGGGGCACACGTGGTTGCAGGACAATGGCGGCAGAACCAGCAGCAGCCGGCGGGGAGACCTACCGCAACAGAGTCTGGCGCCCTCTTCTGGCTCCCACAGGCACCTGCACTCAGGTGTGCATACCTACACATGTACACACAATTAAAATGAAACTTAAGGGAAAGAGAAATAAGGCAGAGAGGAGGGCAGATGCCTGGAAGCAGCAGAGAGGATTAGTGGTGGCTGGGAATGTTCCGTGAAGAGTGTACTGCGTGGGGAGCACCTACCTGCACCCCCAACCCCCGCCCCAGACATGGAGGATGGGAAGGAAGCACAGGAGCTCCAGAGTGAGACCAGGTTTACCTTTATGTGTTCACTACAGAGTCTCGGGCAAAACCAGATGGGACATGTGGTGCTCCTCGTGGGATTCATGGTGCCTCTCGTGGGACCTATGGTGCTCCTTGTGGGACCCATGGTGCTCCTCGTGGGACCCATGGTGCTCCTCGTGGGATTCATGGTGCTCCTCGTGGGACCTATGGTGCTCCTCGTGAGAAGCTGGGGAGGATTTGCCAGGGGACAGAGATTTAGCGAGTGCCAAGTGGGGAGAAGGGGGTCCCTTTTATGTAGCAGTGCTGGAGCAGAGGTATGTAGGTGACATGGTGTACCCCGTGCCAAGCAAGAACGGAAGAGTTTTCTGTGACACACAGCCAGGGTGTGGTTAGCATTTGGCATTCACTTTGGAGGAAAAACAGTAATTTTCTTCCTTCCTTCCTTCCTTCCTTCCTTCCTTCCTTCCTTCCTTCCTTCCTTCCTTCCTCCCTCCCTCCCTCCCTCCCTCCCTCCCTCCCTCCCTCCCTCCCTCCCTCCCTTTCTCCCTTTCTTACAGTACTGGAAAGAAACCCAGGACATCATATGTGCCCGGCAAACACTTCACCACTGAATCACAGCCTCAGCTCAGGACACAGTGACTTTACCAGAATAATTTAGGAGAGGAAGAGAAGTTCATAGTCTTGATATAAATCACAAAAGAAAATTAGCAGGCAGGGTCTGTATGGGCTAATAGTGATTCATGAAGTGGATCCGTCTTCCAAACAAGTCTGCTTCTTTTGGGGCTATTTAGTCTCCATCACCTAGGAGATTTGTAGCCTAACCTTTCGGACCTTCTGGAGGGAGAACATGAGCTAGGATGGTAAAGACCTGTCCCACAGGCTGGGAGTGAGGAAGCCACTGAACACAGGCTGTCTCTGCTTCCTGGCTGGCATGGTGCCCTGCTCTGCCACACCCACCCCATCCTAATGGGCTGAACGCATCTTTCTCCTTTCTAGTCTCCCAGGCACCTGTCACCCAGAGCGGCTGGCCAGCGCACTCCCATAGGGGTTATGACATGTTAACTTTTGGACATCCAAAAGTAGAAAAAGTCACAGTTTTGGGGATTTGTATTTTCTAGAACAGACTTCCTGTGGTGGAACCTCGGGATGCAATGTCCAGCTTGCAATGCAGGAAGTTTCAGAAATCAGAGACTACCACAGTGGAGAGTTTAAATCTCTAATGAGGGTCTCATCTGTGGCCAAGGGTCAGATGTGTCTGGTAGCCTTTTAAACTTAGTTTCTTAGTTTGTGTATTTATTTTGAGACAGAGTCTCACTGTGTAGCCCTGGCTGGGCCAAAACTTTCTATTATAGACCAGGCTGGCCTCAAATGACAGAGATCCACCTGCCTGTCTTTTAAGTGCTAGAGGTAAAGGCATACCAGCCTTTTCTATATTTTAAACCTGCAGAGGGTCAGATAAGAAAAAGGTTGTGAAAATGTCCTTTGATTATTTTATAGAAAATAAAACCTGGCATTTTAAACAATAAGCACCTAGGCTTTATATATGCAGTATTTTCTGTAGTCACATTGCCTGGTAACCAGCTCTTAAAAAACAAGCAAGATGGGTGCTCCAAGTGTCACACACACACACACACACACACACACACACACACACACACACACACACACTGCAACAAGGATACACTTCTGATTTTAGTTTAAACTGTGTTTTGAATTTCAAAGGACCCATGTTTTCAAAAGTACCACATATATGATAAAACAATTAGACTGTCCTATGGAATATTAATTTCTGTCTTCTTTCCTGGGAGTGTGAGAATGCCCACTGTCTCCACAGGTCTTCCTGTTTGCCCCAAATGATAAATCACGTCTCTTCTCTTTATTCCTCTTGTGGACTTGTTTTGTTCATGGCTCTGAGAATGCTGACGCATATTTGGGGCTGACATACAGGGTGGGTTCAGGCTTCTGTCCCAACTTCAGTGGACTAAGCAGAGTACTGGTCTTTTTTTTTTTGTTTTTAAACCATCTAAATATTTATTTTATCTGCAAATGTGTGTGTGAGTCTATGTCTGTGCACCGCAGGCTGGAGGTCAGAAGAGGGTGTCAGATCCCCTGGAACAGGACACTGGTAATGGTGAGCCACCACCGGGGTGACCAGAGACAAACATGGGTCCTCTGCAAAAGTGGCAAGTGCTCTTAGCTGCTGGGCCATCTCTCCGCCCCCGGAGCTGATCCTTTGTTTTGATTCTCTGGAGATGAGGAGCAACTTGTGAGGCCACAGTTTTTAAGGAGTTAAGTTTCCAGCTCAGTAGTTCCTAAACTGTGGCCTCCAGGGTTGCCCAAGTGAAGGAGGGGGTGAGTTAGGGCCACAATTTAAGTCAAAATCAAATATGCAACGAGTCAGCAGGTGTTTGTGGACAATTGTCTGTGTTATAACATGATTTCACACAAGCCTTGCTTTCTACCTGCAGAGCAGGTGTGCTTGTCCTGTGTGCCTAGAGCATCTCACACTTCAGACTGTTACATGTTATGGATTACTGGGCTTTTACTTTTTAAAAACATTTCATATCTTTGTTGTATAAAAGTTTTATCTTTATGTGTGTCTGGTTGCCACATGTGTACCTGGTCCTTGTGGAGTTCAGAAGAGGACACCAGATCCTCTGGAACAGGAGTTACAGGTGGTCATGAGCCACTGTGTGGCTGCTGGGAATCGAACCCAGGTCCTTTGCAAGGGCAGCCCATGCTCTCATCCACCTCTCCAGCCCGCCCCGCCCTGCCCCACCCCGCCCCGCCCCAGTGTTTTTGTTGAATATACACAGCCTTCTGCTCTCATAGTAATGTAATGATTTATAGAAAACTTCGGTATTCTGTCCTCTCCCCTCCTCCTCTCCCCCCTCCTCCTCTCCTCCCTCCTCCTCTCCCCCCTCCTCCTCTCCCCTCTTCCTCTCCCCCTCTCCTCCCTCCTCTCCCCCCTCCTCCTCTCCCCTCCTCCTCTCCCCCTCTCCTCCCTCCTCCTCCCCCCTCCTCCCCTCCCCCCTCCTCCTCCCTCCCCTCCTCCTCTCTCGTCTTTAGTCCACTCGAGACAAGCAGCCTTTCTTGTCTTGTATCTCGCCACACTGTTTGGCTCCACCACAGGTCCAGATGTGGAGCGGAGTGTCCATGGCCTGCAGTACTGGAATCATGAGCTGTAATGCATCTTTTCCCTTTAGTGCTGGACTTCTGAGGTTGGCACAGTGGTAGGCACCTGCCCAGAGCATACCGCTGTCCTGACATGCATGCCAGGGACACACCCTGCCTTCCTGGGTGAGTCCAGGAGAAAACACAGCAGACAGCCAGGACACTCCTGTGACCTCTCTTTGTCACCGCGGTTAGCTGTGGCTTCTCGGGTGACGCAGTGGAAACTGCTCCTGTAAGAAGGGAGCCTTGCTGGGCCACAGTGTTGGCAGGCTACCTCTGCGAGCTTTGGGGAGAACACCCTTGCTGCCTTTTCTAGCTTAGTTACTAGTCACCTCCCGGGCTCACGACTCCTTCCTCCGTCTCACAAAACATGCCACTCCGACCCGGAACTCCCTCGTCCCTTCTCCATTTTTCTGACCTTCTTGCCTGCCTCCCTCTTATACAAATGCTTGGGGTTGCAGTAGGCCTTCCCAGTTCCCACACAGCACAGCACCTCCATCTTTTTAAGCCTAGTTCCACAGGCAACGTTCCTAATAAGTAAGAACTTTCGCTAACAGGTGTCAACCTCACCGGAGGCCACCAGTCTAAGAAATTGCTCTCAGGGTATTTTTAGGAATAATTACTGGAACCCACAGAATTTAGGCCTTCTGATTTCTGAGCTGTGGTTTTTTTCATTAAAAGAAAATGTCTACCAAAGTAGAAGTGTTTAAAAAGCATCACCACGTCTAGATTTTCTGTATAGAAAGACCACAGAAAGTTCTACAATCATACCAAGAGAGAGCGTAGATATAGGGAAACTGACTTTCCCTCTGAGCAGTGTGCATGGGGAGAGCACAGATACTCATTTTCCCCTGTTCCTTCTCTGGCCCCTTCCATCTTTTCGCCTGGTCGGTTCTGTTTGCTCCGTGAAAGACTTACGGGCTCCGAGATGTCTTTTCTGTGTGAATTATACTGCAGCCACTCTGCTCAAGTGACAAGATTAAGACATTTGTTCAACAGTGCTTCTCAGAGTACAGACAACAGCTTAATTAAGGAGTGTGTTATGGTTTGGATATGAAATGTCCCCACAGGCGTATGCATCTGAACACCTGTTCCCAGCCGTCGGTACTGTTGGGGGAGGGGGGAGGGGAGCCTTTAGGCACTGAAGCTTATCTGGAGGAAGTGGGTTGCTGGTGGGGCCGGCCTTGAGGTTTATGGCCTGACCCCACTTCCTGCCTGCTGGCCAGTGGGGGGGTGAAGAGCCCCCTCAGCTGTGAATCCCGCCTTCCTTCCTGGATCCTTTCAAACCCTGAGCCCCACAGGGCTGTCCCCCTTTAAACTTGCATCTCCTGTCACAGTGATAAAGGAAGGGAAGAGATTTGCAGGGCGCATGCAGTGACTGAAGGCCTTTTCGGGGGAATGTGGCCTGTAGGTGGCCCTGTGTCACTGAGGAGCCAGGTCCAGAGCAGATGTGCCTGGCACCAACTGGACATACACCGACAACGAGTTTGTCCTCAGAACCTTCCCGCTCACTTCTCGGGGTACCCTGGCTGGGACAGAACAGTGAGGGAAGACGTCCTGGGACCATGACAGGACAAGAGTCTGTCTGGAAGCTTGGTGTCTGTTCTGCACACTGAAACCATCTCAGGTCTGACTCAACAAAGTGCCACCCCTGAGTCATACGGCCACTTCCTGGGTTTTCCCCGCAAACCCTTCACACCCAAGCGCGGCCTGCACCCCACCCTCCGGGCCAGAGGGTGAGCTCACTAAGGCCTGGACAGACTGCTGTGTAATGGCCCGAGGGCACCAGTCTCCCGTCCCTGGAGCCGGGACAGAGGGAGAGGTGAGCAGCAATTAGCTGGGAATGTTCTCGGTGTCGCTGGCGAGAAACACGTGACCTTGGAGCGAGACTTTCTTGGGCAAGGAAGGGCGGTTTGTGCCTTACAGGAAACAAAGACATGACTTCAGAACATTACACACTGGGTCAGTCAAAAGGGCACATGTGTGGCACCAAGGCCTTGCCTCTGAGTTTTAGAGCAGAAGTGGGACTGCAGGCCGGGTGGAGCTGTCACCCGGGAAGGGCCGGCTGGCTCCAGTCTGAGGGAGGAAGCCTATAGCCTTAGGCACTCACAGTCTGGGGTGTTCCCTGTGTGTGTGAGTGTGAGTGTGTGGGTGTGTCGTGTGTGTGTGTGAGTGTGTGTGAGTGTGAGTGTGTGTGTGTGAGTTGTGTGTGAGTGTGAGTGTGTGTGAGTGTGTGTATGTGTATGTATGTGTATGTGTGTGTGAGTGTGTGTGAGTGTGAGTGTGTGTGAGTGTGTGTGAGTGTGTGTATGTGTATGTATGTGTATGTGTGTGTGAGTGTGTGTGAGTGTGAGTGTGTGTGAGTGTGTGTGAGTGTGTGTATGTGTGTGTGTGTGCGTGTGTGTGTGAGTATGTGTATGTGTGTGTGAGTGTGTGTATGTGAGTGTGTGAGTGTGTGTGAGTGTGTGTATGTGTGTGTGTGAGTGTGTGTGTGAGTATGTGTATGTGTGTGTGTGAGTGTGTGTATGTGAGTGTGTGTGAGTGTGTGTGAGTGTGTGTGAGTGTGTGTGTGAGTATGTGTATGTGTGTGTGTGAGTGTGTGTATGTGAGTGTGTGTGTGAGTGTGTGTGAGTGTGTGTGAGTGTGTGTGTGAGTATGTGTATGTGTGTGTGTGAGTGTGTGTGTGAGTGTGTGTATGTGAGTGTGTGTGTGAGTGTGTGAGTGTGTGTGTGAGTTGTGTGTGTATGTGTGAGTGTGAGTGTGTGTGAGTGTGTGTGTGTGTGTGTGTCACTGGTTCAGCACTTTCTCTCCACCCCCACTCACCTTCACCTTCTTCCTCTGCCAGCCCACTCTCTGTTCTTCCCTCTCTGAATATTCCTCCCCCCGCCCCGCCCAGAGCATCCTAAGAGCTTCATCACCAAACTCTTTGATCTGGGAACAATAGCAGCGGTCTGAACAGCAGAGGAGGAATTCTTGTTACATCATTTGACTTTCTCGGCAGACTTTGAACTTGGGTACCCACGTCGGGACCGCTGAAAGCAGAGGGGCCTGACAGCCTGGCCACACCCTGACCTCCTTTTCCTGCCTCTGCTTCTGTACACACTGTCTTTATTCTTCACCCAATTTGGTCACACTCTTCTGAGGCTAATTATGTACTGGCCTTGCAATCTTTACAAGATTTGCACATGACAAATTCTGATTTGCTTGTTAGGCAGGGAAGGCAATCTTCAAAACGAAGCTTCATAAATAACCAAAAGGAAGACTTTTTCACTCAACAGTAAAGCTAATTTATACTCACAAAGATTTTTTTTTCAGCATGCATTATACAGTGTCAGGCATAATATTTTAATCCCTACACTTTAACACACATTTCAGCCTTCCTGGCTTTGATTGACCTGTGGTGTCTCATTGCTTCTTCATGGTTTGTGAGACACAGAGGGTTACTGCATATTATATAGGTGGGATGTGTTATTTTCCAACTCTCTAGTCTCCCTCATTCTCTCTCTCTCTCTCTCTCTCTCTCTCTCTCTCTCTCTCTCTCACTCTCTCTCTCTCTCTCCTTTCCCTTTCTCTCTCTCATGCAGACAATTGCATTTAATGGTTTCCAAACTAAAATAAAATCTGTGTCTTCTCTTGCCCACCCTCCTCTGTCGGTTGTGTGAAACTAACTCCACTCATGGCCAGGAAGCCCGGGAGTGAGGTACACGTCAGTCTGAACACAGATGCCCCTTCCCAGGATTCTCAGCAGTCCCCCTGACGCACCACCAGTGAGCTGATCACAGGTGACCTACTAGGTGAAGACGCGTCCCACCAACAAGGTACAGAGAGATGCAGGCTCTAGAAATAGTTCAACTACTAATTAGCACGTGACCTTGAGCACACTATGGGACCTTCAATAGAAGGTTATTTGTCTTACCCGTTTCTTAGGCTATGAGGAAAAGAGATAGGGTGGCGTATATGAAAACAGTCTGAACACTTTGATCTCTTACGCAGACAACTTTGAAGGTCAACTATGTCCAAGTTTGTAAAGTTATGTTAGGCTGAAAAACATTTCTTTAAGCTTAAGTGTATGAGAGGTAAACTTTTTCTTCCCTTTTCATATTGTGTGTCGGGTCTTAATTAAGCTCAGGCTGGCTTCAAACTCACTATGTAGTTGAGACTGGCTTTGAACCCCTAATCCTTCTGCTCAACCTCCCGAGTACTGGGATTACAGGCAGGCACTACCAGGCCTAGAAGAAACTATCTTTAAAATGTATGATGTTGAAGACAAGCAATCCTGATGGGAGATGTCATGCTGTAAATATGTTTCTCGTATTGGTTAATGAATAAAGCACTGTTGGCCAATAGGAAAGCAAGATAGGCGGGGCTAGGAGACAAGGAGGAAAGAGGAAGTAGTAGGGAGGAGATTCAACACGGAGGATGGAGAGAGTAGAAGGCAGGGTTCTCTCTCCGGTAAGAAGAGACCATGTGGAAACACTTAGATTAATAGAAATAGGATAATATTTAAGAAAGAGCTAGCCAATAAGAAACTAGTAACAGGCCAACAGGCTTATATCAAATACAGCGTCTCTGTGTGTTATTTGGGGCTGGCAGGGCGGTGGGACCAGACCGGCAGGAAAACCTGCTCCTAACACAGCCCTAAGCTATATGTCATAGGCACAGGTAGGGGATTCCCTCTCTTCTTATCCCAGGATTTATCTCAGTCCCTTTGTGTCCTCAGACTCAGTACAGAAGCCACCAGACAACCACTTTGGTCACCCCAAAGCCCATGCTGCTTCTGTCCCTCAGAAACTTTGATGGACAGGGCTGAGCTTGGCATCTGATTTCCCGCACACATACCCAGTCCCAATGGCCCCATAGTGAGCTGGCCCCAGGTTGTGACTCAGTGATGGGAGCGTTGTTTGCAAAGCATCACCCTGGGATTCTTTTGTTTGGCTCATTACAATCGGTTTATTAGCAGTGTAGACTCAATTTATTACAACAATCGGTGCAGACATTAGCATCAGGAAACGGGGCTCACCAGCTAGTCTCATATGGGAATCGGAACCTGGTCCCCTCCACTGTGAGGGGCCCTGCCCGATGCTCTGGAGAGAGCCAGGCTCTGCTTCTCAGCCTTCCGTGGTTTTCCCGCAGAACCCTGGCCACAGTCACACATGTTTGTGTAACTCTTTTCAGAAGAGATGACAGCCAGGACCCGGTGATCCAGGGCAGGGATGGAGGGCACAGGTGCTCTGAAGAGGGCGCACCATGCCCTGATTAACTTTGGCTCCCCTCTGTGCTCTGCAGACAGCTCTACGTGAAGGCTTCCCACCACGGACATGCAGCTGCCAAGCCGTGCAGATGTGGAGCGATGCCTAAAACCCTAAGCAGGGAGGTACTCAGGGCCGTCTGAGCCACCTGGGAGGCTCTTGATTCTGGTGTGATGCTGTGTGTTAGAGCTGTGGGCTGGCACGCACACCTGCCAGCAAGCATGGACGCCCCACAGCAAAGCAACCCAAGACCCCGCTTCTGAATCACACGGAAACTGGGAGGCACGAGTCCCCTTCGGCGCTGTCTAGTCAGGAGAGGGTGGTGTAAACACTTCTCCAGGGCTTGGGGTTCCAAATGCCGCTGGGGTCCAGGCGCTGGGGCCTCTTTCATGGTGTCTGTGTGCGTTTTCACCATATTTGAACATAGAAGGAGGGGTGGGATCACAGGACAGGTGTTCTGGAAAACTCATCTTTGCCCAGAGCAGGGGCAGAGAAATTGATGAAAACACGTCATTCCCGTCTGACACTTGTGCTCACCTTTTTATGGATAAAGTTCAGGAAAAGCGGGAGGGGATGATGATGCCCCGAGCTGAGAATTCAATTCCTACTTTATGTTTGCTTTTCTTCTGTGGCCCTGTGTGTGTGTGTGTGTGTGTGTGTGTGTGTGTGTGTGTGTGTGTGTGTGTGTGGTGTGGTGTGTGTGTGTGTGTGTGTGTGTGTGTGTGTGTGTGTGTGTGTGTGTGTGTGGTCTTCTGATAGGTTCTTCTGCTAAGCCACACCCCAGCTCAAATGATGGGTTCAGGGGAAGGGTCTGGGTGTGGAAACAGCTGAAACAGCCTTTGCTATCAGAGCCTCCAGGCATCGCCCAGACTGCTTTTGTAGTCTCGGATCCTGGAACCCCAGGCAGGTCCATCTCTGGGGTGTCATCCCTTAGAGGGCTCAGAGTTGAAGAATCTTCGCAGGGGAAAAATTCAGGACAGCGGAGCGGGAATCAAGGCAACTACTTAACATTAATTCATCTTGGGCTGTTCTTAGATCTACCAGCTCTCCTCAGCACTGGGGTTGTTTGAATTTTTTTCTTTCTCTTCTATCTCACCTCCCCTTTCCCCTCCCCCTCCCCTTCCTTTCCCTTCCTTCCTTCCTTCCTTCCTTCCTTCCTTCCTTCCTTCCTTCCTTCCTTCCTTCCTTCCCATAGCCCAGGCCATCCTGCACAGTCTCTGTAGCCTAGCCTGGCCTAGACTCATGCTCTCTGCTCAGCCTGCTTCAGCAGACCAGGCTGAGTTCCTGAGTCTTTTGTTCCATGAACCCTCCTTACCTTCACCTAGCGCTGTGGCTCTTGGTCTTTCCTGTAACATGAAAACAAAAGACCCAGAGACTGATACTGGTGTTCAAGCTTCAAGCTGAATCCCAGAAAAGCAAGTAGCCAGCTCTCACCTCTAGCTCAAGCTGACAGGGCTGATCCTCTCACGAGCTCTTCACCAAGTCCCAGACTGCTGCCTCTCCTCAGCGTGGCTGGAGAATGAATGCCTCTCTGAGACCTTGTTTCTATCTAATATCATTCCCTAATGCTGAGATTAAAGGCGTGAGCTATAATTCTCTTTTAGACCCATTCACTCTTGTGTAGATCTGGGTGATCTTGGACTCACAGAGATCTGTCTGTCTCTAAATCCTAGGTCCTAGTATTAAAGGTGTGTGCTGTCACATCCTAGCCCCTGGCTGCTGGTTTCTATGGTCTGTGGCTGACTTTGCTTTCTGAATCCTCAGGCAAGCTTTAATAATCATAAACAGTATCTCACCACAGGTTCCCAGCATTCCCAGTTGGGCTAGTTGCTTCACGTTGGCACTATGTTGAATCTGTCCCCTTGCCAGAATGTAGTGGTAGCCATCTTTTGTCTTTTCTACCCTTTCTTCTTGGAGGTCACAGTGCCATCTTCACAGATACTACTGGAAAATGCAGATGACCAGAGTCAGAGGGACACAGGGCCCAGCCTGGGGATGTGAGGTGCTCTTCTCTCTCCTTCCTCCCAAGGTGACCATTAAAGTCCAGGATAGAAACCAGGACAACAAAGCATTGTGATGGGCACAGAGCTTTCCTAATAAAAGGAATTTGTGGAATTTGGGGCAATGTCCGATGTGTATGAACTCTGGGGACATTGTGTGGCCGAGTGTGATTCACAGGTTTATAGAGCATCTCCCGGGTACCAGAATTCTGACACCAGGGCAGCCAGAGATGCTCAGAGTTAAATACAGCCTTCCATTCGGTTCTCTCTATGGGCAGGATGGGTCACCGGTCACTGGGTCATATTGTTACTATGGTGTTACCATGGCCTGGGCTTTAACAGAACGATTATAAGATGGATGGTAGTAACTAGGTTCTTCTCTTTGTCTTCTGTTTTACACTTAGTGATTTTGCGTGTGCATCCACTATGACGTGTATGTAGAACTCCTAGTATGTAGAACTTGTTGGAATCGGTTCTGTCTTTCTACCACATGTACCCTGGGGATTGAACTCACAACATTGGTCCTGGAGGCAAAGCCCCTCTGCCCGATGAGGTATCTTGTTAGTTCAATAACTACTGCTTGTGTGTGCGATAAATGTAGGCTCCACAGGTGTCTGTGTGGATTTGCTTTCCTCCAAGCTATACCACGTTGACTGGTGACTTTTCTTGTTTCTGTGACCAAATTCCCAGACAGGAGCAGCCTGAAGGAGCAGAGTCTGTTTTGGCTCATGGCTTGAGGGTTCCATGGTGGAGAAGGCTTGAGGAGGGAGCGATTCTTGCCTGCTCATTCCTGGGCTAATGAGGAAACACAGCAGGGACAGGAAGTGGGTCACAGCTGTGAGCATCGTGGCCCACTCCTGGTGACCCACTTCAGTCAGCAAGATGTCCCCTCCTAAAGATTTCCAAGACCTGCAAATTAACACCCCCAGCTGTGACCAAGACCTCAAGCAGAGAGGCTATGGAGGGGCACTCCGAATTCAGACTACACTGAATGTTTAATCCAGCTCTCCTGGTGACTCACTGTAGCCTCTGCCAGGACAGCTGATAAGAGACACAGCATCCCTTGTCACACCTCTCATGGCCTTTGAATGTGTGTCAATTTCCACATTGCTTCCCCTGTTCTCAAAGATGTTTGAGGGACAATGCCAATGCCCAGGGTTTTAAGCTGAGTGGCAAATCTGACCAGGCCACTTGCAAAATGTCCTGCAAGGTGATTTGAAGGTGACTTCCAAAGTGGAGTCTGATAGCATCAAACCTAGACATGCCTCTCCTGAGGGTCCTCATCCTGCCCCATTCTTTCCCACCAGTGGAGAGCTATCTCTATGAATGGAAGCCTTTCCTGTAGTCATGAATGGAGGGTTGGCCTAGTGATTGACTCAGCATAGATGTCATTTGACCTTACAGGAGTGTTTTCACCGCTCCAGAGCTTGTTAACACAACTGGGTGTTTTCCCTCCCTTTGGTGTGGTTTTCACCCATTCTGACATAAACAATGTGTTGTCATGGTTTCTGGGGAGATAACAGGGAAAAGAATCCAACTGGAGTGGCTGGGAAGACTGATCAGTTAGTAAAGTACTTGACACATGAACCTGACCACCCAAGTTTGCTCCTCAGAACTCATGTGAGAAATCTAGGCACCTTAGCAGGGGCCTTGTGATCCCAGCACTCGGAAGGCAGAGCTGCGAGGACCCCCATGTTTGGGTTTGTCAGTTCAGCCAAAGCAATGAGTTTCAGGCTAGTGAGAGATCCTGCTTCAAAACAGAGAAACAATTCCTGAGTTTTTCCCCCAGCCTCCATGTGTACTTGCACACACATGTATACAAGCATATACATATGTATGCAAACATGCGTATAACACCTCCAGACACACACCCATGCACACACACACAGCCCTAAGTATAGAAACAAGAACTAACACAGATTAAGCTACTACTGAGTACTGCGAACTGGTTATGCACCAAATCATGTGTTAGACAAGTTCCACGTATCATCTTTTGAATCCTCCTGACAACCTCGACTCACGACAGAGCCCAGCTGTGTCATTCAATCAATCACTGGGAATATCCCTGGTGTCTTCTGTGTGTGGCATGGTTATCCATCCAGGCCGTGGAGGTACATTGTTGAGTAAGATGCATAAATAAATGCAATACATCTTTAGTGGTGACTGATCTTAAAGTGTGGCCGAGGACATAGATGATGGACAGGAGCATCCATGGGATCATTTGAGGTGGCAGCAAGTGGCACAAGGACAATTAATCAGTTTGGGTTGAGAAACACTGACATTAAACAGAACCATCAGGGAAGACATCCTTGAGGTAGAGGGCTAAATGATAAGAAAAAGTCAGATGTAAAAATATCTAGGAGAAGAAAATTCTAGAAAAGAAAGAGATCAGTAAGCATAGTCATTTGAGGGCTGTTGATGAATTAAGAGTACGATGGAGGATTCCAATGTATAGTGCACAGTTAAGGGCACAGTGTTGGGGCAGAGTGAGGGTTTGCAGTAATAGGAAGGGATGTAGATTATATCCTGAGGATTACAATGGAGGAGTGGCCTGCTCTGATCTATAATTTGAAATGATCATTGTGGAGAATGAACTGTAGGCATCCTGGATTATTAATGGATTATGTGACTATTGTCATGGTTTAGATAAATATTGCTCCAGATGGCCAGTGTGATGAATATTGGACCTCTGGCAGGCAGTGCAATTAGGAGTTAGTTGAGCCTTTAGGATGTGGGGTCCTATCGATGACAATTTGGGTTATTGTATGGGGATTGCGGGACCTCAGTTTCCTGTCCTTCATTTTCCAGCTGTGATGTGGACTGTTTCACCCCAGTATGCCGCCTCAGCACAATATGGCCTCGGGACACCATGACCGTCAATCATGAACTGGATCTTCTAAGACCGTGAGTGATGTTTTCTGTCTAAGTTGATTGGCTGATCCATTTGTTACAACAGCACAAAGCATGCTAACGTGATCAATGAGTGGCTCAGACAGAGGCCACGATGATGATGACTTAGACTGCTTACAAATGAAAACAGAGCAGTGGCAGCACGAGTTTGGTGTGCAAAACTGTCAGGAATTGGGGGTGGTGTGGGTGACGGTGACTGGAGTGACCAGTTAAGCCATGTCACAATAAAGAGGGCAATTAGAGTTGTTTAGATAGGTATCGGTCAGAGGAAGTTCAGGGTTTCTGTTTTTAGGCATTAAACACTTACTAGTCAGAGACAGATGCACGCATATGGACATTATTATCACTTGGCTTGTGGTAGGAGCTGAAGTCTTGGAACTGAATGATACATTGCAGCCAGCAATGTAGTAGAAGAAGACGAGAGACTGGCCCGAGTCCCAAGTCACTCTACTATTTAGAGGTTATGAGGGGTCCCAGTGGGGGAATCAAAGGGAGGGGTGGATGAAGTAGCTGCAGAAGTGGGCAAGCAGGGCCCGTGGAAGCCAAGGCGTGACTGTGTTTCAGGAAGGAAAAAGTGATGCCCTGTGTCAGTTGGTGATGACAGGTGATGACAAGTCTAGAGAGAAATCAGAAGCAAGTGGGTAGCAGTGACCACAAAAGCAAGGTTGGGAGGGATTAGGGGAATAGACTCAGGCTTTGAATCCAATTCGAGATTTGAACCCAGTGCACCTGGCTTCGAAGCTATCCTCAGATTTGCCTCTGTCTGGGAAAGGGTGGCCATTTCTGCTTTCTCTTCTGTGAGTCACCAAGGCCAGGTGGCACCAGAAAGCCAATGAGGTGGAAATGTTTTCTGGTTCAGAGGAAAGCTGTGAATCACTGAGCGGCCAGGCGCTGTGGGGCAGTGAATGGCAGGAAAGATGGTATCAGGCGACGTACACTCACAGCAGAGGACAGCTTCGCCATCCCTCTGAGCCTCACCTGGGGAAGCTTTGCCACACCCGTGGGTCTGAATCACTGGGGTCCTTGACATGACTGTTCTCATGTCAACGATGCACATTCATTCGGGGCCTCATTCCTCCCTACACCTAAGTATTGGTTCATGAGGCACACTGGTGGGCGGTTGGGGTCACAGCAGCGCCCGCACTTTGACACTCCAAATACTTGTGTTTTCAGTCAGCACGGTTAGCTCGATCTCTGTCTTCATACAGAAGAATGCTTGAAATCCGGATAGCATTTGTTCATATATTTATCTGCAAAGCCTTCCATTGATCTGCCCACTCATTCATCCATATAGCCACCCATTCATCCAAGTATAATATATATAATATATTTGCATGTTTTTCCACATATGTATTTACCGTTCATTTAAGTATATATCCATGTAAGCATGTATATATCCATGCGTGTACCAATTGACCTACCTATCCTTCAGTCCACACATCCATTCACCCATTATTTTCAGTATCCATCCAGCCAGCACCCATGCATGTATGCACCCACCCATTCACCAATTTATCCACATATCCATAGGAACCCGCGACATCAAAGTTATAAACAGTTTGTCCTGGGGACACCTGGGGACACATCTGGACTTGGACCCAGGAAACTGGCTCCCGAGCCCCGTTTTTCTTTCAACCCCAAACTCAGGGTATCTCATGCCACGGTACTAGGGTTGGGCTTCTATCTACAGCAATGAAAATCTCATGTCACCTCAAATGTTCCCACTTCCCCCAACTTATCACAGCTCCCTGCACAGAAGTCATAGCATCTAGAGCTCTCGGGAAAAGGCTTACACATTTATTTATTTATCTGAACGTCTGGCTGTATTGTTGTGGCTCCTAAAGTCTGAATGTAGGTAACAAGTGTCTCAGTAGTGGCTGAGATACTATCGCGTCATATCAAATTATTTCAAACGTAATTTATGTTGATTACTACTCAAGGTTACAAGTTACCAGGCCTAGTGTTCTGTCTCTTCATTTAATACATTAATAAAAGCACATGTGTTATTATAGTACGGATTTGCTCGCTAAGTTTTGATAACACTGAGTGTAATTGGATTCTTTTGTGCCTCAGTACATTTAAGATAATTACTAGGAGAGGAGAACCAGGAGCTCCTTCCAATCCGTTCATGATGCTGACGCCTTTAAAGAGGAGGTTAGCCATGCCATACACACACTTTATCTTGCGCTCCGTTACCTGGTGGCCACTCTGTAGCATTTTGATTTCCAGTGATGGGGGGATTCACCAAGTAATACACACAATACTTTCCCCTTCTTTGAAACTTGAAGTTATGGCTGAGGAGACAGCTCAGTTGGTAGGGTGCCACCCTCCAGAAAGCCCCAAGTTCCAACTCCACCCCTGTACACTCTGGGTGTGGTGACACATGCCCTTAGCTGCAGAAGTGAGACAGTCAGAATTTCCAGGTCATTCTTTGTTATACAGAGTGAGCTTGGGCATGGTTACATGAGTCCCCTTCTTAAAAAAAAAAAAAAAAAAAAACTGACGAATACAAGCAAAACAATAACACACACACACACACACACACACACACACACACACACACACACTATAGCTCTTGCGTGAAGAGTCATAGCCGTGTCGTGAAGTTCTCCCTCTCTCGGGACCCACCCTCTCTCTAGAGATACAGCACCACTGAAAGCGAACAGCTGTCTTTGAAATCTGGTTTCTGGCAGGCGGGCATCTTTCTGATTCTTTCTGAGGCTGGCACCCCTCACTTTTACAAATCTCCACAATACAGGAGCAGCCGGCACACAAGTTTCCTGTCCTTGTCACATCAGCCCTTAGTTAATTCTTCCCTGAAATTCATAATTGAGTCTCCGTCTTCCTTAGTGCTCTTAATCGCGAGAACTCAGCAGACTCAGCAGGTCCATCTAGGTAAAGCCACGCACCCTCCCCCCTGCCCCACCCCATCTCCTGGGTCCCCGTCTGTGCCAGCGTTACCGCCTGCAGTTAAGTCCTTAGAGCGTCTTCCCTCTTGAGCCATTCAGTGTCAGACTTGTGTCCGTGACAATATCACTCACTCTTCTTTCTTTGTCATCACCCAATGGCCCAGCACTGGGCTTCATGAATTTTCATACAGGTGTGCGCCTTCCTGGAAAGTTCCACCCATGTCTTTTGAAAGAAAAAGAACCTTTTCACAACCATCTCATAGCTGGCAGCCATCCTGCCCTTCTCACCAAATCACAGTGAAGTCTGTTTTCCTTGGCTGTCACCGTGGGTTTGTAGCAGGGAAGGAATTCACAACCTGAGGGTGCTGGCTTGGCTGTAGCCCCGGCAGGGGACAGCCCTGTTATGGCACTGCTCAGGGGAAATTTGGCCACGGAAAAGCACCTCGCATTGCCTCTTCACCTCTGGGAATGGCATCATCAGGGCCTTTCGCTTGAACTCCTAATGAAATGTTTCTAGACAGGAAACTGAGGAGGGCGTGGGTATGGGCAGGCCCTGCTTCACTCTTCCCAGATTTTCTTTGCTCAAAAATAAAATGCACGAAGGCCGGGTTTTACTGCAGCACCCAGGGACAGCGCCCGCCCCTTTCTTCCCTCAGATATTCTGTTTCCAGGTTCGAAGTCCCTGCCAGCCAGATGCCTCAGGAAGTAAAAGGGGTGTAAAGAGAAGCCCCAGCTTCGGGTTCCTGATCTTGAGGGGGAATGGAATGTGCTTCAAAGCAGTCTTGAGGTTACACGGACAGAGAGAAGGTCCGCTCCTGAGACGATCTCAGGCTGGGCATGCGGATGGGGACACTGCATGCACGAGGCCCTCACCTCCAGCACTGTATATATAAACTGACACGGTGGCACACACTGGGAATCCCAGTACTGGGTGGGTGGAAGCAGGATGGTCAGAAGTTCAAGGTGGCCCTATACTACATAGAAAGTTTGAGTCCAGCCTGGGCTACATGAGACATTCTATCTCCAAAACCCAAACCAAAACAGAGCAAAACACCCCAAAAGAATCAGTCACGAACCAGAGCAAAAACACCAGAAGACATACCAGGGAGCACCCGTCTTTTTGTTTTTAAAATTTTATTTTCTTTTTAAGTGTGTGTGTGTACGTGTGTGTGTGCATGTGTGCATGTATTGTGTGTAAGGTATGTGTGTGCACGCACATATGCACATGCATGTGTGTGTCTGTGTGTCAGTGTGTGTGTGTAAGGTGTGTGTGTCAGTGTGTGTGAGTGTGTATGTGTGTGTAAGTTGTGTGTGTGTAAGGTGTGTGTGTGTCTGTCTGTATGTGTGTAAGGTGTGTGTGTGTGTCTGTCTGTATGTGTGTAAGGTGTGTGTGTGTGTCTGTCTGTATGTGTGTAAGGTGTGTGTGTGTGTGTGTGTGTGTGTGTGTGTGTGTGTGAGAGAGAGAGAGAGAGAGAGAGAGAGAGAGAGAGAGAGAGAGAGAGAGAGAGAGAGCATCCATGCCATGGTGCTCTGTGGAAGCTAGAGGACGACTTTCAGGAGTGAGTTTGCTTCTCCCTCCACGTAGTCCTGAGGACCCAGCTTAGCCGCAGGCGCAGACTCACCTCCCTGGCTCATACACTCGCCTCTTGCAGTGTGCAGTCAGGCTCCATCCTACCTTGCACACTGTAGACTGTCGTCTCTTCAGAGCCTCCTCACTCTCAAAGGGAAAAGGAAAGCGCGTACCCACCATCGGCTGTTCTCAGTTTTCTCCTCATCCTAGCTCCTGCATGGCGCATTTACCTTCTCTCTATGGTTTCCCCTCCTGGTTTCAGGTAACAAAATCCTGCAACATGCCTGCCTTTGCTCACTTAGCACAGGATGGTCGTGGTCACCATGTTGGAACCCGTATTTGATTTTATGGATGAAATCTACTCCATGGTATGGATATGCCACTGTGCTTCTCCATTCCTCCAGTGATGGATATTGGGCTGTTATCACAATGAATGACACTATTACAAGCATTTGTGTACTGCTTTGTATGTGCTCACGTTTAAACTTGACAAGCTCTAGAGTCGTAGGGAGCGGGGTCCCAGACTGTAGATCAGGCTGGCCTGTGGGTGTGTCTGAGAGAGATCATCCTGATCATGCCATCTGAGGTGGGAAGTTCTGCCCACCATGAGCGGCATCATTCCCTAGTCAAGGAAGCCAGACCATGTCAGAGTGGAGAAGGTGAGCTGAGTACATTGTGTGCATGGATCCATTGCTCTCTGGTCTTGACTGGGAGTGTGCTGCTGTGTCCAGTTCCCCTGAGTTCCTGTGCCTGCTGTGTCCAGTTCCCCCGAGTTCCTGTGCCTACTGTGTCCAGTTCCCCTGAGTTTCTGTGTCTACTCTGACCAGTTCCCCCCGAGTTCCTGTGCCTGCTGTGTCCAGTTCCCCCAAGTTCCTGTGTCTACTCTGACCAATTCCCCCAAGTTCCTGTGTTACTATGACCAGTTCCCCCGAGATCCTGTGCCTACTGTGACCAGTTCCCCTCAGTTCCTGTGCCTACTGTGTCCAGTTCCCCTGAGTTCCTGTGTTACTATGACCAGTTCCCCTGAGTTCTGTGTCTACTGTGTCCAGTTCCCCCGAGTTCTGTGTCTACTGTGTCCAGTTCCCCCGAGTTCTGTGTCTACTGTGTCCAGTTCCCCCGAGTTCTGTGTCTACTGTGACCAGCTCCCCCCGAGTTCCTGATGATTTAGAGTTGAACTATGACTTGTAATTGAGAAACAGAGACAAAGATTTTAATTTTGAAAAAATCCAGTCTGTCTTTTTTCCTCTCTCTCTCATTGTCCAGGATTCTGGAATCTTAACTCTGGAATCATTGTCTGTATGAGGCAGTGAGTGATGTCTGTGTGGCTCTGTATTCTTCTGAGAGTCTCAGCTTTTTAACCTTGTGAACTGTAGTCTTTGGTCTACTCTAAGTTCATATCTACACATGGTGGGAGATGTTTTCAAACCGTTTCGATTGATTTGCATTTTGATGCACATCTTGAACGGTCTTCTTCTTAAATGCCCCTCTACCTAGTACAAAACAGCAAGGTGACGTTCCTTTTAGTGAAGTGTTGTTCAGTCAATACTGATAGCTGATCAATTGTCATTTCCCCTTGAAGAATGGGGAAGATGGCTACTCTGCAGTTTTAGGCTTTCTTTTTTGCGACATGTATTTGATGTCTAAGCTTGATGTTTCTTGGTCTCAATTAGGGAAAGTGTCCACTTAAATTTCGGATAGCTCCCTTACAACTCTATGGGAAGACAGATATTCTATGGTATCTATATTATCTTACATATCAGATGCATTGTATTATATATATTTAAATTCAACTTTAGAAGACCATATACTTTATGGATACAAAGGTGATTTGAGTAGCTGTAATAGCCAAACAGCTAAACTGGAACATCAAGCCTTCTTCAGTTAGGAGGATATCTGTGGGGACCATGACTCCTTTAATGAAACGTGGAGGGTTTTTTTATTTTAAGGATTGTTTAAAATTTTCTGTTTTGCCATAGCTTTATCAATATGTCTTTGTGGATTAAATAGACTCATTTAGCAGCAAGACATTTCTCCAGTGATGCTGTGGGGATTATTTTAAATGACTATTGGGCTGGTGAGATGGCTCAGCGGGCAAAGCTGAATGCTGCCAAGACTCATGACCTGAGTTCAAGCCCCAGGACCTGCAGTGTAGAAAGAGAGAACAGATTCCTGTAAGTTGTTCTCTGACTTACAAATGTGTAAGAGTACGTGTGTGTGTGTGCATGTGTATGCTTATGCACACACACAGATATAATAAATCAAGGTTAAAAACATTAAAACAACCATTGTATTCTATCCAGTGGGTGGGCAATTTGTCCTGTATTTTTATCTTTTATTAAAATGCTTTGAGTGGGTCCTAAATAGATTTACCCCAGTCTCTATGGGTGTGATTCATATGTGGATTAGCTCTAACCATTTTGCTGATTAGAGACAGAAGTCTCTCTCTCTCTCTCTCTCTCTCTCTCTCTCTCTCTCTCTCTCTCTTCCTCTCTCCCTCTCTCCTTGAGTACTCTTTGTGACATGGAACTATACTTTATCAAAAAGGAGTTTGGTTGCATTAAGAGTCATTTGCAGAGTCTGGCATGTTTATATCTACTTTCATTTCGGTCATTTGTAATTTTAGGTCCCAAAGTGAGTGAACCAAATGGAAAATTCTAGTAAGAATGGGTCTTTTAGCCTAGAAGGATTTTGAAAAGTGATATAAGGACCATGTAGAGGGGCCGAGGAGCCGTTCATCTGGACACAGCAGCTATTGACGGACATGAAATTCTGCAAGTTTCCCCCAGCTGCCATTTGTTGTCCTCACGGACATTCTGCTGGGGTCTCTGGAGGCTTCAACCATCACGTTGATCATCAGCCAATCATAGTTGCTGGGACAGCTTTCTGGGTGGTGTCATTAAAACAGAAAGAGGGCAAGGCAGAGCACAACTGTGGGAGGGAAACGGAAGAAATGTGTGCTTCCCACCTGTGCAGGCGATTGGCTTACCCTGCCATTATTGGACACTTCCTGCATGTAGGTTACTTGATGAGGGTAGGAGGCCTTAACAGGACCAAGTAGGGCATGTAAACATTCACATTTAAGCATCATTCATCATCCCTTCCCTTATTTCAAACCATGTGCCGCTCATCTGTTGGAGCTGGGCACTTCTCATGGTCTGCAGTTGCAGAGTCAAGGAAAGACAGAATTCCCTCTGCAGGTCGTGACTGCTGCTTGGTCCAGGGGAACTGACAAGCCAGAACATTCATCATCATCATCGTTATTGTTTTACTATACAGAAGCTTGCCTAACAGCTCAGAAGGGGGATATTTATTTTAAGCTGCCGTATGGAGTCAACTATTCTCCTTAGACTATATTCATTCACTCGGTATATTACCCATTATTTTACTCAGTCTCCCATTTAGTTAACTCAAATGCTCTTATTCACTCAATAAATTTGTTCAGTGAGGATTTATTGAGTAATAACCAGTAGTAACTGGGCACAGAGGTTCATGTTATTTTGAGACACACACACACACACACACACACACACACACACAGAGAGAGAGAGAGAGAGAGAGAGAGAGAGAGAGAGAGAGAGAGAGAGAGAGAGAGAGAGAGAGAGAGAGGAGCAGTGGGCTATTTTGGCATTCCCAAGAAAACAGGAACGCATGCACAGTGGCGGGCTCTTAGCCTCATCTTCCCTGTAACCCTGGCTATGCGGCAGACCCAGCTGCGTTTCTGTTGAGCTGGACTGAGTTGACACCCTGGAGATGCAGGCTTGGCCATGTGTGCCAGGGTGGCCTGGTCCAGTGTCTCATCTTAGGGGCTCATCCAGGGGCTTAGAAACCTGCCAAGATGCAGAGCGAGGTGTCTGCAAATGGTATTGTGTGGTCTGGAATAGGTGTCCACCACTTAGAAGGAAGGGAAGGGCATTCGCAATTCAGTCACTTCTATTTGCTCTTTTCCGTAGTCTCACAAGCCAGGCACGTTGTGTCGCCAGCAATCACCACCGGTTACACATTGTTTAATTTTTTTCTAAACAGCGCATATAGTTCACATCATTTGCTTGCCTTTTAATTTCCTTTAATTTTGGGTGTTTATGCGTGTGTGTGTGTGTGTGTGTGTGTTGTTGTTGTTGTTGTTGTTTAAAAGGGGAAGGGGGTGGCAGCAGCATGACAACCTAAAAATAATTCTGGAAAGATGAAGTGGTAAAGTACGGGAGGCTTTGAAGACGCCTCGTGTGCTGTCAGTGTCTGCATGTGAGGGTGCTTGAGGTTTCTTCTGTGCTGTGTGCTCGCACACTGAGAATAAATTCATTAAAGCTGCAGAAACTCATCTGGGGAAGGAAAAAAAGAAAGAAAGAAAAGGGAGGGAGCTCATTTTTAAATGACTCAAAGACTGAGGGTAGATTGTCTCTTAATTTCCCTGGCCTAATGGAGACCTCATACACAAGCAGCCAGCTCCTCTCTGTCATTAAAAACAAGTTAGAACTGAGATTAGACAAGTAAGATGGAGGCTTGCCAGCTAAAAACCAATCCAAAGATGTCTGGGGGGGGGTGCTAGGCAGTCTGCTCCCACCCGAGGTCAGAGGTCTGGAGAGCAAGTCTGCCTGCTCACATTTAGTTCATTCTGATACAGAAAAGAGGGGGCCGGGGGATGGCTCAGCTCCTAAAGTGCTTGCTTTCTAAGCACAAGGACACAAGTTCGATCCCAGGACCCATTTCAACAAAATAAAATAAAATGTGTGCTTGTTATCCCAGCTCTGGGAAGGCAGAGTCAGGTGGATCTTGTCAGCCCGATGATCGTTAGGCCGGCAGGAGACCCTGTTCCAATAAAACAAAACAAAAGGAGGACGGCATGTGAGGAATGGCATTTCAGATTGCCAGCTGTCTTTCACAGGTATGCACGTGCACACACACACACACACACACACACACACACACACACACACACATTCCTCCCGCCTTCCCTTCCTCCCTCCATCCCTGCCTCTCTCCCCTCCCCCCACACTCAGAGCACCTCTTGTCTTTCCCCATCTGCCTTGCTGTTTGCTGAAAGACAATACCCACCGTGGATCCTTGGGGGCGGACAGCGCCCTTGAACTTCATCGGGGTGGGCATGAGCCCCCAAGCCCGACTCAGACATTTTGGGGCTGTGAATTGATAAAGGCAAGTGCCATGATAGTTATGTCTGCGCCTGTGGAAAAAGCAAATTACAGCAAACACTGAAGGATGAGTTTTCCTGCCGTGGGGAATGTGGAGAGCTTTCGGCTTCAGAGGGGGGAACACACCTGCCGGTCGGACGGTCGCCTTGGGTTTTCAAATGCGTTTCATGCGCTGAGAATTCAAAGGCACATTTGAACACCCCCTCCCCCCAAATCTACTTACAAATTCCAGGAGTCCGCGGATTTCCTTTTCTTCGAGAAATATCACCTTGACCCCAACTGAGGATTTGGTAAAGGCCGAATTGCAGAGGTGAAGACAATCCCGGCCACACCACGCCACGTCACGTGAGCATCGCGGTCTACCTGAAGGACTAGTCGGGTGTGACTGTCGCTAGTCCTTCTACCGATACAGGAAAAATGGCTGGGAAGTGGCCAGCGAGGGAGAGACAAAGGTGGCAGGATGGCACTCCTCAGAGGCAGAAACTTCACAGAGGCAGGACCGGGAGAGAGAGTAGGAAGAGCACATGGCCAGGAGCGAATCTGAGCGGCAGGGACAGAATTGAGTCAGGGTCCCCTGCCCCCTTAACTGCCACCACATTGGAAAGCAGCCTGGCAGGAGTGACTCCTGTGCATGAGAGGCTAGTTTGCTAGGTGGCTGAAATGTGCACAGCACGTGTCTTCATAAGAATGTGGGTGGGCCACTGGGGAGTGATGGGCAGAAGGTGGGTAAGGGCCCTCGCTGTGCAACCATGAGGACCGAAACTTGGACCTGTAGCTCCCATGGAAAAGCGGGCAGGTGTGGTGGCCCACTGACAATCCCCGTGCAGAGGGAACGGACAGAGAATGCCCCGGGCAGGCCGGCTGGCCAGACTAGCTGAGCCACGGTGCCTCAGCAAAGCATGAGCCATCAAAGACGATGTCCAACGTGAATCTCAACCCACATGCACACGTGCAACCACATTCACATGTTCACTGCACAGATGCGGACACACACACACACACACACACACACACACACACTCACAAACACGCAGATCCCTGGAAGAAGACGGGCAGTGTTCTCACTTTGAACAGTAGCCTAGCCTTTAAAGCATTCTCTGCTTACTGCTCCTACTTGACAGTAAGAACATGTTTTCCTTTCGGTAGAGATTCCCGTGCAGTGCGGCCTGGATGAGGACCATCCCAGAATGCAGAAAAGCAGGCTCACCCTCCCGGGCCTGGACTGAGCCCCCTGCACTTGCAGGAGAAATTTCAGATGCTGCACGCTAGTTTGGAGGGTGTCACTGGTCTTCCCAGTTCATCCGTCGTCGCATTCCAGGCACATCTGTGACTGCTGAGCTGAACCGGAGCCTCGGCATTCAGCTCCATCTTCATTTGCTCGGGGGACACATGGTGTGTGTGGGAGACATCATGCTTTGTTTTTACAAATCAAACTCTTAATTAATTGCTGAACATACTGCAGTTCGCTAGCCAGGCTGTGTTTTTTAGACATTTCTGACTGATAAATACCGAGTCATCTGGCTCTACAGTGGTGTGTCCGTCCCCCTTGTCCCTGCTTTAGACAATGGTGCTGACAGTCATGGGAGGAGCTTCTTTTACGGGACTTGTTCACCAGGCCGAGCCTGGCAGAAAATGCTTTTCTACCAAACCCCCCCTGTGCACTCAGGCCCGCATTGAGAGGCGGCGGTGTTCTCGAGGCGTGGGATCAAAGTCTGGCGCTGCTGGTGTGGCGTGTGGCCCGCTGAACCGGAATGTAAGCTACCTGTGGTCCAGTCCCTTCTGCACCTAACAATGGAGGCCGCAGAGCTCTAGCCTGGAGCTTGGCAAGGCCGAGTGGAGGCTTTGATTACCCACCACACCTTAAGCTGTGTCTGAGGGGTATGGGAGACAGGATTAACTGAGGAGGGGTGAGGAGAGGTGAGTCACCCTGAGTGTGGTGACGCCACGCCATGGCTGTGGTCCTGAAGCAAAGGAAAAGGCAAGAGTGAGCTGAGCACCAGCATCCGTCTCTGTCTGCTTCCCGATGCTGGCACAGTGTGAGCAGCTTCCACACCATACCCCACCGCACCCCCCAGACTGTGAGCTAAAATAACCCTCCATTTCTTAAGTTACATAACACAAAACTAAACTAATAGATTGGACAAGATGGACACGGGATTTCTTTAAAATAATTCTAAATTAAAATAGGATTACATCATTTTCCCTTTTATTTTATCTTCTTTCAACCACTCCCATGTTCTTACCAGTCCCTTTCAAATTTACGGCCCCTTCTCCATAGATAATTGTTGTATATATGCCACATATGTACATGTAACATGTATTACATTACATTATGTTATATGTGTATAATATATAACACCTATGTTATATTATGTACTATATACTATGTATAATATAATATGTATTATACAACATATTACACATGTATGCCTGAATACGTAGCTATAACCTGCTGAGTTCTTTCAGTGTTACGCATGTGTTTATTATTTCAGGGCTGACTGCTTTGTATTTTATAACCAATTAGGGGCTCTTGCCAGGCAGAGAAGAATTCTCTCTGTTTAGCAGTCACTGTTGCCTGGAGTTCTTTGTCTGGGGCTGGGATCCTGAGAGATGTCCCTCTTTGATTGTGCTGTGTTTACTGGCCTGTTGTAGGCAGCCATCTTCTGAGCTATCATGGGTGATGCTTCCTTGTCATGTCTAGAAGACACAAGCTCGCAGCAGATTTCCAGGTCCTCTGTCTTACAGTCTCTCTGCTCCGTCTTCCGTGATGTCTCTGAGCCTTGGATGCAGGAGTTGTACTGTAGATAGTCATTGGGTGGGGCTGGCCCTTCTTGAAGGCACAGTGGTGGCTTTCTGTAATGGTCTGTGTCTGCTGCAAAGGGAAGCTTCTTTGATGAGAGGTGAGACCTACGCTTACCAGGTTGGGCCTTGGTGCAAGATGCACAATGTTTGGCTGGGCCCGGAACAGATGTAAAATTTCTTTATGGACACTCCACTGAGGCTAATTACACATGCACATTATAACCATTTGACCGTGTTATGGACAGTGGCAAACCCCCTTTATCATGCATGGTGATTGTCATCTTGTACCTTCTTTTTGTATCAAGTCACTACTGTGGAAAGGAAAACATATTGAATAAACAAGCAGATGAGCAAACACATGGGATGGTCTACTCTCCTGTACAATTGGAACGTCTACTGCTCTCTGACAGGGCTCTGGAAATGCGTCAGTCACAAACCGTTTTCTGAGCTCCACAGAGAGACGCTATAGTTCAAGGAACACTGAGTGTTCTGTCCCAATACTTCCCAGGTTCGGTTCACAGCTGTTAGCAGTGCAAACTGACCCTTCTGGGTCTGTTTCCCCATGAAACTGAGTTATTTAATATGCCCACTGGCTGGCACGTGCGAGTCCTTAATTTGTGTGTTTTTTAAACTTAAAAGTGTCATTTCTCAAGTAGAACCCCACAGCTGAGTGGAAATTCCCGGGATTGTACTCAGGACTATCTTACTATATATGAAAGTTTAGATTTTTGTCTTCTCATATGGTTGAAAAAATTTACACAATAGATAATAGTTTATTCTGGAAGATCTGCCAAGCAGTTTAAGAGCCCACCTGTTCAGTCGAGGCTTCTTTGGTTCCCGGTTTCTTCAGCTGCAGGTCGCGACTTTGTAACCTGCTTAGGAAAATGAATGTACAGTGGCCATAAAAATTAGAGGCTGTAGGAGAGTTTTAAACACAGAACTATGAAAAGTGATTGAAGCCCGGTGCTCTGTGGATCCCCTGCACTTCCAGCAGCATGTATTAGTTGCCCTGAACAAATTCGAGGCTCTGATTGGCTTACACTGCACGTGCTGTCACGGCCGTGCCACATCATCTAGCATTACCTGAGACGCTGGCTCAGTTTTGACACGACTGTATATGGTGATTTGAGATCTGTCCTGTTGAGAACCCACACTGATGGTGAAGGATTTTTAAAATGCTAGCAAGTTTGGATTTATCCTAAGGACAATGAAAATCCACTAAGGTTTGGGATTTGGCCAGTAAGATTTATATATACATATTTTCAAGTGTGCTTTCTGCCTCCTATGTGACTCAGGGTGGTGGAGTTGAGAGATGGAATAAAGACAGAAGGGACAATCAATGGCATTGATGGGTAGTCCCCAGGGAGGGTGTGGGAAATCCTGCAAGTAGCAGTAGGTGGATTTGTGAGGCAGGAGACGGGAGAAGCGTGCTTGTGACAATAAATAGAGAAATCAGCACTGGAGGAGGACATTTCATTGATCTTCTTTCTCGGGGACTGATGAGAAGCAGGGAGGACAGCTGTGGACGCAGGCTTCCAGGTTTGGCTGTAGGCAGTAGGGAGTTCTCGTTTCTTAATTATTTTCCTTCATGTTTGAGAGGCGAGATCATCTGTTGAAGCTGAGTGGGACGCTAGTGGATGATTGGGGAGAGCGGAGCCCACAGTGAAGACAGCCAGTGACAGAAGTAAAAGAGGGGCTGTGCTTCTCAGTGTCCACTCCACTGTGTGATGCTCACAGCTCAGAGGTTCCGGAAAACGGCTCCATAGCCAAGAGCACTGACTGCTCTCGCAGAGGACCTGAGTTCGGTTCCCAGCACCCAGGTCGGGCGGCTCACCACTCACTGCCTGTAACCCGAGAGACTCCAGCAAGTCTGCTTCCATGCATGTGCTCTCCCCCGCCTCCCGGCATGCTCACATACTTAAAAATGCTAAAATTAAAGCATGGTAGAATGAGGTTAAGTGCTAGCTCATACATGGTTGGCGGAATTATCCGTATACAGTGCCACGGTTTTCCTTCTTCTGTTTCGGAGTCACACACACGCGCCTCCTAGCCTCTGTTCTCGTCTTTGTGTCTTTGGCTCTTCTCATGGCCTTTGCTCTGCCTCTCCTCCAGCTTGGTAAGTTCTCCCGCACACCCCTTGTGACTGTACCATTAACTACAGTCTGCCCCATGGTGGCCCCTCTGACTGTTCCCCTTTGGTTCTCACTCCTCCCCAGCACTCTCTTGTTCGGGAAGGTGCAGGGGCCTCTGCTTATCTGCAAGTGAAGTCCCCGCAGTGGCCTTTGGTTCCAAGAGTGCGATTCTGTGGACGTCACCCCATAGACAAGATATGGGAGTGTTTAGCCATTTATAACGCTATTAGGTTAAATGTCTCAGAGACACTTGTGATGCAGCCATACAATATATAGGGATAACGTTTCCTGTTATGCTTGTAACTGTGCTGTCACATCTTGAGCCAATCTGTGCCTTTAAACCAGGTGAACCAGGGCTGGTGAGACAGCTCCGTACCTGCAGCGATGCTTGCTGCCACGCCTGACAACCTGAGATCAATCTCTGCAGGCAGTGGGTGGGGAGAACTACTGTAAGGCGCCCTCTGACCTCCACACACGCACGCATGGCGGCATGGACGCACCTGCACCTTCCAGAATAAATAACCCAAACCACAATCGCTCCTCATTTTTTAAAAGCAAGGAGACAAAAGCCCCCGCGTTTGTAGCAAATCGGACATTTTCCTAAAAGTCTTCCAACATTTGAGCGGTGGCCACAGAAGCTCCCGCCCATTCCCCCTGGCCTTCCTCTCCTCACTCAGGTCTTGGCTTCATCTCTTGGCCTTCCCATCATTCTCTGTGGCTACGATCCTGGAATCAGGACTGTGGCTGTCGGCCTGTAGTTGGTAGAGAATCTGGGAACCCTTTCCCTCCTTCAAGTCCTCCTGTTGCTGCTTCCAGGTCCCCCTCTCCAGGTCCTGCCTTTTCCCCCTCTGATGTGAAACTAAGTCCTGTAAGGTGAGGGTGACAGCCCACAGCGTACGATCCCTGACTACTAAGGGGAGCAGAGCTCCCTCCTGTAACACTGCGAGGCTGTCTCTTGGCCGCCCCTGCGCATTCATACTTGGCTTTGTTGCACTTTCAAGGGCATCTAGCCTGCATTGTTGTTCACCCTGGCCCCGGCCCTTCGGTGATCTTAGCTGTAAGTCCCAGACCAGTGCTGAAAGTCTGAGGAAGGCCCTCAAGTCTTGTGGGGTGGCGACACAAGAAGTATCACTTTCTATACCGGTGAAGTTTGTTTGGAAGAGAGTGAGGGTCCAGTCACAAAATAGCCGAAGGATTTTTTTTTTTTATATCCTCACCAGCAAAGCTTCTCGTTAGTGACTTGAAAGGACGCCTGGATCCAAATGGTATTAAACAAGTGTTTCTTCAATATGAGATCATTATGCGTCCCTTCTAAATCCAAATACTAATTGCAACCTTGCTGTGAGCACACGGTATTAAGCCCATCATAGCCATGGCAACAGAATGCCATGGGAGACAGTAGCCTGTCATCTGTACAGCGTCGTTAGTGGCTTGGGTGGCAGGCGGTACTTTCTGACTCTGTCTCTAATGTCCAACTCAAAGAGGATCACGCTACACCTTCAGGTAATTCTGCCTCACGGGCTCTGTTCCCTTTGAACACCTCTGTGCCTTTACAATTCATCTCCGCGCAGGACGGCTCGCCAATGCGCAGAAGCAAGTGCAAGCACAGATTAAAGTTTGGGCAGGCAGTGCAGCGGCCATTTACATTTCAAAATGAAGGCCGCGATACAAACTTTCGTGTTCTTATAATTGGGCTGATTTTTAATATCCAATGATAAACAACTACGTAAACAGCTTCCCCAAGATTTTGCACTTAAGGGGGAAAAAACCCCACTTTAAAGGGACCGCTTAAAGTCACCTTCTCTGTTTTGCATGATAATTGTAATATAAGATGATAAACAGTACAGGGCACGTAGCACAGTTCTTCCAGACGATACGGTGTCATTTATATGGAGATAATTATGCATTTAACACTTACCAGTGCCAATTTAAAAACCCACCAATTAAAAAAAAAAAAACCAAAACAAACCAGTGTGCTTACAGCAAACTCATTGAAATAAATTCTGCTCTCCCCCACGAGTGAGGAGTGAGTGTGTCTGTAGCCCGCTCAGCGCCAAGGACACTGGTTTGGTGCGTAGGGAGTGAGGTTCAGATTAAGAGTTCATAAGCCAACCTTTCTGTGAAAATGAAAAGTGCATTTTTTGAAGAGATTTTTTTTTTTTTTTTTAACTGGGAGCATGTGAACCATATGCCATTGTTAAAAAGAAAGGAAAGAGGCGGAGAGACTTGTTACTATTAAGAAGACCGAGGCGTGAACAGAACTCCACACACATTTTCTCCCAGATGAGGGTGGGAAGAGCACAGGACGTAACAGGGTCTGGCAGCCACACTCAGAAGTGAAGGTGCTGGGTTTCATTTTCATAATTAATGGGACAAAATTCACCTTCTTAAAACCCTCCCTGAAAATGTGCCAAGAAGTTCACATAAAATAATAAAGGCGTTACACACCCGCCCATAAATGATGTGACATGACATTTAGACCCCAAGAAAACTGTAATGCAAAAGAATTCCTTCCTTCCTCCCTCCCTCCCTCCCTCTCTTTCTCTCTCTCTTCCTTCCTTCCTCTCTCTCCCTTCCTTCCTTCCTTCCTTCCTTCCTCTCTCCTCTCCTTCCTTCCTTCCTTCCTTCCTTCCTTCCTTCCTTCCTTCCTTCCTTCCTTCCTTCCTCCCTCCCTCTCTCTCTCCCTTCCTTCCTTCTTTCCTTCCTTCCTTCCTTCCTTCCTTCCTTCCTTCCTTCCTTCCTTCCCCCCTCCCTCTGTTTTGCTCACTCCTTTGCTCACTCACTCCCTTGCTTTCCCTCTTTCTTTTGGAGACTGGGTCTCATGCAGTTCAGCTGTCCTCAGGTTCACAGGTAGCTGAGGCTGGTTTTGAGCTGCTGATCTTCCTGCCTCCACCTCTCAGGTATTGGGATTACAGGTACACACCACCATTCCCACTGCCACAACAAAGTCATTAACAGAACAACAGAATTTTAAAAAGTTTTTGAGGTTTACTTTTAATTATGTGAACATGCGTGTGTGTGCATGTATGTGTGTGTGCGCGTGCACGTGTGTGCGCGTGTGTGTGCGAGTGTGAGTGCAGGTACCCACAGATTCCAGCGGCAGGTGTTGGGTCCCTTGGAAATCCAGCTGTCTGATGAGGGTGCTGGGACCTGGACTAGGGGCCTCCACAGCACTGAGCTGTGTCTGCAGCTCTCAGACCAGCAGTTTCTTCCCAGGGCTATCGTCAGTATTCCATCCATCCATCCACCACCCACCAACCCATCCATCCATCCATCTACCCATCCACCCACCCATCCATCCATCCATCCATCCACCCATCTATCCATCCATCCATCCACCCATCCATCCACCCACCCATCCACCCATCCATCCATCCATCCACCCATCCATCCATCCACCCACCCATCCACCCACCCATCCATCCACTCCACCCATCCATCCATCCATCCATCCATCCACCCACCCATCCACCCACCCATCCATCCACCCATCCACCCACCCACCCATCCATCCACCCATCCACCCATCCATCCATCCATCCAACCATCCATCCATCCATCCATCCATCTATCCATCCATCCACCCACCCATCCACCCATCCATCCACCCACCCACCCACCCATCCATCCATCCATCCATCCATCCACCCACCCACCCATCCATCCATCCATCCATCCACCTACCCATCCACCCATCCATCCATCCACCCATCCACCCACCCATCCATCCACCCATCCACCCATCCACCCATCCATCCATCCATCCATCCATCCATCCACCCACCCATCCATCCATCCATCCACCCATCCATCCACCCATCCATCCATCATCCATCCATCCATCCATCCATCCACCCACCCATCCGGTGCACTCATTATTCCGGTAAATATTTGCTAGTTTTGTGTTGGCCGTCATATGACATGTGGGATGATGATGAGTGAGTTCCTTAGGAAATGCAGTGGAGGCAAGCAAAGGTAAAGGAGAAGGTTGGTTGTCCCACGGGAGCTTTGCTCAGGACGGGTAATGCTTGGATCGAGTTTAGAAGCCCCAGCTGATGTCCATTGGATGCTGGAGAGAAAGAACCACATGAAAAAGCTGGGCCATGAGTTCTCACTCGGCATTTGCAAATAGCAATGTTTCCAACACGGGGTTCGTGGAGCTCACTTGGCTGTTCCCTTTTTTTCACCCCATTCCTTCTTATTTCTTTAGCCTGATCTTCAGCACATTTCCTGTGAGCTGGGAAAACGTTGGCTTCCAAGCTTTCAGGCAAACCCAGGGAACTTTTCTCCAAGGCACAACTTGCTGCTTCAGGGTTTCACTCTGAGACTAGCGAACCCAGCAGAAATTGGCGTTTGCTGAAGAAAGGATGTTCCTCCTACAGAAAAAAGCTATGATGCTTTCCTTGAATTTCTCACCAACTTTTCAGAACCATGTATTGAGTAGTCAGAGTTGGTTTTGTATGTGAATACAGAAAAGTGTCAGAGCCAGCATTCTTAACCATGAAGTTTGAGTGTTGACTAATGCAACGTGTGTCTGCTGGATGAGTCTGCGTGCCGGGCACTGTGCAACTGGCGTGGGCACAGTCTTTGACGTGTCAAAGAAAAAGTCAGTATGTACAATACATGTCTCTGAGATCACCAAAGCTGTTAGACACAGACATGAAAGATGTCGGCCGAGCAGAATGGTTGCCATTTCTCTGTGCCCTCTTTATATTAGGGCAAGCGAGCTCTGCCATCTGGTTGTCCCTCAAGCCTTCTTAGCAAGGTGACCACGGCTGCATTGAGTTGCCGCTGTGTTGGATAGGCAGCCAAAATATAGTCACAGGCACTTACTTGCTTTGTGATGTGACTTCCATAGAACTGTAACAATTCATCTACACAGATCTTTTTATATAAGATGTTTTCCTTTTCATTAATATGCACCTGTTCTGTAACTTGGGAAGATCCAAATGTTCTGCTACTATATGAATGTGAACTATCATCTTGAGTTAAAGATAAAGAACTTTTGGCATAATTTTGTTGTCTGATTGCACTGAAGATTAAAAGCTCACTGCGTACAGAACTGAAGTTTGGAAAATCCCTTGATGGAACTGCCTTCCCTGCCAGCCCCCACTCTGGGGACTGGTTTGAGAATTGTCTTTTGGGCACATCAGGAAGTGTCCATGTCTACCTGAGTGACAGCCACAAGACTGTAGGTGTCACTGTGTGTGTTTGGCCAGAACTAAACCATGAAAGCTTTCTTTAACAAAATTGTGACTATGGTCATATTGACTATCTCCTTGGCAACCCATGCCAGACACAATCAAATCTACCCATGGAGGTGGAGGGGGGAATCACAAAATATGTTTGTCAGTCACCCACTCATAAGAATCTGTAGTAAGAAGCTAAACTCCCTTCATTTCTGAGTATGCCAAAATTCAATGACTAGAATGCATATTATTTAATGCAAACACATTTTACAAGTAACCAATAGAGTTATAGAGTCCCTTGGGAATTAAGTAGGTTTGAGGGGGGTACTGTAGTCTTATTTTTTAAAGATCTGTTGGCCTAAATTCCCAATTTCTTAATACACTTAGTCATATCAGATAAGGGACAGCCAGGTCAGATCTCTTAATACTTGTGAATATACGCGTTTTTCTTGTGAATTGGATTTTCTTCTCAACGCAATCGCTACAGTTGGAGGGATAAAGCAAGGGCTTTGTTCCTGTCACCCCGGCCTGATGGTTCCTGTGGGTTCTTAATCTAAAGATGATGTCCAAAATTTGTGGGCTTGAGTAAGAAAAGAGCTTGCAGTTTGGTAGGATAAATTTAGGAAACCGAAGACAGCAAGCATGTGCACAGACCTCCTCAAAAAGCTAGGACAGGGGACAACGGTGTCTGAGTTTGTCAGCATCAGAGGGATGGCTGGGTGGTAACTGGGCAGCTGGTGACTTCAACAGAGGCTTATCAGAAACAGGGACATGGTGTCTGCTTTCTCATGAGTGTTTTTCCTTTTCAATGTACAGGCACAGCGTTTCAGCCAACAGAGAAAAGGAAATCACAGTCAGGCTTGGAGGCCGGGGAATTGACTGTTTTGTTCTGACTCAATGGCAGGCGCTTGGATCTGTTCCCATGGTTATTGTTGAGACCCTGCTCACCGCTGAATAAGCAGTATATCAGAATGACAGTGAGCTAAATCTTGATACACCAAAGAAACCCAATTATTTCTGCTCAACAAAATATTTGGATATTAATGATGCCTTAAATATTAAATTAATAATAGTAATAAATTGATCCAACTCTGATTTGTTTAAATTCTTTTATATACTTTCATTAACTACATTCCAAAAAATGAAAACATAGGACAAATTGGAAGTGGAAATTGTTGTTTTTCAGTGTTAGTAATGGTTAATATTTAATTGAGATCACATCTCTAATCTTATTTTTCGCTCGCCAATGGCTCATCTTTATTCTTATTATCTTGTTTTCGGCGTAGAATTATCACCCACTGGTTTTCAATTACAGAGGTGCTCATATTGATTCTATTCTTGATTTTTACTCACAACTGAAAAATGACTCATTTAGGCCTTTAGTGCTAGTGTTCTGCAGCTAGTTTCTTAAAAAAGAAAGGAAGAAAATCAACATTGACTCAAAATACAGAGAGCTATCACTCATAAACAATACTGTTTCGTTATATGAAGTGATAGGGAAACAGACTTCAAATTATTTTAACGCAGATCACCATTAAAATGTAAGAAGACAAATAGTGATCAAAGATGTTGTCACCATATGGAGACGAGCCCCATGTCAGTCACAGCAAGTATGCGGAGCAGGTGGCGCCTAGACAGTCACAAACCCTGTATGGAATTATACAAGTGCAGCCGGAATTCCACACATCTCTGCTGAAGTGTGGAGCACCAATTAGACAAAAGAGCTTTCGTTAGCGTATGTGGTCAGAGTTGTTGGAATTGTGATGTCCGGCTTCAGGAGGCGTGTAAATGCCCCCTGTGTGTCTCGCTGTTGGCTTCCGTAGTCCCCAAGGACCTAAGGACACCCATTGTTTCCCATCAAAGGCTGGCACATGACTTTCTTTAGGGGATCTCTCTGTGAACCCCCCTTCCATAGTCTCTTACTGACCTCAGGCTCTGTGTGGGAAGAGGAAGCAGTCATTGTGGTGCTTGTTGTGGAATAGCATCTGGGCCTATAGGCTTCAGCCGGCCTCATCTCCACACGGGAATCCTCCTCTTCAGCCTTCGCCTTAACCCTCAAACAACCGTTCTAAGTCCGCTCCGTTGCTAAGTGCAAGGGAAGTACTTGTGTAAATCCATAAGAGTGTGTGTGTGTGTGTGTGTGTGTGTGTGTGTGTGTGTAAATCCTTAAACCAGAACCACATTTTCTGAGTTCAGATCTTACACAGTTTTTAGGGCTCCATTGGTTTCTTGGGGGGTGGGGTGGGGTGGAGTAGGGAGCTAAGGAAGCTCCGTGAAGCCAGTGAGAATGTGAGCAGGACCGGAGCTTCGGGGCAGTTTAGGGCAGACGAGCTGGCGTGTTGGCCTGTGTTTTATGGTGCTCTCCTACAGAAACTCACAGCTTGACATTTTGACATTTCCCAATGATATTGGTGGGTTTGCCTGGAGACAGCTGGGATAAAACTCCCGTTTTGGAAAGCACACCTGGGCCAGTGTTTTATTCCAGCTCTCCTCTTCGATGTGGGGACAGAGAGGGGACTGGAGATTGTCCTCCAGTCCCCTCCCCCCACCCTGCAAAGAAACCTGCGTGTTTATCTTCTTCCTGAAATCGACAGATTAACTGCAGACCCCAGATGGCAGAGTAGGGTGCCACGGACTCTCTGTGCTTCAGTTGTAGATAAATGTCAACTCTCCACCACTTCCCCCTTAGATACAGAAGAGTAACTTCAGGATTAAATTTTTGTAGAGAATGCATCAAGAATTGAACTCGAGCAGCACAGCCGAACTATGCAAACTAGGCAGGGAGACCCTAACTTGGCTGTTCCTCATCACTTTGTGCTTTTCGTTGTGTGAGTCATGTGCTCGTCACCGGCCAGGGACACAGCTCAGTCTATAAAATGCTTTGCCTTCTTGCTGCTGGCCTATTGCTGTGAAGAGAAACCACGACACCTTAAATTATTTAATTGGGGGCTTGCTTACATTTTCAGAAGGTGAACCCGTGAGCATCTTGTCAGGGAGCATGGCAGGAGGCAGGAGGCAGACTGA
Organism: Cricetiscus sungorus; assembly: GCA_030556225.1. Lineage (NCBI taxonomy): Eukaryota > Metazoa > Chordata > Mammalia > Rodentia > Cricetidae > Cricetiscus > Cricetiscus sungorus. Next base: position 49,498,196 of record JANBXA010000735.1, on the reverse strand, counting down.
CACGCACTGGAGCAGTAGCAGAGAGCCTATGTCTGATCTATAGGTATGAGGCGCAGAGCATCGGCTTTTAAGACCTCAAATCCCACCCCCCCCAGAGATACAGGCGCACCTCTTCCCACAGGACCACACCTCCTGACCCTCCCCAAACAGTTCCACCTGGCGACCAGGTATTATTAATCATATGTTGTCGGGGTCCATAAAGATGGCCCTGCTCCTTCTTGGCTCAAGGTCAGAGAGTTCAAAACTGTCCCTAGTAAGTCATAAGACTAAAGGTCCAAGGCGTGGCTACAGTAGGATGTTTGGTCTTGGCCTTGGTGTCTTACAGAGTAACAACAGACTTGGTCTGAGTTGTGGTTACCCTTGACCCTCAAGGCCAGATAAGGAGAAACTGAGTCTAAGGTGTGGTTACAGAATGCTTGGAGAATTAGGGAAGAAAGTCTGTTTGTTCCGTGCTCATGATAAAGACGTCTTTTGCCACGTTCCCCTCTTTGGTCGGGGTATTGAAGAATGGTGAAGAATAAACTTGGAGCATTCCCTATTCACTGGACTGCCCTTCTGACGCTATCCTGCGTCTCTGTCTTTTTCTTAAGCATCTTTACCTGCCATTTCTCAGTCCACACTCCTCTCAGGTACAAACCGGGCAAGTCATTTGGATCTGACTGAAGCCCCACAAAGACAGGACACGGCAGATTGGCCCCGCAACGTGGTGCTACTACAGATGGCCACGCAGTGTATGAGCCTATCGGGGCCACTCTCCTCCAAGCCACCACATGCAGGCTGGGCAAGTCTGAGGAACAGTGTCTGGGCCCCTAGCAACCACGCACAAGGCTGGCGGGTAAGGCAGCCGGCCTGTAGTCGTTGCCGGGGAAGAGGTGGACCTTCAGGCAAGCAGTCTGGCAGGACTAGTGTGCTAGGCAAGTGCTGGGTTCAGTGAGAGATCCTGTGATCCTGCCTCAGTAATGGAGCGGAGAACAGCCAACAAGGCACTGGGGGTCAACTCCTGGTCTCCACGTGTGCGTGCACTTATGGGTATGTGTACACACTCACACACACACTCACACGTGTACACACTTACACACACACTCACACGTGTACACACTTACACACACACTCACACGTGTACATACTCACACACACTCACATACACATGCACACACACTCACACATACGCATGCACACACACTCATATGCATACACAAACTCACACACAGGCACACACACGCACTCACACACACACACTCACACACAGGCACACACATTCACACACATATACACATTCACACATATACACACACTTACACACACAAACACACACACATGCACACGTACACACATGCACACACACACACTCACACACCCACACGTACACACACGCACACACACTCACACACACATGTATACACACGTACACACACTCACACTCACACACATGCACACGTACACACACATACACACACATGCACACACACACGCACACGCATACACACACTCACACACATTCACACACATGCACGCACACTCACACACATACACACACTCACACACGCACACACACTCACACACACACACTCACACACGCACATGTACACACATGCACACACACTCTACACACACACATACATGCACACGCACACGCACATATGTGCAGAAAATGAAGTAGTCTATTTTGAACACCTCATTTCCAGCTGCTCCCTGGCACTTGTGTTTATATACTAACCCTGATCCAAATGGAAGCTGACAGAGCACTGAAAGTTGCAAGTTGAAGTCACTTCCCACACGAACAACGGCAGTCATAGGGCGCAGTGGAATTAATATCAATCGCGCCGTGTCCGGATTCTTGCCTGTGACTTTCCACCCAGCCTACCTGCAGCTGCACGCCTTCCCTGACCTGTGACTGCAGAAAACAAACGTGGCCTTGCTGATGTTTTTGTCGTGGACACTGCCCCAGCAGCAGCCGCAGAATAAACTTGAGGTCTACACCTGCCACGTGGAAACAGAAGAGCAGGGTCGATGCGCAGCCTATCAGACTCTGGCATCCCCCATGGTGCTAGCTGACTGCTAGAAATGTTATTGGGGGTGTTTTCATTCACATTTCTAGATTTAGTTGAGTGGACAGCTTCAGCATCAATTCTCTGATGTGTAAAACAAGCAGTGCACATCCTGTCCAGTCTGTCCGTGGCGTGGGAGGGGTAAGGACCAGGCGGCCTCCGGTTTAGTATACCCACAGCATGGGAAAGGCAAGGGGCTAACTTCCACGGCACCACTTAGGGTGAAGGAAAGAGTAGCTTTCTGTATTTTCACAACAATCCAGAGCACCATATGAATTGCTAAAGTATAAATAAATGCATATGTATATATAATAAATAACACATAAATACAAAATATCTATGTAAAAACATGGCAAAAGAGAGACTTGAGTATGCGTTCTTCTGTTGAAAATTATAGTAACAAACCTAATAATCATTGGCATTTATTTAGAACTCAGGGCTGCTGTTGAGAATGCACCACGCTAAGGACGCTCTATGCTGTTCCCAGCACAATGCCAGCAGCCGCCCTTTCCTGCAGGCGTTATTATTAGCCCTTTCCCCTGGGATAATAACACAAGATTGCAGATATTAAGTAGCTTCATGTTCAAAGTGACAGGTAAGGAGAATTCAGGCACATCCAAATCTCATTTAGCATCATCAGTATTTTTTTTTTTTTTTTTTTTAAAGGGAGTAAGAGAGTTTTATCTCCACAGTCATATAGCAGTGACCATGACCTAAGGACACAGATTCAGGTTGCCCCAAATACCATGTAAATGTAGTAACAGCTTCATGAGGTTTTATAGTAACAGAACAAAGACAATAATAAACCGAGCTGCTTCTCAGTTCAGGTGGGTGGTTATAGCAAGTGGGGGAGGTGGGGGGATCTCTGCTGTAGGCATGGGAGGCCGCCCGATGGCATTCTCAGTGTTTGAGTTAGTGGATGATGGAGGTTTCTCCAAACATTCCAAGGCATTTTTCTAACAGCTGCAAGGATGTTAAGTACACCCAGAGGAGCGTGACTATTAGGAGCGAGGATAGACCAAGATAATTTTCAATGTCTCACTCTTTCTTTTGTCCCACGGGCCCCAAGTTTGCGAGTGCAGTTGGGAAAACACGTTGTGTGACCAGTGCAAGCTCCAACCCCAGGATGCCCGATGGATGGCTCCCAGCGGGACCTCCCTCCCCTCCTCTGCGAAGCCATCCCATGACATCTTTGTGATAATCTGGGGTTCTTGACGCCCATACTGGACTCAGGGGGCTTCCCTTTGTCCTGCAACCTCTAAAGCATTGAACAGTTCCTAAGGACCAAGAGCCCATCATGGCCTTGGGGGCTGCTACGGACGTTGACTGACCAGAGACTGTTCAGACCAAACACACTGCTGAGAACTCTGCACAAGCTGAAGGCTGTCCGTCAGTCTTGATGTCACTGAGTTGTCACCAGTGCCTGAGGGACGAGGAAGGGCGGCCATCTTGTTCCAGCAGCTCACTCCTAGGAATTACTTTGTTCCCGATGCTGTGGAGGCATAGAGGTGTGGAGTGTGGACAACAGAGCCGTTTTCTGGCTCGTTTTCAGCCTCGTGTGTGGGGACGGCTCAGGGTGTGTGTTTATGGAATAAATCCTCAGCACACCGTGTTGGGATCTTTTTCAAAGTCATCGAGAGACTTAAGGTGCTTTATTGACAGCAAAGAGGTAGGAGAGAAAAGAGCATCAGGGCTCAGACGATGGCCCCCGGAGTGGTCTCTTCTAATGAGATACCTGGGAAAACAGAAGCTCCACGGAAGGAGGAAACAGTGAAAAAGTATGGAATCGGCACATGTGAGTTGTTTCCCCACCAGTCAATGTGACTCTGGCTGCTGGCAGCATTTATTTTTGTTTGTTTGTTGGTGGAAACTCTGAGAATAAAAATGATCCTTCTGTGATCCCGTTTGGCCACGACGGATCCCTTCAGCATCGCCATAGTAACTGAACACAGTGCGTTTATGAATAGACTGAGATTTCCTGGGCTTCGGTTTTCTGCCAAGAGCGGAACACGGGATGGAGAGAAGAGGGGCGAGGCCAGGCCGACCAAGGGGAGCAGCTGCAGAGCTGATCTGCAGCCTGTCATCTGCCCAGATTTCTTCACTTTTCCATATTTACTAATTTTCTCCTTGCCGAGACAAAACACCAGACAAGAAGCCGCCTGAGTGAGGGCAGGTTTATTCTGGCTCGCAGTTTGAGGGGACACAGCGCATCGTGGAGGGAAATGCATGGCACCAGGGACTCCAGGCAGCTGGTCACATTGTGTCCACAGTCAGGAAACAGCGAGGGAGCAGAATGTGGACCAGGGCTGCCTAACCTCAAAGCCCACCCCGGGAGATTCTTTGTCCCGCTACGATTCTCCACCTGAAAGTTCCACAGCCTTCCCAAAGGGCATCACCAACAGGGAAGCAATTATCCAACGTGTGAACCCGTTGGGGATGTTTCTCATGGAAACCACAGCACTTTAGAAGGCAGAAGGCAAGAATCAGTTTTCTGGACCGTCCCTGAATATGCAGAGGAGGAAACGGGGGGGGGGCGCCTCTGCTCTGGGACACTGCAGGGTTGCCTAGCATGTTTAAACCAGGATGAGCGAATGAGAGACTTGTTCAGCAGGACAGTCACCGAGTCACCTGCTCCCACTGTTCTCCAAAACAACAAAAGCAACGAGAACTAGAAAAAGATGGAAGTTCTTATAGACAATCCGTCAGACAAGAGGAGGTGCTGGAGGCAAGGGAGGAAGGAGAGCGCATGTCGTTGATGGGTTGCTACAGCCACAGGAGGAGGAGGAAGAGTGAGGGGCACAGCCAACCTTTTCTCTTTATAAGCCCATGCCTCAGGCATTTAGTGATGGGCAGGGAACTAACATGCCTATGTCACACCAGCACGCTCACTGTTACTACCTGAGCAGTAGTAGCGGCCTTCTGTTTTCTGAATTCCCTGTTCAAACCTCCTCCCCAACAGCCTAGTTCCCATCAGGAAGTTCCTCCCATATTCCTCTTCCTTCTCTGACTTGTTTTCCTCTGTCCAGGACTTGCCACCCTCCATTCAGTGTCTTGTCATCTGAGTTTGATTTCTAGAACCCACAAGGTGGGAAGAGAGAACTGACCCAGAAAGGTATCCTGTACCCTACATGTGTGTCACGGCACGCACGCACACACGCACACACGCACGCACACACACACACACACACACACACACACAGAGTAATAAATCAGTCTAAAAGAGAAAGAAATCCTGACTCCCACCCCTCTCCAGAACCGCAGAGTCTGTCTAATTCATTGAATCAAATTCCATGCGCTTTAGAAACACGTTTGGGGCCAGACCATATCCCATTCCCCTGTCACCACTTGTCACTGAAGTAAACTCCTATTATCCCCAAACTACTGGAATCATTTCCCAAGTTTCCTGCCTCACACTTCCGAGCTCTGTGCCTAAGAAGGATCTCATTGCAGTCAAGACACTCACCCGATGCCATAGCCGGACGCGGGAGCCTATAGCCTCCCAGTTTTGGAGCAGGAAAGCTTGTTCCACGGTGCGCACACCCACAGGGCTTAGGGCAGATAGTCCTGAAGTGTGCCTTCCCCCACTCCCCTGGGGCCTCTCTCTCCTGCTCTCACTTCACTGAGCTGCTGACTCCCCACTCGGGAGTTTGAACATGGAAAACTGTTCTGATTGGTTCCTGAGGCGGGATCTTGCCTGTAGACCAGTGTCTTGGAACTCTCTATGTATGTGCGATGGCCTCAGTGACCCTGCCTTAGCTTTCTCTCCCAAGTTCCTGGATCACAGGTGCCCATTCTCCCAGCTGAGTAGTCCGTCCATTCTTGACGGCCCCATGCCTTACGCCTCTCTTCCTAGCATTTATCGCTATTAGTCTAGTTATAATTGTTGCTTGATACATTTTACTTTTTAGTTTATCATATGTTCTTGGGAAACAGCACAAGAAGGTATGCTTACAGAGCAGCGGGGATTTGGTAAAAGTTTTGCTTAAAGTTTGGAAAGGGAAACTTTTCCTAGCTAGCACATGTATGTGGCATGTATGTGGCACATGTCCCGTGCCCTCAAAGGAAATAGTAGAGCAAGTGTAGAGCTTTCCATGCTGAAGTTATCCATGTTGCTTTTGCAATTCCAAGCATCTAGTACAGTGCTCTCTCTGTGTGTGTATGTGTGCATATGTGTATGTATGTGTGTGTGTATTTATATGTGTGTATATGTAGTGTGTGTGTGTATATGTAGTGTGTGTGTGTGTGTATGTAGTGTGTGTGTGTATGTAGTGTGTGTGTGTATGTAGTGTGTGTGTGTGTGTATGTAGTGTGTGTGTATGTAGTGTGTGTGTGTGTGTGTGTGAGTGTGTGTATATGTAGTGTGTGTGTGTGTGTGTGTGTATATGTACTGTGTGTATATGTAGTGTGTGTGTGTATATGTAGTGTGTGTGTGTATTTATATGTGTGTATATGTAGTGTGTGTGTGTATATGTAGTGTGTGTGTGTATGTAGTGTGTGTGTGTGTGTATGTAGTGTGTGTATATGTAGTGTGTGTGTGTGAGTGTGTGTATATGTAGTGTGTGTGTGTGTGTGTGTGTGAGACAGAATGCCATCCATCCCAGGCTGGCCTTTGATCATTATGTGGCTGAGGAATGCATCTTCTGATGACTGGGATTACTGTGTTCCACGGAACCTGATGCATGCAGTGTGGGGATCAAATGCTGGTCCCGTGCACACGCGGCAAGAACTCTGCCGCTCTACCACACCCAGGGCCCTCTGCTGCCCTGGACTTTAAAACGCTGTGTTCTGAGCACATTGTCGGGAGCCAGTGCTGAGCAAGCCAGGCTGGGAACTGATGCTACCATGCTGTGGCTCCGAGAGAGGCTGAGAACCGCTCTGTCTGTTTCCCTGGCTGTAAGAGAGGATTAACATCTCCTGCTTCCCAGGAGTCTTTTGAGGATTCTTTCATTCATGTAGTAATATTTATTGAAAATGCTAAGTGCTAAGTAGTATTCTGCCTAATTAATTAGGTCCTCATCTCCCTGGTGTGGGTTATGATGTCTGGCTGGTCATTAATAAAATATGCTGGAAGCTTCGCAGATTTTCCTCTCAGAATTCCCCTGGTGGTCGCCTGAGCAGGGCCTGAATTGGGCGTCCGACCTTGTAGTTAAATACACACAGCTGTTTGAGTTCGACCATGCTCACATTTATTTAGTTGTTGGTAATGCAAACATTGGAAGGCGCTGCAAAATCCAGTTAAGGAAGAGATATGTCCCAGAAGACCCCAGGGTTCAGGCAGCGATGCTAGGAAGTCAACGCGAGACTCAATTCGGAACTTTTTGGGTAATGCCAACAAAAATTCTAACATGTCCTCTGAAAAGTGCCAGTGTGTGTGTGTGTGTGTGTGTGTGTGTGTGTGTGTGTGTGTGTGTGCACGTGCGTGCGTGCATGTGTGCGTGCGCGCGCGCGCATTCCGGGTGTAACATGAGAGACAAATGAAAGGTTACCTTCTATCTGGGCACCATGAATAACAGTCTAAAGGCACGGAGTGAGACATAGATACAGGCTAATACATAGATACGGGATTCTAAGACAGGGATATTTTCCCCTTGAGAATGTACTTCTGCCACTTTATAGACAAGTAAATTACAGAGAGAGAGTTAGGCATGTGTGCAGGGACACAGAGAAGGAGAGGATCTAATGATAGGTCAGGGGACCTTGCTGCAGACCGCTGGATATGAGGCCTTTGCACATTGTACGATACCCTGGCAAGTCTTAGGGGCATAGCCGAGGTGTGTGATACATCTTAGGACTTGCATTTCACACCGTTCAAACAAACCTCACCCTCTCACCTCTTATTCTACACGGTACCAAGGAAGTTCTAGCATCCGGACCTCCTCTCCTCTTTGGCCATCACAGAATCCAATTTCTGGGCCACACCCTTGAACAATGAGGCGTGGCTTCAGGAATCCCGAATAGAGTATTGGCTCCCCGGTGTCTGCAGGAGGACCTCCAGCCCAAGCTCTCCTCTAGCTCCTCCGCTCTCCGTGTTGTCTCAGGATCGGTTATTGATGAGTGGAAGTCTCTAGGGACCTGCATATCCCCATGACGTGGTGTGTTCCGTGTCATAAGGAAACCCCGCTCTATTGTGTTCACACTGTTAGATGATTTCCCCTTGCAAAGAAAAATACCAGATGATCTCTCACCGCCAGGGTTTTTACTGTTAATGCGAATTTCCTGCAGCTTGATTATTGAAGCTGGAGTTTTCTTTCCTGCCTGGTCCCTTAACCTATTAGCCCCAAATAAACACACAAAGACTTCCATTAATTTATAAACTGTTGCCCAATGGCTAAGGGCTTCTTACTGGCTAGATTGCTCTGAATTATCAACCCATAACTACTAATCTATGTATTTCTACATGGCCTTATCTTACCAGAGAACGCCTGGTGTGTCCTATCTTCCGGGTCTCTACATGGTGTCTCTTTCATGGCTTCTGTCTCCTTCCTCCTTCCTCTCGTAGCCCTGCCTGTCTTCCTGCCTGGCTACTGGCCAATCAGCATTTTATTAATCAACCAATAAGAAACACACATACACACACACACACACACACACACACACACACACACACACACACACACAGAAGGACACCCACATCAGATTATCATGACAAAAATGTTCCCTTGAGGATTATAGCTTCTCTTGGTTGGGTTTGGTGGTGCCTGTCTGTCTGTCTGTCATTCCAGTAATCTGAAGGCAAGGGTAGGAAGATAGCTGTGAGTTTAAGAGTAGTTGGTACATATATTGAGACCCTGTCTCAAAACACAAATAAAAGACAGAAATTTAAGAGACCTCTCCCTTCTCTCAGCTTCTAGGAATCTATTGTTATTTCCTGTCAACTTCCCCTTTTAAGTTTATGTCCTGTAATTTGTCTTTCAAGTACATTTCTGCCTCCTCCCCTGGTCACATGGTTTTCTCCATACAGACACCTGTCCCATATGTGTCATATAAGCCACATAATCCCGATCCTTCATCTCTAACTTAGAGCTCTCTGAGGGGTGAGCCTGGTGGTTCAGCTGTGTGCTGTGTGTCATCTTTTTTCAGACAGGTCTTTCGAGCTGAAGTGTCTCAGGCTCATCTGCTTGGCTTGATCCTGCTCTGTTCTTCCTGCTCTCTCCCCTGTGGCGAACAAGGCACCACGTGGTTGTCTCCAGTGCAGTGAGGGCGTTGTGTCGCTAAGTCACACTGGCTCCTCAGCCCCGTTGGGTGTCATGGAAGACAGAGCCTTTCAGGGAAGTGCCGAATCATCATACCTCTGCACTAATGGATGGACGCAGAGATTCAGATTTTGAGTTTGTTTGATCTTGAGTAGTTTGATAGTCTGTCAATTTAGCAAAACGATACTAGTAGGCTCATCCCTGGGGCCTGTGAGCTTCCCAGTCCTGGGTTCTTGGCCAGGTTTAGAGTACTGAACATACATGTCTTTCTTCCTATGGAGAAGGCATTAAATCTAATCAGGAAGTGGTTGGTTACCTCCATAGTATTCATGCCACTGTTACCCCAGTGGTTATATTTTACCATGTCTGTTATGCTAGCTCACAAGCACAGCTGGGTAAGATTGTTGATGAGTTCTTAATCCACACCAGCTTGCATACCTTCTTCCGGTACTATGAAAACTAGTTTGCAGGGAGAAAGCTTCCTGCTGACCTTACCTACATGGGTCTGAAGACACTTCTAACACCACCCAGGATCAGATACCTAATCATCCTTGTCTGTCCCCCCTAGGCTAAAATATCTTTCAGAGTGGAAACAGATCCATTTATTGATGTTTTTTCTTCCCACTGCTAAGGACAGTACCCAGCACAAGCCTGAAGTCAAAGCTGTAGATACATTGAGTGAATTCAGAAAGAATAACCCATTTAATGAAATCTGTTACCTTCAAATATCTGAGTTTTCCAGCTAACCATCCTAATTTTATGAATTTTTTTTCTCAATGGGCATGTTTTCCACATCTTTGTCTTTATTTCACCAAGATGCATCTATCCTTAGTCATGTTCCAAACATCTTATGAGTTTATTTAAATTGTGCAACATCCAACATTGCAATTCATATAGCAGGTGTGGCATTAAGAACATAATTGTTTTATTATTATGCAATAAATAATAGGAATATTACTGTAACATTAAATTTTTTAGTCACATGCCACTAGCTGTTCCTGCTCAAGAGTAGTTGTTTAAAATCCTTATTTTTTTAAAGATTTATTTTCAGTTATGTGTATATATGTGTGTGTCTATGTGTGGGTATGTGTATTTGTGAGTGCAAAGCTCAGAGTCTCCAGAAGAGGGCATTATACCCTTTGGAGTTGCAGAGGACTGTGAGCCGTCTGATGTGGGTGTTAGGAACCAGATCTACTTCTTCTGCAAGAGGAGTATGTTCACTTAATTGCCAAGTCATTTCTTCAAACCAGAAATCCTCATTTTTTTCAAGTATATTTCTAGAGAGCTAAAACAGTTTCTTAATAAATTGAGAAAAATCACAATTATTTACTCTAAATGAAGGATCTGCTGTTTAATCCCTATTTAATTTTCCATAGCCAGTCTGACACCCATTGTTATACCCTGTGCACATTTTAAAATATGGATTAGTTTTACACCGAAACATTTATATCATGACTTCATGCTGTAAGCTTTTTACCCAAGGCTTTGACAATGACCCTGAATAGATTCAAGAACACTGGACTTGTTTTGTTTGGATTTTTTTTTTAATATGTGAAATTTGTCAAAGCTCTTTTAGTATAAGTATTTATTTAGAAATCATCTTAGTCTGTTTTGTGTTGTTTAACTGAAGAGACAGGCTAACTTATGAAGAAATGATTTGGAGGCTGGGATATCCACTATCCGGATGCTGGTGTCTGGTTAGGGACTTGATGCTGTGCGATCCCCAGGCTGAAGGCAGAGCAGTCCAGAAGACGATCCGTGCATAGAACTCACAGGAGCACAGCCCTCTCCTGAGCACTCGGAAAGCCTTTGCCTCTGGCTAACCTTTGCTTGTGTAGAGAAGATGTTGACACGGTAGCAGCCTCCTAATCTAAACGCACAGATGTGGCTCATGGAGGAAGTTCTGACACAGGCAGATCTGATTAAAAGCCCCTCTCCACTGCTTATAGCTGGAAATGGCAGCAAATGACATGGCTTCTTCGAGGCTTGTTTTCATTATCTGTCATTTGAGGACATCATATCTTCATAGAGCGCCTGCCGAAATTAGAGTCCTAGCACTGGGGGTCCCACAGTGTGTGACACACAGGGGACCTGGGAAAATGACATTTTATAAATGGTCAGCAGGAGAAATCTGTTAAATGGCCTCTTGAAATATAGTTACAGCAACAGCTGCCCTTCACCTGGCAAGCTTATCGAACCAGACTGAGCTTTGCCTGCAGCTGCTGGTTCTTCCTGGGGACAAGTCATGTTTTCCTACTTCACGAGGGGGCAAAGATTTCCTTCAGCACAAAGATCTGTGGGCTGAGATGATTTTTCTGGCTGGCGTCATTAATCAGTGCTTAAAGACTCTCCTCATTATTAGGGCATGATGATGACCCCGGGGAGGGTGCACACTTTAATCCACCCTTCCACTCCAGTGACAAACACATAGACACAATGTTTCCAGTCTGGCGGGAGCCACACTTGCACTTATTTAGAAACGGTAACCCTGTTGCTCTTCCGTCCTGCAACCTGGCTGCTTGCTTCAGAGTTCACTTTTATTACTATTTTTTATTATTTTTTTTCCCAGCTCTTATTCCAACTCTGCCTTTAGCAAGCAGATACATAAAACCTGGAGGCGATCGGGTCCTCCCATGTCTGTGCCACCTTTTAAAGTAGCTTGTTCCTTTCCGACAATACATCAGTTAGTCAATCCATCCATCCTACTGTCCTCACTCATCCCCACGATGTCCAGATGTCATCTTGGTTCTCTCTGGTCTCAGTGGGTTCAGGGTGACTGTCGAGGATTGATTCTTTTTCCCCCCGTTTAACTCTCAAAACACCGATTTGGCACACTTCTCTGATCCCCCCCCCCCCATGGGTGGATGCAGAACACAACACTTAGCTTTTTTTTTTGAAGTGTGGAGCGCCATGGGGTCAAGCCCCCACCCCTGGCCTCTGCCACCCCAGCCCCATACCCCCCCCCACTCGTGGCTGCTGCTGGCAGTGCTTTGAAGGTGACACCTGTGCTATCTTGCTGTCTCCCTGGGAGTAATTTCCCTTAATGTGAGGCTTGAGCTCTCTTGAAGCAGCCAGGAGCTGTAGTGTCCTCCTCACCCAACTGGAGCTGTCTCCCTCTTAGCCATGTTTGCTCTGCGGCTGCGGCTTGAAGATCACTTTCCTAGATGCAGAAAACAGAAGCCAATTAGGGGCTGAGGGGCTCTGCTTCCCCTTCTGTAGTCTCATTTTGCATAATAAGAGGAAAATCAAACACTTCACTTACTTTTCTTCTCTCCCTTTACTCCCAGGTAGCTCCAAAAGTTCTACTCAAGTTTTGACTCTCTCTCCCCCCCCCACCCCACCGCAGCCTTCTTGACACAGCAGCAATGCAGCTTTATTTTTCTTGTGGTTTTGCTTTTTATTCTGTGTGGCTTTCTTTGTGCACATTCTTCCTAAGCAGGCACTGAGATTACCCCAAGCATCTGCTTCCCTCGGCTTCCTGCCCCCATCTTTGCCGATGTTTAGATAATTTAAATTAAATCCAAGATTTTATACTTGAGCATGCCTCCACCTTTGCCAGTGTGAGCCCTAGAAGTCAATTTCTTTGTGGTAGAGACCCTGTCCCGAGCTTAAAGCTGCCCCTCGGACAAATCTCATGAGCTGTTCCCGACGCCTCACTGTGTATCTACTTAGTGAGGGGCAAAGGAGGGTTTGGGAGGGAACACGCCCTAAGGGAGGAACTAATCATGGCAGCCAGGTCCAAGATTTCTGGGGAGATGAAGGCTGCAGACATGGGAGTGGGTGGCGGGAGCGAGTTGGCTGTCCTTGAAGAGAGGAGAGGAGAGAAAAGAGAGGGAAGGGGAGGAGGTGGGGAGGGAAGGGGTTGAAAGGGAGAGAAGGGTATTGGGGGTTGTCACTGTGGAGTCTAAATTCTCCTATAAGCATTTCAAGGCCTGACCCAGGACTTGTGAGCATCTCTCTCTCTCTCTCTCTCTCTCTCTCTCTCTCTCTCTCTCTCTCTCTCTCTCTCTCTCTTGTGTGTGCGCGCGCGTGCACGCACATGCTGGGGGAATCATGGTTTTGTTTTTCCTTTGGCTGTACTGAAAGTCTTCAGAAATGAAGACTAGCTAAGGGACAGATTGGACTCAGTGAATGAACATTTGCTTAGCATACAGGAGCCCCAGAGTCTGATCCCTGTATGTCATCTTACATGTATGCATACATACTCTCTCTCTCTCTCCCAGTGGGGGAGTAGGGCACTCAGTAGGTGCTTGTGAAATACTACATAACTCTTCACTGTGAGGTCACAGGTATGTTTATGTTGTACAATACTTTCCTTAGAGGTTGCTAACGGGGCATAATTAGCTTGTCCACATTCCCTGCTGCCCAGCTGTCCAGGACAGCCTTCACCCATATTCAGAATTAGTTTTGGAGACTCAGCTCCTGTTCCCCCACTCTCCGTTTCTGTGAAATGACTGTCAGCAGGCAGACCAGGAGTTTATGCAGCCTCCCACTTTTAACAGGGTGATTTCCCCCGGAGATTCCGCCATAATTGAAGCTTCTAGTACACAGCATTTGATCTCCCCAGCAGCGATGCACATGAGAATGGCGTTTGGAATCACAGAAATGAAAATAACATGGGCCTTAGAGAGGGCTTTTGTGTTTCATGTTGCAAACCTCTTCACATCACCATGCTTCCTGTGGAGGGAAAAGCTTCGAATCTCCCTCAGGCTTCCTCTCCCAGCCCTTCTAGGAAGGAAACTTCCCGCTGCAAGAAATGTGTTGTTGCCGAGGTCTTTATTTATTCGTTCTTCCTAGTTACCTAACTCCAAAGATTCACACACAAGAAGTTAGGGCCCCTCAGATTTTTAGCCTTCATCACCTACCTCACAAACTTCAGACCCATCAATCCCCGAGGAACCCAGGTTTCATGATACAGCCTCTGTGTGCCGGCTGGTGCCCATCTCCACGGGCGCGTGTAACCCACACCATGGGTCCCCACTGGTGCCCATCTCCACGGGCGCGTATAACACACACCACGGGGCCCCACTGGTGCCCATCTCCACGGGCGCGTATAACCCACACATGGGTCCCCACTGGTGCCCATCTCCACGGGCGCGTATAACCCACACCACGGGATCCCACTGATGCCCATCTCCGCGGGCGTGCATATCCCACACCACGGGTCCCCACTGGTGCCCATCTCCACGGGCGCGTATAACCCACACATGGGTCCCCACTGGTGCCCATCTCCACGGGCGTGTATAACCCACACCATGGGTCCCCACTGGTGCCCATCTCCACGGGCGCGCATAACCCACACCACGGGTCCCCACTGGTGCCCATCTCCACGGGCGCGCATAACCCACACCACGGGGTCCCACTGGTGCCCATCTCCGAGGGCGCGTATAACCCACACCACGGGTTTTCACTTCTCCTGAGAATGCTGTGTCCCGTGAGAGTCCCGCGCAGCCTTGGTGCTCAGTGCTAGGTGGTTGTCTTACATATGTGACCTACTAGGTTCGGTCCCCAACACCTCAAGGAAGACAGGAAACAGGAAGGAAATCTCGGTCATTTTCCCGCTTGTGGCTGCCAAAGAGAAGACGGTCCTGGCTATCTGTGTCCCCGGCTGCGTGTGCTGCTTTCCTCACGGTGGATGTTTCTTAGATGGGCTTGTTACAGAACCACGTGGCAAGGGGAGGAAAATGTTCCTGGAGTTGGGACAAAGGGGAGCTACAGAGGGAAGGAAGTAGATGAGTGAGCACGGGACTTTTGGTGGGCCATTCTTCATTCCTTGATTTTGGAACACATGTGTAGAAGGATGGTTTGTGGAGCTGAGGAGGCGCTCAGTGGGATGGGCTCAGTCTGGGCAGGGCTTCCCGAGCAAGCGTGTGCTTTGCATTTGAATCTGCAGAACCCGCATAAGAATCCTGGTGCCATGGCTGTGCCTGTAATCCAGCACCCACGAGCGAGGGAGACAGGAGGGATCTAGGGTCTCAGTAGCCAGCTAGACTAGCCAGGGGTGAGCTCTGGATTTTGTGAGAAACCCTATATCGAAAATTAAGATAGAGCGTGACTAAGGAAGACAACTGACATTGATCTCTGGCCTCCACACACATGCACATGCTTGCACATGTGTAGATACAGCAACATGTACACACAGGCACGCGCGCACACACACACACACACACACACACACACACACACACACACACACACAGGGCCACGTGAGATCATGGCTCCCATTAGGTTCTAGTCCCTCTATTTAGCTCGCTTTTCTGTATATTCTTCAGCATTCATTTCTGTACCCATAATTCTCAGCCCATGTTAAGTGTTTCGTGTCAACTGAACTGCAGTCTTGAAGTGTTTTAAGTAGCAAATGAAGTCATAATGCTCTTCAAATCTAAATAGCTGGGTCTTTACCAAGCCTGAAGTGTTGGGGCAGTGTGTGTGTGTGTGTGTGTGTGTGTGTGTGTGTGTGTGTGAGTGTGTGTGTGTGGAGTGTGTGTGAGTGTGTGTGTGTGAGTGTGTGTGTATGTGTGTGTGTGAGTGTGAGTGTGTGTGTGTGTGAGTGTGTGTGAGTGTGTGTGTGGAGTGTGTGTGAGTGTGTGTGTGAGTGTGTGTGTGAGTGTGTGTGTGAGTGTGTGTGTGAGTGTGTGTGTGTGTGAGTGTGTGTGTGGAGTGTGTGTGAGTGTGTGTGTGTGGAGTATGTGTGAGTGTGTGTGTGAGTGTGTGTGTGAGTGTGTGTGTGAGTGTGTGTGTGTATGTGTGTGAGTGTGTGTGTGTGAGTGTGTGTGTGTATGTGTGTGTGTGAGTGTGTGTGTGTGAGTGTGTGTGGAGTGTGTGTGAGTGTGTGTGTGAGTGTGTGTGTGTGTGGAGTGTGTGTGAGTGTGTGTGTGAGTGTGTGTGTGTATGTGTGTGTGTGAGTGTGTGTGTGAGTGTGTGTGTGTGAGTGTGTGTGTGTGTGTGTGTGTGTGTGTGTGTGTGTGGTTTTAGAACTTGAACTCAGAGCCTGGAACATTCCAGGTACATTCTCTACCATCAAGCTACACCTCTAATCTATGCCTGGACATTTATTGTTATACCAATTAATTTAACTCTTTTTGTTTTTTGTTACATTGGGACTTTTGCATATAGCTGTTTTATCCTAGCCAATGTTAGTAGAGAACAATTGAGTGGGGGTTACTCTGATATGATCAATGCTGTACCGGCAGATAGCTATAATAGGAGATGTAGGGGAGATTTGAGAGAGGTCTACTCTTAGAGCCTTTAATAACTGCTCAGCGCATCTGCACAGATAGCCGATCACTGCCTTCTCCTGTCTGTGACTGGTCTTCCAGTCAAGTTCACAAAGGTCCCAGGAGCCAGAAGGTTTAAGGTGTTTCTTCCCTGACCCACACTCTAGAGGTTTTAAAAGTATTATATTAAAAAAAAAAAAAACAAAACAAATGAGACAAGACAAAGGAAACTCAGTCTTTTTCCCTGTGATGTGTATCCAAAGCATGCATATATATATGCTATAAAAATCTTTCCAAAATGTATTTACTTTTCTTCTTACTTTAAAAATTCCGCTTTTGCTAGCACCCCGTGAGTATGGAATTTTGTAGAACGGAGGGAGGGAAAATGGTCATAAAACTAGCACTCCACCCTCTCTCCCTCCAGTGCTGTGTTGATGGCAAACACGTGCGTCTGCGTTCAGGGGACTGAACTCTTTCCGGTCAAGGACTTAAGACTCAGTCTGCACAGAGGAATTCCATGCAGTGCCCCAAGTTCAGGGTCAGAGAGAGACAATCCAGGTAGGGTTCCCACCCCGGCCCTCTCAGGCCTAATGCTGTGTTTGGTAGATTTTTTTTCCAAGACAAAAAACAAAATGTAATCATGAAGAATGAAGTCTTCTGTTGTCTCCTGCAGTATTTCCATGTCCAACAGTAGGCGGGGAAAGCATTAATGGCTCAGGCATTCTTTGGATCTCATTATACACTGGGAGCTATCAGAGTGTATACATAGCTCTGCCGGCAGATCTATTTATTTTTATTTATTGTGAGTGTGTGTCAGAGAGCAGCCCGTGGGAGTCAGTTTTCTCCCTCCGTCTTGTGCACCTTGGGGGTCAAACTCAGGTGGTCAGGCTTGGCAGCAAGCACCCGTACCCACCTGAGCCATGCTGCCAGCCCAGTTCATGCAAGTTTCCTTGCGCTATTGCTGTTGATTGTACAAAAGCTCATGGTGCTTTAGACGCTTGATAGGATAATGGTCAGACCAGTGACCATTAGCTGTAGTCATGACAATAGAATTTCTCATTTGCATAAAACATTTGCATTTTAAAATCTCATTTAATCCTGCGAGTCCTGTGTAATACTCAGTTTCTTTCGAATTGTCGTAAGGTCAGAGATTCTTTCGGATGTCACGGGGAAAGGATAAACCAATCCTTATAAGGATGGTAGAGCCAGTTCAGGGGACATCACATAAAAAGTGACATTCTTGGGTCTGGAGGGATGGCTCCGTGATTAAGAGCAGAGCGCCCAGGTTCTATTCCCAGCACCCACTGGTGGCTCACCGCTATCTGTAATTCTGGTTATGAGGGTCTGATGCCCTCCGAACTCTGAAGGCACCAGACACACATGTGGTACTTATACACACATGCAGGCAAGACACCCATATTCTAAAGACCAAACACACCTTTAAATACCTGTTGTAGAGACACCAAGTCACGAATGTGTGCCTTGACATGTTCGCTCCATTCAGCATACTTGTACACCCGTGGAAACGTCATTGATCCCGAGGAAAGGAAGGTGCTGGCCACCACCAAACTTCCTCCGGATCCCTGTGGTCACTGGTGTCTGTCCCTCCCAGTTTCTCCCCATCTCTAGGCAACCACTGACTTGCTTACGTCACCACCAGCTAGCCTTTGTTTCCCGTGCTCCCATGTGCTCCTCCCTTCCAGAATCCGCTCTCTGCACAATTGATAGGTGGCTTGTTCACAGGATGGCCAGTTTCTGTGGTTCATTCATTCATTTTTTTTTTTTTAATCACGGAGTGGTATCTTATCAAATGTTTGTCAGTCTGTTTATCTGCCTGTTGATGAACACCCGTGCTTTTTGGTCATAACAAGTAAATGTTCGCGCATCGATGCACACACTTTTATTTGCACACGTGCTTGCATTTGCCTTGAACAGGTGTCTAGGAGCAGAACGGATGGGTCACTATGTTAAAACGCTGTGTGTGGGTTGGAGCGTTAGTTGGCTCCATCCCAGCACCCACACTGGCTGGGTCACAGCAGCCTGCAACTCCCACTCCTGAGGACCCAATGTCCCCAATGTTGTCTGGGGACAACTGCACTCAAGTGCACACCCACACACACAGACACACATGAACAAACAGACACACAGGCAAAAAGCCTGATTATTTAACTCTTTCCAAAGGTGTTATGGGACTCACGTTTCTACGGTGTCTGAGTTGGGATTCCTCTGCATCTTCAGCACTTGGTGTGGTCAGCCTTTCTGATTCATCCATCAGAATGAGAATGTAACAGAGCTTTATTGTCCCTTGTGTGTTCCTGTAAGAACTAATGACTGGCGTGTCGTTCTTTTGTTCCTCTGCTATATGCACGTCATGTTTTTGTGACATGAGTCTTTTTGTTTATTTCTGTTGCTTTTATTTTCTTATTTTTTTGGTATACCATCTCTTCATGCATTCTGCATGTAGAGATATTTTATGTTTTTAAAAAGTCATTTTAAAATTACGTTTAATTATTTTTCATGTATGTGTGTCTGTGTTTATTGGTGTATGCCTGTGAGTGCAGTACCCACGGAGGCCAGAAGAGGAGGGGGTCAGGTCCCCTGGAGTCTGTAAGTATTCCTTTTCAGCTGGTCAACACACCTTTTCATTAGTGAAGATGTAAACTTCGGCGTAATTCCAGTCATAGATTTGTTCTGCCTACAGATGTGGGTTGCGCATCTGTGTCCCAGATAACGGGGACGCTCACTTTACCCCCAGTCAAGCCTCCAGACCCAACTCTGGCATGGCGTGCTAAGGAGAGTGGCAGGGGCACCTTTGCCGGAGTCCGTAGTTTCTTTGGTTTTGTCTAGGGTGTGTGCTTGGTGTGCATATCTAAATATGTTTGCAAGTGTGAGGGTGCACATGTATGCAGATTTGGATGCCTGTGAGTGTGGAGGAAAAAGACGTAGACGTGTTGTCCTCTATTGAGGACATAAAGCTTTTCACTTTATGTGCTGGGGTGGGGTCTCTCACTTGAACCCAGAGCTACCCGAACGGGCTGCTCTACCTGGTTCGCTTGCCTGGGGATCCTCTGTCTCTGCCTCCTCAGCACTGGTATTTCAGGCATATCACATCCCTGAGTTACACAGATTCTTTGGAAACAAACTGCAGTCTTCATGGTTGTAAGGAAAGTTCTCTACTCAGCATCACCTTTACAGACCCTGAACTTAAATACGTGCATAATACGTGTGTGTGTGTGTGTGTGTGTGTGTGTGTGTGTGTGTGTGTGTGTGTACCTGAGGAGGCCATAAGTTGGCATCGGATCTCCTGCAGATGGAGACACAGGTGGCTTTGAGCCTCCCTGATGGGGAGCTAGAAATCAAACCTGGTCCTCTGAAGTTGCCAAGCACAGTCTTAACCGCCGGGCAACCTCTCCCATCACGCCTGTCCCAGCACGGTTTTAAATAGTGGCAGGAAATGCACTAAGGCAGTGATCAGGGTGACCCCGTATGGGCAGACGCCCTAACCACAGTGCTGTTTCCTCTTTGCTGATGATGTGCACAACGCCTTGAGAACATTTGATGATACCAAGGAAATTGAAATCCCTAAAGTTTACAAAATGATAAGTTCACGTGATTTCAGGCTATGGATACCACTTTTGTCCATGTTCAACATTTATTCGTTTTATCTCCTTGAACATACAAGACACACAAATTATTTTCTTAATCCATTAGAAAACTCCAGGTATCGTCTTCAATTATTGAATCCCCTCTTGTTTTTGGCGACATTCTAAATGATGTCTAGGAAATATTTTAGAATTTTCATTGAACTTATCTCCATTTTTTTCCCTCCTGGGAAGATGTCTCTCTTCAGTACTAGCCTTTATATTTCGCTCTAGTTAGGTGATGGTATCGTCTTGGGAAGTGATAAGTGCTGTCACGTCCATTGTTCCGCATAGATTTCTTTTTTGTGGTTTAATCTATAATTGAAGCCCTGACTAGGTGAAAGACGGGCCACCACGGTTCTATTTGGAATAATGACTCAAGTCACTTAATCCAAAATTGGGGTCATGACCCTTTTGAAAGTCCTAGAGAAGTTTCATGGAAATATGGAAATTTCTAAAAGTTTTCCTAGAAATCCAAGTTCTGTAGTGAAGTTGGCTACTTCACATGCAATGCCCTGGGGTAGAGGCCCATGGGAAAGGGTAGAGGCCCATGGGAAAGGATAGAGGCTCGTGGGAAAGAGTAGAGGCTCATGGGAAAGAGTAGAGGCTCATGGGAAAGGGTAGAGGCCCATGGGAAAGGGTAGAGGCCCATGGGAAAGGATAGAGGCTCGTGGGAAAGGATAGAGGCCCATGGGAAAGGGTAGAGGCTCATGGGAAAGGATAGAGGCTCGTGGGAAAGAGTAGAGGCCCATGGGAAAGAGTAGAGGCCCATGGGAAAGGATAGAGGCTCATGGGAAAGGGTAGAGGCCCATGGGAAAGGGCCTCTCTGAGCTCTAGATCCTTCAGTATTTTGTCACTTTCTTTCACAAACCTACTTAAGATGCAGGCGCCAGACTTGGAATTGAGAGACTCATTTTTAAATTTTATTTTATTTATGGAGGGGGTGGAGAGATGACATGGTGGTTAAGAGTATTTGGGTTGTCAGAATTTGGTTCTCGGCATCCACAGCATCCGCACTGTAATTCATAACCACCCGAGGCTCCCACTCCCAGGGTTGTGATGCTCTCTTCTGGACTCTGTCGGTACCTGCACTCAGGGGCACACACCCACATACAGAGACCCACCCATACTCATAAACATAAATAAACCTTGAAAGAAGATTTTATTTTTATTTTTGGAACAGGTTCTGTAGATGAGCCTGGAACTCAAGAATTCATTTACGTCTTGTCTCTGCCTCCCCAGCACTGGGTTAAGGGCTCACATCCCTTAACAACTTTTTTTATGTGGGCTCTGGGAGGATCAAACTCAGGCCTCTACGTTTACACACTGAGCACTTGACAGACAGACCTTTCCATGCTGTCTTATGCATATTATTTATGATTTATTAAAGCTTGCCTGAGGATTCAGAAAGCTATTATTTACTTTCTGAAGTCAGCGCCTTAATCCCAGCAGCCATAGAGCTAGGTGGTGGTATACACCTTCAATCCCATACTCAGGATTAAGAGGTAAACCGTTTTCTGTTAGTTTAAGGCCACACCGACTACACGAAATTGATCAAGTCCTAAAGAGGAACAGGTCCCACAAAGGTGATCTCGGCACCTGGGATCACACGCCTTTAATCCCACCACTAGAGAGGTATAAAATATATAAACAGGGTCTCAGCAGTTAGTATCAGGCATCCAGTCTCTGGCCACCTTGGGGAGAGCATAGCATCTGAGGGAATCTGAGGAGCAGTGAAGTCTGGAGAAGTTTGAGGATCGACCCTATGGTCTGAGCTGAGGTAGAGGTGAGAGCTACTGGCTGGGCTGTTTTGTCTCTCTCACCTTCATATTGAAACTTAAACCCCAACATCAGTCTCTGGGGCTTTTATTTTTCATGCTACAGTCTTAGTTACGGTTTTATTGTGGTAAAGAGACACCACAAGTCTTATAAAGAAAAACATGCTGTTGAAGTGGCTTACAGTTTCAGAAGTTTAGTCCATTATTGTCGTAGTGGAAAACTGTGCACAGGCAGACATATGCTGACGAAGGAGCTGAGAATCTCACACCTTGACCCACAGGCAACAGGAAGTGAGCTGAGACATTGGGAGTGGCTTGAGCATATGAGACCTCAAAGCCCACCCCCATAGTGACACATTCTCTCCACAAAGCCACTCCTCCTAATAGTGCTACTCCCCATGGGCCACCCCACACTTGCTCAGTTGGGTATTTTGGGTTCTAACTGGCGATGGGATGGTACTTATGAGAAAGGCTGGATCTATACAACCCTTTACACCTGTCTGTCATGATGCATGGTTCTACAGCTATGCACAGTTAGAGTCCACGTCTACAGAATATTGCACATAGCAACAACAATCAGAAAGACGTTCCAGCCTTTGTCCATAGAGACAGTGTTTCTTAAACGTAAGCCTCTACAGACCTGGCACAGTCCTGATGCTGTTCCTCCTCTAAGGCTCCGGTTAAATAGGTCTGGAGAGGAGCTGGGACCTGGCATCTTTCCCTATTGATACTGATACCCTATGAATTGTGCTCTTGAACTATATTTAACAAAAAAGATAGAATACCACCAACAATAAAACCAAAACCAAACCAAAGAATTATGCTCTTTATAGTCATCTAAAAGGGCTGATGTAGACCACACAGCAGATAAGATAAACCTGCTAATCGAACTTGAGGAATTGAATTAGAATCTCCAGCTGGTGTGTGCATATGGCCAGGTGTGCCTGTCCTGAGCATGGGCGGTTGGAGAGATGGGAGGATTTCTGGAGCTTGCTGGCTGCCAGCCTTCCTCCAGGATTGGTGAGAGACCCTGTCTCAGGGGAATAAGGTAGACAGTGGTAGAACTGGAGACCCCTATGCCTTCCTTTGTCCTCCATGTGTGTGACTGTATGTGCACACCACATATACACACTCACACAGACACACAAACACACCAACACACACACATACACACACACAAATTACATGAAGGACTGCTAATTTTTCATCATGGCTTACTCTCGCCTCTGTTCTCAAACACCAAGTACTCTCCACAAATATCATATTTCCGATGTCCCCAAACCCTCCCACCTAAGAGACACACTGTGTTTGTTCCGTGTCAGCCTCACAGCCCCCTTTCTGCTGGCCTCCACTTGTGTGCCTTTCTGTGCTCAGATCTTGAACAGCATTGGCAATCTCTCTGAAGAAGATTCATCTCAGAGGCGGGCTGGGGCTGCCTTGCCAACGTCAGAAGTCTCTTTGCAATAGGGGGGACCTAAAAACCCTTCAAAATGAAGCTATTTCACCCTATAACAATTGCTACTGAGGTCTGGAGTGTCAGAAGTAGAATTCCTTAGTCAAGAGGCGCGAGCTGCTTAAATCTCTGTTTATACCGAGAGGATGGGAGCATAAGGGTTAAAGTTCGTTGTGAGTCGGTTCAAATCGTAGGAAATCCGAAACTTTGAGAGTCTCAGTTTTTTCATATTGAAAGCATTTAACATTGCCATGGCAAACTAGCACATTGCTCTGAGATTAGGAATGGCCATGGAGGTCAGGCTGAGCAAGTTTCCGTCGGCTGGGAAGGGAGATGGTGATGTTGCGGTTGATGCTATTGCTGTTAAATCACCCCTGAAAGTGAGTCTCGATTCCCGCTCCAACCTCAAGACAGCCGAGTGGCGTCACAGCCTCAGCTGTCAAGCTGACACAGACCTAGAGTTACCTGGGCAGACAGATCCTCAGCTGAGGAATGCTCCATCAGACTGGCCGGTGTTCATGTCTCTGGGGCATGATTGATGGCTGATTGATATAGAGTGCCCAGCCCACTGTGAAGCGTGCCATCCTTAGGCAGGGGCTTGGGTTGTCTAAGAACGGGGGTAGAGCAAGTCTTGGGAGCAAGCCGGTGAGCAGCATTCCTCATAGTGTCTGCCTCAAGCTCCTGCCTCGGCTTCCCTCAGGGCGGCGTGCCGTCTGAAGATGAAACAAACCTTTCCCTCCCCAAGCTGGTTTTGGTTCACGTTGTGTCACGGCAACAAAAGAGGTAATTAGGGCAGGTGTCGACCGTACGTTTCTTAGTGTCTTACTACGACACACAGTCTATGTGTAAGGGTTGAGGGTGAAACAGGCTGCTGTGGTTTTACTACTGAGCTGGGAATATGTCACTCGAACCTTCTACCCGCAGCAGAACTGACAGTTCTCTGAATGAACTCACGGCCAAGTGCTCCTGGCATGTGCGGCATGAAGCCAGGCCGGGTGTACGAGTCCCTGTCCTTTAGGAAGATTAATTTTGCCAGTCTCCTGGGCATAGATGCCTTTGTGGCCCTTTGCAGCCGGGCCTTAGAACGGGAGGGACCTATGGGGTTGCTGGTCTGTGAAGACACCGTCTTTTCCTTAGCCGGACCCCTACTGTAGCCCACCCTGTGACTCACTCACCACTGTTGACCGCAGGCGCCACAGCGGCGTTGTCTTTTCAGATTTCCAGTTGTTCTTATTTGACGGCAGGAAGTGTGTTTAATCTCCAAACCTCGGTTGTACTTACCCGATTAGCGCACGCTGACAGCCATGCGTGGCTGTGAGACGCCGAAGTCGTGGAGACTGCAAACACGAACCCGTCGGCTCTTGCTGAGATAGACCACAGTGTGCAAAACCTTCTCCCTTCCACTTCTCGTTGGCGAAGCTAGAACAGCCTCCCAATCCCACATAGTAATTTGTCCTGGCCACATCGTAATTGGTCGTGGACATTAGACTCCGTTATTCAAGAGGAACATAAAGGAAATCCCATGTGAGCCGAGTGGAGTTTTGTCTTACCAACAAAAAGGCAGCTGGATGAAGGAGGTGACCTTTGTTAAAAGGGAGACAAGCCTTCAATGGCCGATGTTCACTGCCGGTGGGTGTTCCGGGGGCGGCTCGTAAAGGAAGCCGGAATCCCATTGTCACACCTCCAGCTTTAATGATGAAAACTGCTTTCAAGTTCCTGTGCAGTTCATGCCTCCCCAGAACTTGATTCTGGGTCATCTCTTTGGGACCCTCGCCCTACTCTTACACACAATAAACGGCTGCAGATGAAGCAGCCCCGGGCTCCCATACTGAGCTGAAACTGGTACCAGAGCCCGGCTGTTGAGAGCAACCAGATGGAGTTTGAACTTGGGGAGATTTGACCACTACTCTCAAGGCTTGGCTCTGACTTTGATCAAAGCCCCTGCTCTTAAAACAGGCAGGGGCTGTGCTGTAGGACAGCAGGGGCTGGGCATGTAAATTACAAATTACAGAAGCACAGATATGTGTCCAGAAGCAAGGAGGGCTTTGGGGGAGGACTGTAACTTATTAGGTGTCCTTAGATTCAAAGTGACGTCATTCCCGAGATTGACTAGGTTGGCCCAATTTATCAGTCACTGGCAGTGGTGGCTGTCCCTGGTGACATAGGCGTTTGCGACTCCTAGTATCAGTATTTCAGGACCAGAGTTGGAACACTGAGCTTGCAAAAGTTTTGCAAAATTTTGATCACCACAGGGGAATATGTTTGGGGGATCCTTAGACAATAAAACAAACGGGCCTTTAGTTCACCTACATGTTCTAGATGTGATCGCCTCTTCCCTTTTCTCACTTTTTAAAAAAGCTGGGCAGATGAGTCGCATGTCATTAGGCATCATAGCAGTTCTGTTAATAATGGAGACGATTTAAAATTTATTAGGTGGAGACAGAATAAACGCATCGAAATCCAATCACGACTTTTATAAGTAGCAGGCTTTCTGAGGAAAACATGAAGGAAGGTCATTGGATATTAATGGCATCTCCTCGGAAGCTGCAAAATGACATCAGGCATCGTTCCCAGGGACGCTCCAAGGTCTGATGATGGAAATATGAGAGGCTCACAGCTCTGACTGGGCCTCAGTTCATGAAGTGTTGCCACTGGACTCAGGGTCACAGCCTGCGTCTCAGAAAGCCAGGCTGGCTACCTGTCCTCCATGAGCTGATGAAAACAGGCAAATTAACAGAGAAGAGCAAAGGAGCGTATTTAGTGCGGACACATGGTAGAAGAGGGCCAGAGATCCAGGGAGACCCCGCGTCCGCCTCAGGGGCCCCGAGTGAGGTCCAGGGAGACCCCGCGTCCACCTCAGGGGCCCCGAGTGAGGTCCAGGGAGACCCCCGCGTCCGCCTCAGGGGCCCCGAGTGAGGTCCAGGGAGACCCCGCGTCTGCCTCAGGGGCCCCTGAGTGAGATCCAGGGAGACCCCGCGTCCGCCTCAGGGGCCCCTGAGTGAGATCCAGGGAGACCCCGCGTCCGCCTCAGGGGCCCCGAGTGAGATCCAGGGAGACCCCCGCGTCCGCCTCAGGGGCCCCCGAGTGAGATCCAGGGAGACCCCGCGTCCGCCTCAGGGGCCCCTGAGTGAGATCCAGGGAGACCCCGCGTCCACCTCAGGGGCCCCGAGTGAGGTCCAGGGAGACCCCGCGTCCGCCTCAGGGGCCCCGAGTGAGGTCCAGGGAGACCCCGCGTCCACCTCAGGGGCCCCTGAGTGAGATCCAGGGAGACCCCGCGTCCACCTCAGGGGCCCCTGAGTGAGATCCAGGGAGACCCCGCGTCCGCCTCAGGGGCCCCTGAGTGAGATCCAGGGAGACCCCGCGTCTGCCTCAGGGGCCCCGAGTGACGTGAAAGCAGGGAGCAGTCTCAGGTCATCGTCTCTTCCCACAAGTTACACGTTTTTTCCCCAGAGAAAAGTTTCCCTCGCTCTGGCCTAGGCTTTAGGCTTCCCTTTTCCTAGCACGAGATTCCTGAGGGGATCCAGTTTTGTGGGGCCCCTCGTTTCAGCAACAGTGTGACCACCAAAGGGAGCCAGCGGCAGTGTCTCCTGGATAGACATGTTCGTCCCCCCCAAGCCTGCTATACCGTTTGTTGCGGCTTCAACGTGAACGTGGCTTTTCTAGTAGGGGTTGGAGCAACAGCAATGGATAAAAAGTGACAGCAAGGAGATTGTGCGTCAGATTTCAGATGTTGGCAACCGGTGTATGGTTTAAATTTAAACACGCGATGAAAACATTAGAAGTTTAGAAGAAATTAAAATACACAGGAATGTTTAGACCGAAAAATCAAAAAGAACTCCGTCGCTCCTACACCCAACCACCTCATCCTCCCTCGAACCCTGCCCTCACTTCTGGTTCGCAGGGGCGCAATGGCCAGCGCTGTGGGTTCACCCTCTTCGTGGGTACACGTGTGTTTGTGTATGTGCGTGCACACCGGTATTTAAAGATCGTCTTTCTCATAACTATGGTAATACCATTCTGCAGTCTGATGTTTTTTATGTCTCCCCCACCAGGAGTTTGTTAAATGTCAGCACGTACAGATCCTCTTTCCCGATACAATGGGGACACTGAACTGGTGCGCTGCATTTCTCACCATAAATGTGCAGCCATCTGCTCGATGGTTCTTCCTAATAGGAATAGCTGCGTGGTTTTCTGTTTGTCACTGTCATGAGCTTGTTTTTAATATCAAAATGACTACCTTTGTGCATTCATATCTGAGTACAAGTGTATGTACATTTTTCTGCAACAATTTTTAAAGTAAAATACTTAGATCTTTAAAAATAAAAATACTACCAGTACTTACGCAAAATTCATTGAGTTGGTCCAGACGCACATAGGTGTGTATAGAGTATAATACAGATGTTCCAGGAGTGGATTTAGTTTTTAATAATTTCAAATCTGTATTTTATATGCACAGTTATCCGCCTGCGTGTTGTGTGAGTGCCACACGCACAGAGTGCCTGGAGAGGCCAGAAGAAGGCGTCGGGTCCTCTGGCACTGGAGTCATAGGTGGTTGAGCTGCTGTGTGGGAATCAAGTCTGGGTCCTCTGGGAGAGCAGCTAGTGCTCTTAACTATTGAGCTATGTCTCCGGGCCCTTTGCAGCTCCTCGACCACTCTTGCACACTGTTTTTTCATGAATTTTAGTATTAATGTGTTGAGTACTGTAACAAATTGTTGCATTTCTTTTGGCAGTCTTTATTCATCAGTATTCATAATACCCACAGAAACTTTATCATTTCTTACTGAAAATGAAAAAAAACACTCTCTAAAAATTATCTATCTATCTATATCTATATCTATATCTATATCTATATCTATATCTATATCTATATCTATATCTATATCTATATCTATATCTATATCTATATCTATATCTATATCTATATCTATATCTAATCTTGGGGCTGGAGAGATGGCTCAGCAGTTATCAGCACTCCAGAGGATCTGGGTTCAGTTTCTAGCACAGTAGCTCACAACCATCTGTAGCATCAGTGTCAGAGGATCCGACTCCCTCTTCTGGCTTCCCAGGGTACTGTGTGGATGTGGTGCACAGACTTACATGCAGACACATAACGTAAAAACAAACAAACCTTTAGAAAATCATATGTATCTCAACAGAATTCTCACAGTGGTCATAGACATAATGGTTCTTCCAGGCTCTTTAGGAATAGTTTCGGCACGTGGTCAAAAAGAACCTTTACCGCTCCCCCAAGACCATTTAAGACAGTGGGCAACTTTCCCCATTAACCTTGATGAAATCTCTCCATGTAGTTCCTGAACCCATGGGGTTTGGCATACCTGGAGTAATGATGTCATCAGGGCAGCCCAACCTGGGGGATACGTAAATGAGCTACTTCTTTTATAGTAAATAGATTGCGATTGACCATTGGTGCTTTCCTTGAAATTGCTGGCTAGGGCGATTATACAGCGCACTGATGAGAGGCTCTCTGTGACTGTGACCACAATGCTGCCATGTTCTGCCAAAGGTTTGCACGCGGGGAGAGTCCATCTCCTGCCTTCAGAAAGCAGTGCGAGGGGTTGGAGAAGCCACCTGGCTTCCCAGGACCCACGTGGCAGTTCACAACCATCTGTACCTAGACTTCCAGGGTTCCAAATCACTCACTCTTCTGGACTGCTTGTGCAGCACACATTCATGCAGGCAACAGACAGAGACATAAAATAACACAAACGAGCCTAAGAAAGAGTTGGAGGTAGGAAATCCGGCGGCCTGAATTTGAGGTTGTCCATCAAAGCACACATTTTAACCCATGCTGGATGCTGGTCATGGATTCAGTTATTCTAGCTCCTATCACTCTAATGAGGCCCAGTGCCTACACCCTATAACCCCTACTCTACCGTACACATTTCTGTCTGCCTGTCTGTTTGTCATCTATCTCATCTATTTATCATCTATCTAATCCATCTCATCTATCTACCCATCTATCTACTATCTATCTCATTAATCATCTATCTACCATCTACCTATCATTTATCCTGTCTATCTATCATCTATCAGTCTATCCATCTATCTATCTATCATCTATCTATCTATCTATCTATCTATCTATCTACCAATCAATCATCTATCTATATCTGTCATCTATCCTATCTGTCTATCTATCATCTATCAGTCTATCCATCTATCTATCTATCTATCTATCTATCTATCTATCTATCTATCTATCATCTATCATCTATCTATATCTATCATCTATCCTATCTGTCTATCTGTCATCTATCCTATCTGTCTGTCTATCTATCTATCTATATATCATTATCTATCTATCATCTGCAGACACATATACATACATTAGCAGGCACGTATATGTGCTTTGCCACCCGCGTGTGGATGCATTACAGAACAGACAAGAAATGTGAGATAAAATGTGTGCAGAAAGGTGTGTGTGGAGCATGAGCCCACAATGAGCTGAAGCCCTCGGGACCACTGTGGGTGGAGAAGCTCAGGAAGCTAAGTAACAAGGCTATGTCACTTAGCATACACACACACACACACACACACACACACACACACACACACACACACACGAAGCAGCAACATCAGCAGCTATTGTATCTGACCTAGATTTTCTTAACCTTCTCACCTCCCCAAATTAAATGCAGACATCGGATCAGAGAAAGGCCACGTGTTTTTCTAAATCACAAGCGGTGTGAACTTACTAAGGTTATGGGAGCTTCCTCATTTGGTTGGGAGTGGATTTATTTGCCTTTGCTCTGACTACGGTGTGGTAGATATCCCAATTGTAACAAAGCTGCTTTTTTTTTTTTTTTTTTTTTTTTTGGCGTTGGCCTACGGCAACTGAAAGTGTGACTCTATTGGTTAAGGAAGCAATTCAGACAACGAATGTACTTCTTCATCTAATGACAGAGAGCTACATCTCAATGTTTCTTTTTCCTCTTTCCTCTCTGTGTGCTGTGTGTTCACATGCGTGTGGGCTATGTGCATGGGGGAGGCCCGAGAAGACTCTCACCTTATTCAGTGAGGCAGAATCTCTCATTCAGACTCAGCTCACACATTTAGTTAGCCTGACTGGCCAGCTTGCTCTAGGAGGCTGTGTTCCCTCCTTCCTTCCGATGCTGCCGTACAGGCAGGCCGCTAAACACTTGAGTGTCCTTGAGTTTCTGGAGATCTGGACTTTGCTCCCCTTCCTTCCTCTCCCTGTCCTCTGCTTGTCCTCCCTTCTCTCTCCCCTCCTTCCGCTCCCTTCTTCTCCCTCCTTGCACAGTTCCCCCCCCCAAGGTTTCTTTATGTAGCCTAAGCTGGCCCTCGAATCCCGGGGACCCTCCTGAATCAGACTCCCCGATGTCCCTATGATCTGAAAAAGTAAAATTGAAGGCTGACAAGGTGGCCCAGAGGGTAAAGGTGCTGGCCACCGAGTCTGGGACTCACACGGTGGGAGAGAACTGATTAATTATCCTCTGACTTCCACATGTTCACTTTGACATTCGGGAGTGCACGCACGCACACACACACACACACACACACACACACACACACACACACACACACGCGTAAGCCCAGGATAGCCCACTATGGTAGAGTGAAATGGGCAGTCCCACAGACCACCCATTGCAGAGATTTTTTTCTTTGTAAGTTTGTTTTGCAGTTTGGAAACTTCTTCAAATATTTCTGTCAGGAAATAGCTCGAGGCAGAGAATCACATAGTTTGCTTAGAGTCCCCTAATTACTCACCACAGGGCTAAGGCTAGAAAATTCGCACAATCGCCTTCCCTGGGGCCATTCAGTTCTCAGGCAATCCAGAGAGGGACACAAAGATCCCTGCACACAAAGTTCCTTTCTCTCCTCACCACTGCAAACGTGGTAAAGGTGTGTGCTCCTAGTGGAGAGGTCAATAAAGTGACAGCATGACCGTCAGCGGCAACTTCGCACAAACAATTGTCCCCTGTATGGTGACTCGGCCCACCGTGCACGCCGTACTACTCTAAGTGGCCATCGCCGAAAGCCCACAGCCCTGGGGCAGTGCAGAGCAGAGCACACAAGTGGACACTGTATTGAGAGCGAAGGCGATGGATTACAAACACATGATCACATGTTGGCAATACTGAACCGACGGCCTCCTGGAATTTCTGAAGGTAACTTAATGGATTGTCACCCAAGGGGCTCTAAAAAGCAATGTCTCCCATCAAGGCTTTCATTAGGTACAGAGTGTAAGCCGACTAATTTATTCATTACACTCTCATTGAAGGCCTGTGACTGGGCTTTTGGATATAAGTACTAAGATTAATGTTATATAGTGCAAGTTGGGATGCCTCACAAAATTCATGCTTGTGCACATGTGTGTGCACGTTTGCATACATGTGTGTATCTCTGTGCATGTGTCATGGGTGAATGCATGAGTTTATATGTGCATACATGTGAATATATGAATATGTGCGTGTGTGTGCGCGCGCGCGTGTGTGCGCGTGTAGGCATGCCTGGTGTGCATGTGTGTGTGCGTGGATCTGTAACCAGTGGCCAGCACCCGGCATGACCCCCTACTGCTCTGCACTTTACTTGTTGAGACAGAGTCTCTTGCTGAATCCAGTGCCCACTTACAGGCTGAATTTGGTGGTCCGCGAATGCCAAGGGGTCCTGCCACTTGTGCTCCACCCTGACCCAGGGTTCCAGAGCATGCCTGGCTCTCCCCTTTTCCTTTCCATGGCTTCTGGCAGGTCCCATGCTTGCTCAGAGGATGTGTTACCAATCCCATGAGCCATCTTACCAGCCCTCCAGAATTCATCTCTGCCCAAATGAAAGGCAAACCCCCTTGCTCGTGAGGCCAGCATGGGGACTGTTATACATGCAGTTGGGTTGTGATCCCCAGGACTGTTGCCCTGTCCTGTGGTCTTAATCAGAAGTGTGGACGCCTGGGGATTACTCAGTGTCTGGTGAGGTGGCCCTCGGGTCCTCTCAGCTATGGGCTAGCTCAGTGGCCCCTCTGGAGCAGCTACGGTGCCTGGATGCCACTGCTCACCCAACAGTCCACTGCAGCCCTCCATCCCGAAATGAGACAGTCTGAATTTGCCTCTGAACTTGTCCCTACAAAGCCGGTGACTTCCTTCCATGGCGGCCTTTCTGGATAGTATTTGTCATGGCCTCCTCTGACAACCGGTCTGTCTTAGGACTATTTATCCGTTAATAGCACCTTGGTTAATTCTGTGTACAACATGCCCTGCCACATGCTATGGGATCTGACTGATAAGTGCATGCAGTGAGAGCACAGTTTGAGAAGTCACAGCGGGACCCCACATTCTTCTCCCGCCTCGTTTCTTTCCGCTCTAGTTTCTTAACACAGCTTAAGAGACCTCTCTATATACGGAATTACAGTGAATCGAATTTGATGGATCTCCCCGATACGACTCCTATTTATACTTGTTTTTTTAAAGTCTATGCCTTATCTTGAGAAATGGAATTTCTACCCTACGAATTTTGGAACGAATCTGGAATTTGGTATTTCCACATCCTTTCTTTCTTCTGATGATGCTATGCACCCAGGGAAGTTAACTATCCTGAGGGTAACGCTTGGGTGGTGTTTTAAAAGCTTAAGTTTTAAAAAGCCATTTGAAGCATATGCTTGTTTTCTTTATTAGCACAGGTAGAACTGAGGCTCTTTCGGGGCGTTGTTGCCATCTTAAGAAACTGATGTATTTGGTTGTAAGCCTAGACATAGCGCAGTGGTTAAGAGCACTGGCTGTTCTTCCAGAGGACATGGGTTCAGTTCTCAGCAGCTTGTAATTGTTTGTAACTCCAGTTCCGGGGGATCTAACACCCCCACAGAGATATACATGAGAACAATACACCAATGCCTATAAAAACCATTTAAACAAACTGATACATTTGATGTAGTCTATAGAAAACAGTTCCTTATCTTTTCTTTCCCCACTCCTGACCCTTGTAATACCTCTGCTTTTGCGTGTAATAAACACATCCCCACAGATACACTCTTTTTTCATTGAGTTATAGACTGGATTTGTCTAAGAGTCTAGGGAAGTGTCCTGTGTCCTCACCTTGTTGAGGCATCGTCAAGGATATCAGTTACAGACTGCTGTTATTGTTACCTTCAGAAAAGGAAAGAGAAAAGCAAGACCGGAAACAAACAAACAAACAAACAAACAAAACAAACAACAACAACAACAAAAACAGCCTCCTCCGACTTGAACTGTGCTTGGATTCTGTGTGGGAACTCTGTTTCCTGAAACAGAGCCATGGAGATGGCGCCAGGAATAATGAATGCTCACTGATAGTAAAGGAGGGCGGATTTGTCTTCGAAACACTAACCTGTGTATCCTTGTGACATCCAATCTCTTCTAGGACTCCAGTTGCTTTTGAACTTACAGATTCTTTCTGATTATTCACGGCAAGTGGCCTTCTTCTCCTCTCTTTCTTTGAATTGAGACTCTCCCTGGGGAAGCTGGGGGGGAGAGAGGAAGCACAGGGAAGTGGGGGGAGCACAGGGAAGGGGGAGGAAGCACAGGGAAGGGGGGAGGAAGCACAGGGAAGGGGGGAGGAAGCACAGGGAAGGGGGGGAGGAAGCACAGGGAGGGGGGAGGAAGCACACCGGCTCACCGAGCAGTTAGTTTACAGAGGAAAGTGAGTAAAGGCAGCCTGGCCTTCAGCCACCAAGTGTCCCCAAGGACCTGGCCGGGCTTTGAGTCCATGCTCCGGGCTCTAATACAGGGCTCTTCTGCCTCTTGCCACCTAACATGAAGCAAAAGCACTGCACAAGTCCTGCAGATGTCACAGCATCAAACTCTGTAATGCTCAGCTGCCTGATGTGTATGTGTGTGTGTGTTCATGTGCACGTGTGTGATAATGTGTGCATGCGCACACACATGTGTGTTCACGTGTGCATACACACACATATGTGTATTCATGCATGCATACATGCATATGTTCATGTGTGCATGTGTGTGCATATTTGTGTGTGTGCGCGCACATGCATGTGTGTTCATGTGTGTATATGTGTGCACAAATGTGTGCTCATGTGTGTATCAGGGAAGGACATTTATGGTAGCCTTTCAACGGTTGCTCAAATTGTTAGTTGGGGTCACTCTGGTAGATCTCTGGACATTTCTTTAGGTTCAGTTTTCTCTTCAATCCTATAATGGCTTCCTCTTTTATGTCTCCCCCCCTTTCTCTTTTCTGTCTTCTATTCCTCCCCTAACTCAGTCTTCCTAGTCACACATGCTTTCCTCTCCTCCCCTTCTCTTTCTCCTAGTTCCCTCTCTACTCACTGCCCCCCCCATTTCCCATGTGTTCTGGAGGACTTGTCCCTTCCCCCTTCTGTGAGGAACCTTGTATGAATCTCTTAGGTTCCACCTTGTATCCTAGTTCCTCTGGCAGTGTGAATTATAGGCTGGTCCTTTGCTCTAGGTCTAAAATCCATATATGAGTGAGTACATACCCTGTTCCTCTTTTTATGATTGCGTTACCTCATTCAGGATGGTTTCTTCAAGTTCCATCCATTTGCCTGTGAATTTCAAGATTCCATTGTTTTTTTCTCCAAAGTAGTATTCCATTGTGTAGATGTGCCACATCTTTATCCATTCTTCAGTTGAGGGGCTTTCAGGTTCTTGCTATTACAAATAATGATGCTATGAACATAGTTGAGCACATGTCTGTTACGAGCACGTGTCTCCCCCCTCCCAGCCCCCCGCCAGTCTGGTCCCACTCTTTGTTTCTCCCTGCCGGCTGCCTGGTCCCAATGCCATTCGAGCCCCAATAACACACTGAGACTCTGTATTTGATACAATCTTGTTGGCCAGTTACTATCATTGATTATCAGCTAGTTCTGTCTTAATGATTAACCCATTTCTACTATTCTAAGTATTTCCACGTGGTCATCTTACCGCCCGCATCTTGCTTTCTCCACACTCTCCATGTTGACTCCTCCTTCCTATTTCCTCTTTCCTCCTCCTGGTCTCCTAGCCCCGCCTATCTTGCTTTCCCATTGGCCCACAGTGCTTTATTCATTAACTAGTATGAAAAACATATTTACAGAATGACATCTCCCATCACATGTCTTTGTTGTATGGATGTGGACCATTTTGGTATGTGCCTAAGAGTGGAATTGGCGGGTCCTGTGGTAGACTGATTCCCGTTTTCCTGAGGAAACACCATACTGATCTCCAAACTGGCTGTACAAGTTTGCACTCCCACCAGCAGTGGAGGAGTGTTCCCCTTTCTCCATATCCTCTCCAGCATAAGCTGTCATTGGTGTTCCTAATTTTAGCCATTGTGGCAGAAGTAAGATGGTATCTCAGAGTTGCTTTGATTTGCATTTCCCTGATGGCTAAGGATGTTGAGTACTTTCTTAAGTGTCTTTCATCCTTTTTGATTTTCTCTATTGAGAATTCTCTCTTCAGTTCTGTACCCCATTTTTTAATAGGGTTATTTGGTGTTTTGTTGACTAATTTCTTGAGTTCTTTGTATATTTTAGAGATCAGCCCTCTTTTAGATGTAGAATTAGTGAAGACCTTTTCCCTTTCTGTGGGCTGCTGGTTAGTCTTGTCAACTGTGTCCTTTGCCTTACAGAATCTTCTCAGTTTGAGGAGGTCCCATTTATTAATTTTCCATCTCAGTTTCTGTGCTACTGGAGTTTTGTTCAGGAAGTGGTCTCCTGCACCAATTTGCTCAAGGGTACCTCCCACTTTCTCTTCTAAGAGGTTCCGTGTGGCTGGATTTATGTTGAGGTCTTTGATCCATTTGGACTTGAGTTTTGTGTGTGGTGATAGACATGGGTCTATCTGCAGTCTTCTACACACCATCATCCAGTTGTGCCAGCACCATTTGTTGAAGATGCTTTCCTCCTCTCATTGTATACTTTTAGCTGCTTTGTCAAAAATCAGGTGTTCATAGGTGTGTGGGTTAGCATCAGGATTTTCAATTTGATCCCATTGGTCTACCTGTCTCTTTTTGTGCCAATACCAAGCTGTTTTCAGGACTATAGCTCTATAGTAGAGCTTGAAGTCGGGGATGGTGATGCCTCCTGAAGTTCCTTTATTGTACTGGGTTGTTTTGGCTATCCTGGGTCTTTCGTTTCTCCATATAAAGTTGATTATTATCCTTTCAAGGTCAGTGAAGAATTGTGCTGGGATTTTAATGGGGATCTCATTGAATCTGTAGATAGCTTTTGGCAAGATTGCCATTTTTACTGTATTTATCCTACCTGTCCAAGAGCATGGGAGGTCTTTCCATTTCCTGGTGCCATCTGGTGCTTTTCTTAGGAGACAAAAGACTCAGAAAGCGCTCTGTGTGTTTGGTACGTTAGTGAGCTTGCAATGTCTACACAGAGTTGTAAATCTGAGATTGTACCAGATTTTCTTAGGTATTTTAATGCAGCCTGTTTGGCAATAGGACTCATGTACCTGGCTTCTCTGAGATTTGAGAATCTAGAGGCTGAGGGTCGTTTCAAGGCACATAGGACAGCACTCCACATACAGAAGTTAACATAGAGTGAAGCATGTGCATAAACCTAGAGCCCCAAACCACAAAAATAAAAAAATATTGAAGGAAGCTGGAGAACTCAAGTAAGTTTGAAAAGCAGTGAGGCCATTTCTTGTGGAGATAAGCAGCCCTTGCTGTAATGGCCCAGTTATTCCACTTCTAAGTTTTTATTGAAGAGAACCCGATGCCCATGGCCTCATGGAGACGTTCAGAGTGACCAGGAACAGGAAGCAGTCGGTGGAGCGAATCAACAGAGTGCATTTATAAAGAGAGATATCGGTCAGGGACAAGAGGCAGCGATGCTGAACAGTGAAGACAGTTGTGCCACACGTGGTGGCCTAAGTGAGTCCCATGCCCTCTATGGGGAGAGAACTGACACTCTTCACTCATGTGCCAAGGTACATGTGTCCACTCACATAAACATGCATGCACACATGCATGAATGCACACACACATGCACACACATGCACACACACATGCATGCACACACATGCACACATCCATGCACGCATGCACACATGCACACATGCACACACATATGCATGCACGCACACACACACGCATGCACACACACTCTAAAATAAATATAATAAAAACACTGTTGGACTGGTGAGATTGTTCAGCAGATAAGTCACCTTCTGTGAACCTCTTGTCCTATGTCTGTTCCCCAGGATCATATAGTGGAAGAAGAGATCCTCTCAACTCCGTGTGTGTGTGTGTGTGTGTGTGTGTGTGTGTGTGTGTTTGTGCACACGTGCGCACACGCGCAGGTGTGCACTCATGCTATGGTCATATATACACACGCACATCTTCATACATGCATAAAATAAGGAAGTGCATGTAATGAAATGCTAATTATTTAATTAAAAAACAACACCAGAAAGGGCCAGAATATGGAGGCAGGCCTCCGCTCACGGTAAGTGGTGATGGAAAGGGTCCATGGCACAACCACTAAGATACGCTACAGCAGGAACTTGCGTTATGGGTAGAAGAGACTGAGAGGTTAAAGCAGCGAACCCAGGATGAGCACCAAGGATGACGGACGCCAAGCAGACTCGAGAGGAGAAGTACCAGCTCTGAGAGGAAAGGCTCCTGTGGGCTGGCTGACTGCTGATTGCTCTTTCTCCATTAAGAAGAACATGCTAGGCGCCGTTGCTTAGTCTAGTCCTGCGTTTCATTTCATGGTGTTTCCAATGACGCTAATTAGAATGGAGCCTGCCACATTTCAGGAAACAGACCCTGGGTCACGTGCCGGAGATGAGCACCACGGACACAACCACTACTTCTTGGGCCTTGGGGACAAGGGGCTTTAGTATAATTAACTGTGCCTGGACACCTCCAAAGTCGGGGGTAACAAGAGCAGCTTGTGACTCATAGCTGCAGGTAGCTGAGGTCTCCGGCTAGTAAAGTCAAGTCAGCGTGGTGGGGGTAGGGAGGGCTTCAACTCTCCCTACCGGGTGGGCAGTTAGTGTGCAGCGCAGGGCACCTCTGTTTAGGTGGGCAGGAGCTTGTGGGGATCATGTGTGGAGCCTGTGGGCCCTCCATTGATGACACCCAGAGTTATCCAGCCACAGAGATTACTCAGCCCATGCATGCTGAAGAAAAACCCCAAATAAAGGAAATTCACTGACCTTTCCCCTCTAGGAAACCCTTCTCAGTGCTTGGAATAGTCTCTAGTTTTCCCTTTCCTCCATTTTTTGCTTTTCCACGGTAATTCTGACTAAGCCTGCTTTCGCTGTGCATACTCCCACGAGTCCACAGCAAGCTTGGGGCTCCCGCCTCAGTCTTTGATGGCTGTGAGTGTCCAGCATCTCAGGTCCTAGGTCACCCCCAGACAGGCAGTGCAAGGTCCTGTTGGTCGCAAATACCCCAATCAGTACTGATACACACAGCACAAGTTTAAAAACGTCAAACACTGAAGGACAAGCTGTGAGGCATTTACCAACATCTGGAAAAGACCAGCTGTGACGAAGGAAGACAGACTGGCAGGGGCCCCGGCCAGGGTGGAGAGAGGGACGGCCGCCACAGAGGGCGTTGCAGTCAATACCTCAAATCTGTCAAAGGATGCACAGAAAATAAAATCTGAGGCTTTTAAAACTTGAAGAGGCCGAGCCACAGTAGCTTAGCTGGTGAAATGCTTGCAGCAAAAGCCTGAGCACCCACATAAAAATCAGGGCTTGTCGCCTGCATTGGAAATCCCATGCTGGGAGGGAGGGTGGGAGCATGGAGCATGGAGCTCTCTGGCCAGCCTAGCCTAGGCCAGGAACCGTGGGTCCCAGAGAGCGACCCTGTCTCAAAATTCAAGTTGTTAAGAGCCCGCAACTGCCTTTAATCACAGCTCCACTAAATCCAGGGTCCTCTTCTGGCCTCCTCTCCTCACATCCCGTCCACAGAACTGAAAACAAAATCTCAAAAATAACAAGGTGGGTGTCTTCTGAGAGATGACAGACACCTCTCACTAAATAGACAATCCCAAGTGGATTGCATAGCCTTTCTGACCCCCAGTTTTCTTAGAGAGAAAACAAGGGGAGTGAGCAAAGTGAACATTCTTTCCCACTCCCTGATTATCAAAGTGTTTAGCTGTCTTCACATCCAGGACCTTTATTCCTGAAGGATACTTAACCGACCGTTTTTATCAGGCCGTGTTAGTGAAACAGAAAACCCCTATTCACGCTGTTTGACAGTATTTAAAGACATCTTAGACGGGTGGGAAAGTTGAGCATACATACACAGGAGAGAAAGTAGCGCTCTGAGATACCTGCGTATGCTCAGAATGTCCGCAGATCTGTCACCGCCAGCTCTGTCCAGTGGCATCAAAACCGCCCTGGTTATTTAGTGCCTGCTGGACACACCTCACTGTGCTTGTTGTTAGGAAAGGAAGAGACAATAGAGGAAGTGTAAATGGTGGAAATGTTACCGTGGAACCTGGTGCTCTCCCGGCTGCAGCATTGAAATAACTTCAAGGGATTGGCTCATACTCAAACAGGAAATCGACCGAGTCAACATTGGGCTTGAGATAATGAAGTGATAAAAGGACCAGAGTGTGGAGTGACTGTAGAGACGAGGCTCGCGGATTCTGGGTCTGCTGCAAGGCTGTTCCTGAAGGCTGTTTTTAATTAAACCTCTCCATCCAACGCTCACAAAACCTAAATACAATACTGAATTAGTGCCAGTGGGAACAGCTATAATATAAAAAAAGCAGCAGTAACAAATGAGGCCTACAAAGACTCCTCCATCTTGCCCGGGCCAAGCCACAGCCCACTTTCCTTAATTGATGGCCCTATTTCAGGTGGTAACAAGACAATTAAGAAAGCGAACACGTTGGGGAAACAGAAGCTCCTAAAAGATGACCCTGCTCACCCGTATATCCCTCTGTGGGATTCCACAGCTCAGCTGTAGGACCTCACCACGTGAGGTGAAGCTTGGTAGCGTCACCCAGAATGCACCTGTGTGAAACACATAGCAAACGGCCAGGGTTAAGTCAGCCAACGTGGGAACCCAAAACAGAGTTAGTCAAGAAAGCACCCACAGGTGGCTCCCGTTAGCAACGTCGCTGATGCTCCTGAAGAATTAATGTGTACAGTGGGTTAGATGTTGGGTGTGTTGACTACGCTGTGAAGATGCAAGCCTTCACTGAGCGGAAGAGACAGAACGTTCCAGACTGTTGGCGAAGGCCCTGAATCCAAAACCAGTGACCAAGGTTCAGTCAGAGCCTGTTGACTGTGACTCATAGGGTGGGAAATTGTTTCTCTTGCCCATCTCGAAGAGACTTGTACACTATTTTTGAAGAGGACATGAAATCCTACGAGAAAACACGAGCTGTTTCTTAGTCACATGATCTGGGAAGGGCGACCACTCCCCATAAGTGTTCTCACCTGGTAGGGACTTTATCAACACTTCTGAAGAGGCGAATGATCATATGTATATACATATATGCACATATATACATACTATATACATGAATATATATATATATGTATATATTATTTATGTTGTTGTTTGACAACCCAGCTTTCTGGTGGTAATTTTCCACCCTTAGTCTATCTCAATGCTTTAAATAGCACCTGGGTTAAAAATATCTGCCACAATAAAATAAGAAA
Organism: Cricetiscus sungorus; assembly: GCA_030556225.1. Taxonomy (NCBI): domain Eukaryota; kingdom Metazoa; phylum Chordata; class Mammalia; order Rodentia; family Cricetidae; genus Cricetiscus; species Cricetiscus sungorus. Next base: position 49,457,261 of record JANBXA010000735.1, on the reverse strand, counting down.
CAGGCAGCGAGCAAATTAGGAAGTAGGTGATGCTAATTAAAACTAATTCTGAAGACCGTGCAGGGCGAGGCCTTGCTGACCCCGCCTTCCTCGGGTGCGTGTCTCCATGGCTTGCTCGAGAGTCGCTCCAGAGGCCGCTTCACACACACAGGGCCAGACGCAGAGGCAGTGGCCACACGGGTATCTGTCTGGTAGGCCTGCGTGGTGGGCTGGTGACGTGCCGCGCCCAGCTCCTCCTGTGACTGGTGACAGCCCATACGTGGTGGCCCCAGAGGAGAAGATCCAGGGCGTCATGGTCCAGTGGGGAACACAAATGTGTGGCCCCAAACCTCTGGGCTTGGGGGGGGGAACCACAGGGGACAGGCAGAGAGGCATGAAGCACGTCTTTCTCTGCCTCAGGCTGCTATGGCTGATAAGGACGGACCAACAGTTTCGGTTGGTATGGCTGTATTTCCAACGTGTAGACCAAAGAGTGTGTCATCCTTTTGTTTTCATTAATTAATTAATTCCCATTCATTCATTCATTCCTTCACTCACACGCTCATTCATTCTCGTTCACCAGCTCAGTGTGCATGCTCCAAAGGAAAGGGGAGGAACCTGCATGCTGTGAGCTAGGGTTCTGTCAGAGCTGGCTGACCTGGGTGGCACAGCGGCAGGCACAAGGAGTGATGGCAGCCAAACTTCTGAAGCCACAGGATGGGTTTTGTGTTTGTTTGTTTTTCCAGACAGGGTTTCTCCAGCCTGTCCTGGAACTAGCTCTATAGACCAGGCTGGCCTCGAACTCACAGAGATCCACCTGCCTCTGAGTGCTGGGACTAAAGGCGTGTGCCACCAATGCCCAGCCTAGTTTTAAAGTCTCAACTGTAATACCCAGAAACCGCTCAGTGTAAGTAGTGTCCCCTGAAAGTTTGTTACTGTGGGTTGGTTTGCAGGTCTCTCCCCCAAGTCAGGGGCCTTTTCACTTAGTTATTCTGCGACTTCAGATCATCTAATATTTCTCCCCGCTTCTGTCCTCTCCTCTCAAGCACATTGATGCTTGTCTTATCTGTTAGCTTTTATGTTTGCCTATATCATTATCTGTTATTTTTTATATTTTAGGCTCTTTAAAAGTTTTGTTTGCTTGTTCATTTATTTTGTGTTGTTTTGAGACAGGGTCTCTATGTATAGTTTGGCTAGCCTGGACTCGCTGATAGCCTAGGCTGACCTTGAAAATTCAAAGCATTCTTCCTGTCTTAGCCTCCCAATTGCTGGGTTATAAACATGAGGCACCATATCTAACTTTTAAAAATAAATTTATAATGTGGGAAACCACATTTTCTCTTTACATATTTATGCAATTGGTTATTTATTTCAGAGAGGCCTCCATGGGGCATCAACATAAAAACCATCAGGTATCATCAGGACCAGAGTTTAAAACGGACCGTTTTCTTTCCTTTGCCCCAACTCCCCTTTTCTTGAGAGGAGTTTCTCTACATAGCCCTGGCTGTCCTGAATTCACTATGCAGATCAGGCTGGTCTAGAACTCACAGAGACTCACTTGCCTCTGCCTCCTGAGTGCTGAGATTAAAGATGTGCGGGACCATGCCTGGCCTAAACATGGACCACTCTCGTAGGTGAGCGTGAGCCCGTGCTAAGGGCAAGCGCATACAGTCTGCTGAGCAATTAATTGATCCCGCAAAGAGGAAAGTGTCTGTGCACATGTATTCACACCAACACGTGTAAACCAGAACACAGGAACACAAACACACACAGACACACACACACACACACAGACACACACACACACACACACAGACACACAGACACACACACACATACACACAGACACACACACACACACACAGACACACACACACACACAGACACACACACACACACACACAGACACACACACACAGACACACACACACAGACACACACACACATACACACAGACACACACACACAGACACACACACACACACAGACACACACACACAGACACACACACACACACAGACACACACACACACACACACACACACAGACACACACACACACAGACACACACACACAGACACACACACACACACACACAGACACACACACACAGACACACACACACAGACACACACACACACACAGACACACACACACACACAGACACACACACACACACACACAGACACACACACAGACACACACACATACACACAGACACACACATACACACAGACACACACACACAGACACACACACACACACAGACACACACACACACACAGACACACACACACACACAGACACACACACACACACAGACACACACACACACACAGACACACACACACACACAGACACACACACAGACACACACACACATACACACAGACACACACATACACACAGACACACACACACAGACACACACACACAGACACACACAGACACACACACACACACAGACACACACACACACACACACAGGCACACACACACACACACACACACACACACACACACACACACAGACACACACACTTCTTCATGATCAGCTCAAACAGAAGTCCAAATGAAATTGCAATATTGATGATCCCTGTTGTAAGATCTGATCTTTCTGGTACATGCAGTTTCCTAGCTTATCTGGGGCCAGCACTGGTCTGACACGTACGCCAGGCCATCAGTGCTCAGGTTGAAGACTGTGAGGAGAGCGCTTGAGAGCTCACACATGGGTTAGTCCAACGGAGCAGCACTGAGCTCCTGTGAGTCTCTGCACAGGAATTTATGTTGTCATAATGTCACTTCACCCAGCTGTGACTAACTAGTAGGAGTGAGGGTAAATCAACCAAAACATGAGCCACTCCCCAAATCAGCCCTTCTCACCAGTGGGTGATTGCTTGTGTGAGATAATTTTATTTTAAGTGCTAAGTCATGGCCCTTGTTTTCATAATTCTGCTGCAGTATGAAATATATCAGTAATAATTTCTTCTGTTAAAGTGCATGCCATTTCCATACATGGCTTTCTTTGCTTGTTTATTTATTATTTGTTTGTCTATTTTTTTTTTTAGTACTGAGAAGTGAAACCCCAGGGCTTTGCACATTATAGACAAATGTCCCAGCACTGAACTATATATAGTCTTAAAGTGTTAAGATAGCTAGTCTGTGTGCGTGTGTGTGTGTGTGTGTGTGTGTTGTGATGCACATGTGTGTGAACATGCATGTGAGGCCAGAGGTCGACATTAGATTACTTCTTCAATCACATTCTATATTGTGGCAGGGCCTCTTCCTTGAACCTGGAGCTTGCAGTGTTGGCTAATCTAGCTAGCCAGTGAGTTCTGGGGAATCCCAAGCTCTTAGAATAAATAAGTGAGCCGGATGCTACACGCAGTCATCAAGTCCTCCCCATCACTCCCAGACCTTTTCAGTGTCACACCCAGGGTTTACAGACCAACAGCGTGGCACAGCTCTGCACAGAGATAGGAATCGTGGGAGGTGCTGAGCAGCTCTCGGTGGCTGGCAGCGATGGTGCCCAGAGCGGAACCCGCACACAGAAAAGGCAGCAGAGTGTGCGCGTGCCATTGCCCTCTCTGGCATCCCACAGCTCTGCCTAAACCTGGCACTGGTGAGCCCACAGGTGTCTGGCTTCATGGTTGTGTGCAAAAGCTGTCTCGAAAAGAAGCCGTGGACTCTAGAAAGGCGGGATTGCCCCGAGCTGATGAAATGGCCGAACATGAATTTCCCTTAGCATCTGAAAAAGTGTCATGGGGGGAACGTGCTCGTGTGTGTCCCTGAGAGGTTGCACACCATAGCTCAGCAAATCCCAGACTGGACTCCTCATCTTCCCCATCAGGCCCACATCCACTTGACAAACGGTACCGGTGCCGGGCTGGGAGGCTCACCATCCCCTTTGGCTTTCTCTCCAGCCCCCCCTCCCCACATTACATGGTCAGCCATGTTTCTTCCAGCCTTTTGGGCCCCTCCCTTTTTCTAGGTTTCATACCATCCAGGCCTACACATTGATAGCATATCCCGTTCCTCTTCCTCCCCTTTATCCTCTTCCTCCTTCTCCTCTCACCACCCTAAAAGTCAACACCACAGCAGCCTTCGGATCATGATGCTCGTGTGTGGAGACTCCAGTGTGAATCAGTTTTAACGTGCGTGTGCGTGTGTACGTGTGTGGTGTGTGTGCGTGTGTGTATGTGTGTGCATGTGTGCGTGTACGTGCATGTGTGTGGTGTGTGTGCATGTGCATGTGTGCATGTGCATGTGCATGTGTGCGCGTGTGTATGTGTGTGCATGTGTGTATGCGTGTGCATGTGTGCATGCGTGTGTGTGTGTGTGAGATCGTTGCCCTCGCTGCCCCCACATGAATCTGAAGGCTGTCTCTTGCTGCTCAGCTTGCACTGCACCTCTTACTGCTTCCTTGCTTGTAGGGGCCCTTTAGTGTTTGTTTCAGTGCAAATGGCTTCCCCACCTCCCGTAGGCCCACTTCACCTTCTGCTTCTTCCGTGTGTCTGTGTGTGATGGCTTCATGCACGCACAGAGCTGGCCGTTCAGCCTTGACCTTGTCTCTCAACATTCCCGAAACTTTTCTGAGGCCGGCTTCCTACTTTAATGTGAAGATTTGTAGTGTTCCACTCCCCATCTCCACAGAGCTGACTTGAGGACCAAGGAACTGGTGTTTGTGGCCATTTTGCCTTCAGAAATTGTATGATAGAATGAAGGCACTCTGCCGTTTCACAGATAAAGGAAAAGGCAAAGCCAGGCCTGGTGCCATGTGTTCATAATCTTAGCACCAGGGAGGCTACAGCAGAAGGATTCCTGTGAGTTCCAGGCCAGCCTGGTTATAGCAAGTACCGGGGAAGCTCAAACCACAGAATTAAATCCTCTCCATAAACCTACCCAAAACCACCTAATGGGAGGGGAAAATGTATTTTATGAACGGAGAAGCAACAATAGCAACGTAAAATGCTGTCCATGCTTGTGTTCAGTCTTCTGCTCCGTGCGGTCTTACCATTCCTAACAACTACATCTTAAATGCTCATGGCTTGCGGATGTCTTTACAGCATCCCCTTTCATGGTCTCTGATAAAGGATTTCATTGCTTTGTAAGTGTTTTCAGATTTAGGTGGATGTTACAACTTATGTGGCAGTCAACTGACAATTTTACTTTTCCTGAGAGTGTTTTGAAGCCCACCCCTCTGTGTTTGTCTATTGGATGGACATGAAAGTAAACAGGATAACATGAAGAGTTGTCACAGGAAGGAAACAAGCCTTCATTTCGTAAGCCATCTCGGGATATGTAATGTATACATGTAGATTTCCCCTGTTTTCCTTTATTTCAAAATATATTTAATTCTTATTTTTAAATATATATATAGTCAAACATTCTGCAAAGGCAATGCACACTCTTAATCTCTGTGCTTCTCCAGCCCCTCAAATATATTTAAATAGATCAACTGAATCTCACCCGACGGAAGGGAAAATATCAAGGGCTGTTTGGGGCCATCGTCCGCATATCCTTTAACGAGTGCCAGCAAACTCCACCTCTTTTTTGGTGATAGGGAGAGCAGACAAGATAATGGAGGGCTCGTGGGATGCTGGCAACGAGAACTCAGCTTTTCTAAGCTGAAACAGAGAAAGTAAAGCCAGTTTATACTTCAGTGGGCGTTTGTTTATTCTACTTATCAGAAGTTAGAGCCAACCGTCATGTGAGTTGAATGACCTTAAATCTCCATAGTTGAGCAGAAGTTAATGGACCATTTGCTGATAGATGAATCACAGAGAATAAGCCAGCTCCCTGGTTTGTGTGTGTGTGTGTGTGTGTGTGTGTGTGTGTGTGTGTGTGTGTGTGTGTGATATATTATGCTATCCAACTAAAAACCTAAAAATGTTTATTTTGTAGGAAACTATAAACAATGCCTCCAAACGACTCTGTATAAATGAAGAATCTAGAAGCTAATGGCTGGCTCATTTAACTCAACAACAAAATATACTTTAGCATACCTAATGATTACAAATTCCTGGTGCAGACACTGGGAATTTGGTTTCTCTCTGTTCTGTGCACACGCGTCCGCCCCCTTCTTCCCACCCCCCACTAGACAGATTGTGGCTGTGAGGCCGGGTTCTCACTGGAGGCAGTGACCAACCGGGGCTGCTCTGCACTGTTTTTACTGTGAAGAGGAAGTCTGCCCAGGACTGTTCCCGTTACTGCATTGTGTTTGCACCCAATTTCTCTTCCACATCTCAATGTGACAAACGTGTGGGACACAGTCCCCACTCCAAGGCGGTATGCTCACAGCGAGCTGTGATGGGCAGAAATTAACCCATCAGCCACTTAGAAGAGCCTGATAGCAAGGGCCTTTTAAGCTCCTGGCTTTCCTGTGATGACTTTATCCACTAGAGGGGGTGATGCTCCTCCATCATAAAGGCCACGGAATTATCCAAAGGGAATGGATTTAAACGTGCGCACACACACGATGGCTTTGTTTACTTTGAAACCAGGTTAATTAAATAACAGAATGCAGCAGATGCCAAAATCATCATCGAAAATCACTTTGAAATAAAAAAAATATCACCGACACAAAGACAAGTGTTTATTGTTCTTAATCTACCGTTGTGAAAAGCCGAGTAATTTTGTTTTAGCAGGGAGAGGATAATTTACATATAAAGTCATACTCTTTACAGCCATTCCATAAAGAACTGTGCGCTTTTTTTATGTGATTAATTTCAGTTTATCGGAGTTGATGATAAGTTGCCTGGTTCGCTCAGTGAAGAGACAAATTGCCCCCTTATCTCCTTAAAGATCCATTTAAGATATCATGGGAGAATTAAGTAGATTTATAGTTGTGTATAATAGGTGTCATACATAAGCTAGTATGTGTAATATGACACATGTGGGTAATGACACAACGTATGAGACCTTTGCAGTTGTTACCACGTGTGCAGAAACATTTCCTTACATATTGACGCACACCTGTCACTCTTTGTCAGAGCAGGGATTTTGCCTTCACAAATTTCAAGTCAATAAGACCAGCATTTTTTGTTTTTTTCTTCAAACTTTTCAAAAATAAGTTTGAATGGCAGAATAGCCAAATGCGCGTTCTGCTTGTCAGAAGATGATCAGGACAATTGGTTAGAGACGACCAGTTGCAATGCTAATGAGATGGTGTGATCATAATTAACGCGCAGGTCAGTTTCTTGTTCCGATGAATAAAAAGAAGCCTGACCAAAATGCAGACTAACTGATAGAGGAGGAAAGGTTATTCGTTGTGAAATAATACGCGCTGTATTGTTCATAATTCGATCATTTCCTACATAAGGTGTGGAATAGCTGCCGTAGGGGTTTGGCAGGGTAGGTGAGCTCCCTGCTTTCAGGCTAAGCTTTGACGACCTTGATGCTCAGAATGCCTGCAGGAATGCTGACTCAGCAGGCTGGGGTAGGGTCACAGCATGGGGATGTATGCTCTCAAAGATCTTGCATTGACTAACCTGCATCTCTCATTGATCACCCATCGCTGCGCTCCCCAAGGAATTAGCTGCACCTGACTAGAATTTCCACTTTGATTTTGACTCCCGGAAGGCAGAACATGGTACAGGGGCAGAGGGAGGAAAGAATAGTGAGTGAGTGCAACTTTTTCTAGGAAAGCCTTCCATTGTGCGGTGGAAGTGAAGCCCTCGGCCACCTAAGCTTGATCATGAATTCCATATCCCAGTGAAAACAAACATGCCTTGGGAGCCCTACGTTGTTTTTCAGTAAATTGTGCTGCCTGGAGATCTTCCAAACACAGCTCACAAAGGCTTGTAGAAAGGACTTACAGACTCATGGAAAAAAATTTGCTATAGACAAAACAAATATTTACAAACAGTAATTCCAAGTAGACCAAAGCCCTATAAATAACCATCATGTTCTCATAAACACATTACCATGCAAATTCGGTTATTTAAATCCCAGCAACATATTTGCCTCCTATATACATTAGGACAAATTAAAGGTCACATCTCCAATGGAGTTTTTATAACAATCAAGGAATTGAGTTATAGGCATACAAATTAGACGCTTACAACCAAATATGTGTGGTGTGTAATTTATCTTAGTAAGTGGGATCTTCTGCACATTTCAGCTGTTAGCTTATGAGACGTTGTTTAAACAGTGTAAGAACAGGGTAACACGAAAAGTAAACCTCTGTTCTTCTCATAGAGTATTTTTCATTCAGTTTCAAAGCAGAAGGAACTCTGAGACTACACAGGACAGCAAGGCTTAGTTTACAGGTTAGCAGGAGGAACTCACACATCAAATAATAATATGCAGTAGCATATTCTGCTAAAATCAAGGGAGTCTTGAGCAGGAGGGTAATGTATGGAAACTCAGTTCGGCTTCTGGAGAAGGTGTGTGTGTGTGTGTGTGTGTGTGTGCGCATGTGTGTTATAGACACATATGGACACTGACAAAGTGTGTGTGTGTTAAAAGCACATAAGAGGGCAACAAGAAACAATGCTAGGCTTAGTTATTTCATTAATCTCACCAAATTTTATGTGTTTCCTCTGCAGACATCATACCTTCCCCCTCCCAAAAGAATAGACAGCCCAAAAGTTGTATCTAAAATTAGCCCCAATATCAAGGGGCATTCTGATCCACTTAGCTGGACAAGGACAGTAACTTGGGACCTAAATAGGAGAGAGAGCATACCTGGCATGTTATCAAAGCCCAGGTACCAGCACCAAACTTGCTGAGGAAGGATCTAGTGGTAGGGGAAACCCCAGTCATAGAAATTACTGTAGACACAAACCTAACAGAAGGCGAAAGGGCTCCACGATGGAAGCTCTATGGTATTGAGAAGGAAATTGCTGGAGACACGGAGAGAAGAATAACTCTGTTGCTCCTGGATTGGCAGAATTAAGGAGAAAAGGCTGTATCACCATATCATATATAAAAATTCCAACAATACTCTTCACAGAACTAGGAAAAACAACCCCAAAGTCCTAACGGAAGTGCAAAACATTCCAGCAAACCAGGTACTCCTCCAGAGCAGAAAGGTCAGTGGTAGAGTTATCTCAAGATCTGACTTCAAAATGCACTACAGAGCCATAGCGACAAGAACGACACGGTGTTTGCACAAAACCAGACAAGTGCAAGCATGGACTTGGGTCGTTTCTATCTGTTGGGTTTCTGTCTAAGTTTTAACCACGCCGTAAGGAAGCATACACGAGATACAGGTGGCCGAGAAAACCAGAAACTCGCGTGCAGAAGACAGAGACCAGGCCTCGTCTTCTGTACAAAATCAACGTAAAAGGATCCAAGACCCTAAGGGATGGCTTGGAATCCTCTAGAGACAGATATCGGGTTCAAGCTGAAGATGAGAAAAGCAAAGCAGCTGGCCACTAGCTCTCACTCTACCTCAGCTCAGCCCAAAGGGGCGGCCCTCAGACTGCTCCTGAGTCAGTCTGGTAAAGTTTAAGTCTGTGCTATTTTGCATTATTTCCCAGTTTTTCCTTGTTTAAAAGAAAAAGTCTTCAGCTGCTACACTGTGCGTTATTTCAGGCACTGACTTAGACAGTGTCTCCTGCATGGTTGTGTGCAGTTTAGATACACTGCACATAACGTGTGAGAAAGTGACCAAATATGCTGGGTGGTGGTGGCGCATGCCTTTAATCCCAGCACTCGGGAGGCAGAGGCAGGCGGATCTCTGTGAGTTCGAGTCCAGTCTGGTCTACAGAACAAGTTCCAGGACAGCCAGGGCTACAGAGAAACCCTGTATCAAGAAACAGAAAAAAGAACAACAAAAAAGCCTCATTAAATTTGAATATCAGGTAAAATTTAAAAAATTTTGTTTAAAATTTTTCTATTTTTTTTTTTTTTTTTGAGACAGTTTCACCTTGTAATCTTGGCCAAGCCATCACATCTGGCTGAAACTAAGTTTTAGTATAAAAAATATTGGTGGCACATGCTTCTGCTGAAATTGATAGTTAAGCTGCTTGAGAGATAAGAGGGGGTTTTATTTCATTTTGCTTAGGATCCTGTCATGTGGCCCAGGCTGGCCCTGAGCTCTGTCCCCCTGCCTCGGCCTCCTCAGTGCTGTGAGCTCTGTCCCCCTGCCTCGGCCTCCTCAGTGCTGTGAGCTCTGTCCCCCTGCCTCAGCCTTACGTTCAAACTCTTCACAAGACTACAGCAACAGCAAAAACTCACAAAGCAAACACCACTCACTTTGTTAGGGAACTGATTCTTTCCTAAACTGTGTAAGAATTGAGGAGAGAAGACATTTATAAATCAAAGAAGCAGAGGTGGGTGAGGGAATCGATGTCAGGGACAGAGTAGTAAACATGAGTGTGTGTGAGCTGGGGTGTCCACAGAGGGACGGCTGAGGAAGTGGAGGGACACACACACACACACACACACACACACACACACACACACACACACGGACTCACACGGACACACATGGACACACACGGACACACACACACACACACACGGACACACACGGACACACACACACACACACACACACAGATAACACACGCGCGCACACACACACACACAGATACACACGGACACACACAGATACACATATACACACACACAGACACGGACACACATGGATACACACACACATGGACACACACAGATATACTCATAGATAAACACACACAGATACACACACACAGATACACACACACAGATACACACACACAGATACACACATACAGATACACACAGATACACACACATAGATACACACACACAAACACACATTCATACACCCACACACTCATACACACACATACACTCACACACCACACACTCACATACATATACATATACACACGCACACACGCACACACTCACACTCATTCACTCACATGCCGCACACTCACATACATACACATACACTCATACACTCATACACACACACTCATATACACACACACCGCACACTCACATACATTTACATATACTCATATACACACATGCACACGCACACTCAGACACACACTCACACGCCCCACACTCACATACATACACTCATACTCCACACACACACACACACACACTCACACACGCGCATATGTGTGAATGTGAACTGGAAATATTAAAAGGTGGAAGGAAAGCTCAAGAATGAGTCTGGCCTTCAATGTCCGGTCCTCTTGCCTCCGCCCCGGAGTGCTGGGCCTGCAGGTGTGCCCACTCTGTTTTGTGAATGAAGCCCAGGGCTCCGACAGGCCAGATGATGGTAATGTTGTCAACCTCCAGCAGCAGAGTCATCGAGACAAGGAGCCTTTGTGCACGCCTCTGGGGGATCCCCTTTATGAGGTTAGTGGAGGGAAGGCGATCTGTCCTAACTGTGGGTGGGGCTATGTCACAGCCAGGTTGTAGACGGAATAAAATGGAGAAACAGGGCTGAGCAGCAACGTTTGCTAGGGTCAGCGTCCTGTCCTGTGGGCGGCCACTTCCTGCTTCCATGACGGGCTATCCCCTCAGCTGTAAGCCAGCTCCTGCTCGGGCATTTTTGTCACAGCAATAAGACAAGGAACTAACACGCTAGCCGGGTCCCCTTCCAGCTGAGCTACACGTAAGCAGGGCATTGCACGGCGGGAGACGGGAGCAGATACCCGGCATGTTGCTCGCCTGGCATCCCGTGGCATTGGAGGGCGCTGTGATGTGTGCAGGGAGCATGGCTCCTCGGCTCCTTACCTACAGTGGCCACACCGCCCACACTGAGGGAAGGTCTTCTTCCCTCCGCTAACCTTCAGCAGATGTCTCTCACACGCATAAATGGGCTGGATTGAAAAAGCACATGTCAGTGTACTGAGAGAGACCTCCCTCAGGGCCAGGTGTGTGTGCGTGTGTGTGTGTGTGTGTGTGTGTGTGTGTGTGTGTGTGTGTGTGTGTGTGGCCACAGACTGAAGAAAGGTTTTGTTTGAAGAGTTAATGAGTAGCAGAGGAAACATGACATGGTGGTCCAAGCTTGTTTTCAGTCCAGCTTGCTTTTTTCCAGGGAAGATTGCTCAAAGGGCTTCTGGAAAGTTCTTGGGTCAGTTTTTCAGCAGGATGTTCTTTCTGTCTCCTGCCTGCCAATCAGCTAACTTAGGACAAAGAATTAAAATGGGAGAGAGGGCATGCCAGTGCATAAGCTGGGACCCCGAGGCCAGGCAGTGGATTCAACCACACCAGGCTCACTATTGTTTCAGCAGACACTTTGATGACTATGTATAAAGGACTGCTTATCAAATTTCCACTTGGGGAGCCTGGAGGGCTTCATGTATGATGGCATGTCAACACAAAAGAAAAATGACGTGCACACATTTAGAAGTTGCCTGCGTCTTGCTGACTCTGTCCCCGGTCTGCCTTAGGTGTACACACAGTTTTCATTCTTGTAGGCTAAGGGAGCTTACGGGTTTTATTTCAGTCGATACCAACTGTGCAGTACATGTTCCTGGTGATAGGTCTGAAATGGTCTGAGTGTGGGGAGCGATTGTCCTGCTCCGGGAACCAGTTAGAACAGGCCTGGTATGTTCTGTTCTGCTCTGAAAACCTGTGAAACAGACAGATAAGATTGCATTCAGAAGGGAACCATGTTTGGGTGAGGAAATCCAAACCTATTGCTCATGTGCCATATTTGAGATATTCTCCTAGAGAAGAGACGGCCCCTGGGCCCTGAGAATTAATGTCACAGTATGCATTACACATTTGCAAGACGGTTGGAAATCAAACATTCTCGTGGAAGGCAGAGCCAGATGTGACGAATGGTTGCTCCAAGGCACTGGAGAGCCAATACGAAGAAATACCTGTTTTCTGAACCTAGAGTCACCTCTGTTTAGAGGACTCCCCTTGCAGGGCAAATTCAGGGACTGGCTGGGATAGCTAACCATATCACCTGTAAGAACAAAGTACCGGAGGGTATTCAAGGTCAGGAGGCCTGGTGACACGCAGTTAACTTCCCCACAGTCAAACAAGTTGTGTCCCATAGTCCAACGCAAGGGTCATAGAAACGAGGAACGAGAAGCTGTTTGAACGCCCCCATTCTTTACGAGCTAGGTCTCTTCCAAACCTGGCAATTGGAAATCATGTATGACAAGAAGGCCTCATGTGGACAGTTTTCTTCCGTGGGTCGTATTTCAGTGTGCTCTGTGGTGCCAGGGTGTGACATTTGATTGATTAATTAATGACCACCCAGCAGGCTACGAGGATGCCTTTGAACCTTGCCACACTCTGATGATGAGGACCGTAGCGTGGAGATGGCATATTAAGTGTCAAGAAGGATTGTGTTTCTCCTGGGTATTAATGTTACCTTGGGAATATGCAGAGGAGGGAGAGCCCACACCTAAGTCTTGGTTGCGATTTTATGATACACCCCTCATATAATTTACGCCCCATTAATTAACTTAGAACGTTTTTAATCATTGCTTCTGATGCAGTCTATTAAAACATAAAGGGAATGGTGTGGAAAAGGGGACAGCTCTCAAAAGATGACACATAGGAAGGAAAAAGGTGTCCCAGATTAAGGCGTTGGGAGGAGTGATGACACTGTGTGTCATGATGGGGCACAGGAATTATATCACCAGTGTTACTGTGTTCAAGGATGGGGCCCCTCTGGAGGCATGCATGTGCTGCGAATACATACATGTATATGCATGTTTATACAGAGGGCCATGGATATCATGCCTGTGGTCCATATACAGCCTGGGCAGCCTCATAGGGGTCTCTGCTCAGAAAGCTGCACGCTTCATTAAGTGTTCCAACATTTCGGTATTAAAGGTTTTAGTGGGATGCTGGATGTTAAGAGCACCTACTCCCAGCTCTTGCGAGGACACATATGCAGTTCTCAGTACACGCATGGCAGCTGAAACCACCTGTGACGTTAGTTCCAGGGGATCTGCTGTGCACACATATGACACCCACACTTAGTAAAATACTTTAAAAATCTCTGTACTTTCCACGAGTCTAGCAAGAGGGCTCAGTGGGTGAAGACACTTGCAGCTGGCCCTGGCCACCCAAGCTTGATTCCTGGGACCCACATGGTAGAAAGAGAGAAACAAGTCTTGTAAGCACTCTTCCGGTTCCTGTAATTGTGCTGTGGCAAGAGCGTCTACATGCACACGTGTACAGACACACGAAGGAGGAAAAAGTCAGAAGTGGTTTAAAAACAACAACAACAATAACAAAACACCAGGAAGGAGACGCACGTGTAATCTGTAGTGATTTGGAACAAGAGCGTGTGTGTACCATTGTCCGTCTAACTGAAATTTTCTCCTCCTTTTCTGCTATTCTGCACGCCCTGCCCCCCAGGCTGTGGATGTCTCGTTATTTATTGGTTCGGCTTTCACTTTTCATGTTTTGAATGTAGGTAAACATACATTTCCATGTACAAAGTTTGTGTAATGCACATTCACTCCTGTTTCCCTTGATGGCGTGTCTTAGGGATTGTTGCATGAGGGTGATTACATGACTGCGATTGACTCCTGAAGATTACCACAGTATTTGCACACCATCCGTGGGCTCTTGTTGCCCCTGGGATGTGAGTTATCTGGACCGAAGAGCTGGACTATTTCAATGCTGTGGGTGCGATGCCCCTGTTGTCACTTAGACTGGGTGTCAGCTGTCCTTTGGCTGCCTTGCCCATACACTGCCCACTTCTGAAGAGAATTCTTTCCAACTCAGAGCCGGGAATGGAGAAGCAAGGCCATTGCTCACCTACCTGCTTTCTTCCCCGTCAGAACTACGTGAGCTATCTGGAAGCAGGAGACCTCTTTTTAATTTCTAAGTAGCTGAAAAGTCTGTTTTGTCAGCTTCAGTGATTTCTCTCTACCCCAGGAATTGGTGCTTATTCTGAACTTTGCATTTTTATGCAACTTTAAAAAGTACTCATGATTCTTCTGCAGTCACTTCCCCCTTCTTTTTGATGTGTGCTTATCTTCAGATCTGAGCATGCCGGGCAGTTTCACGGATTATACCTAAAGCTGCCGTGCTTTCTCCTCACTGGAGCCATGGAGGCAATGCTAATTAGTGCTCGCACGGAGTCCTCTTCCCTACCTTGGTGGTAATTGATCAGATCTTCATTCTCTTTGATCTTTGAAAATACTTGTTTCAATTCATGACTCAGACTCCAAACGAGCATACGTAGCACGGGTTTGAGGCGAGATCTGTAATCTGTCCAGTGGCAGAGGAGCTATGCGCGCCTCATCCAACGCATGCCCCAAACGGCTCAGTGTCAGAAACAGCTTTTCATGGAAGGGCGGTCGTTCACGAATTTAAGACCAGGGCCCAATAATATTTCCCGTTTAGGAAAAAATGAAATTTAGCTGACTGGATTAGTTATTGTTGCAGAGTTGCTTTTTAAAAAATGTATTAATGTCTGAGTCTGTGTACTGTGTGAATTTATGTAATCACATGCATGCAGTACCCTCAAGAGCCAGAAGAGGGCATTGTATCTCCTGGAACTAGAGTTGCAGGTGAGGGGGGAGGGGCCATGTGGGGTGCTGGGAACTGTATTTGGGTTTTCTGCAGGAGTAGTTTGTGCTGTTATTGGGTCATCTCTCCAGCCTTTTAGAATTGCCTTTCTAAAAAAGGCTTTTTTTCATTCTTATTTTATGTTTGCATTTCAACCTTGATCAAGCTATGGAATAAAATCCTCAGTAAAATGTGAAATTCTTGCAATTTTCAACAATGGTTTCTTTAAAAACAATTAAACAGAATAGTAGGACATTCAAAGTTCCATCTCCAAAGCAAACAATGAAAAGGAATATGACTAAGGCTGATGGTCTTCTAAAACAGTAAAATCAAGTAGGAAATCCCAGTAACGGTATGAATCAATTTTTGGAATGTTCGTGTTTTGGTGAAAGAGGGTCACCATCTTTTACCAGATTTTTAGAGGGACTCTGTACTTCCCGATGGGCATGGTAGGATCGCCTGATAATAAGATACAGACGAAACCAAGGGTTTTAACATTTATTATAAAACAGTTCTTTCTGCTTTAAATACCGTTGTCATTCAAGTGCTCCTGGTGCTAACAGAAAAACTACTCACCGCTCACTTTTGATAAAAAGTCAGATTAGGATTTTCACAATTCTTAATGTTTTCTTTGCAATTTGTTTTTTAAAGATGGAGCTTTAAACTTTTAAAAGTTATTTATTAATTTATATATTTATTTAGTGCATTGTGAGCATGAGCATGTGTGTGTGCGCATGCGTGTATGTGAGAGAGTGTGTGTGTGTGCATGAGTGCACGTGTGTATGTGCACTGTGTGCATGTGTTTGTGCATGCGTGTGCACATGTGTGTGGGCATGTGTGTGCTTGTGTGCACATGCGTGTATGTGAGCATGTGTGTTAGCGTGCACATGTGTGTGCATGCATGTGGAAATCAAAGAACGACCTGCGGGGAATAAGTTCTCTCCTTCCACCTTGTGAGTTCTAGGGGTCAAACGCAGGTTGTTAGGTTTGGTACTTTTACTTGCTGAGATAGCTCACTGGCCCTATCATGTTCTTTTCAAATTATTTGGATCTACAGAACAGTTTATATATTAAGTGATGTGATTCTATAATTATTTTCAGCTTGTTGATGTGGTGAATTAAAACAAGTGAGTTCTCTCCCTCCCTCCCTCCCTCCCTCCCTCCCTCCCTCCCTCCCTCCCTCCCTCCCTCTCTCTCTCTCTCTCTCTCTCTCTCTCTCTCTCTCTATCCCCCTCCCCTCTCTCCAGGGGCTTGGTCTAGAATTCTGCCTATAACCCAGGTTGGCCTTGAACTGATGGTGATCCTCTTACCCCAGCCTCTCAGGTTCTGGGGTCACATCTGTGGGCCACTGCACCCAGAACAATGGTTGAGTTCTTTTGGTTGACCTAGCTTTGCAACAATTTCCCCATGGCCAGATTTGCTTTTCTATCATCTTCTTAAGTATTTTTTCTAGTTTTATTTCACTTTGATTTAATAAGGTACAAAACAGTTTGATTGGTGTTTTTAAAGGTTTGCTTTATGGACTAAAATTGTCCTATTTTAGAAATTGTCCCCAGGCTACTGGCATGGGTGGATGCGTATTCTACAGTCTTTGGAAGAAAGGTCCCGTAAGTGTCTGTTATGTCTCTTAGACCTATGGTGCAGATAAACTCTGAACTGTCTGATCAAGTCTGGATGATGAAAATGGGGGATTGGGGTCATCACTACTGTATCAGGGCCTGTCTACCTATCTGTTCATTGGTGTTTATTTTATGAATTTAGGAGCCTCAATGTTCAGTGAATATATTTCTACAGTTGTCATAACTGTAAAAATACTCTCTAGCAAAGTGGCCTCTTTCATCTCTTATAAGCGTGGATTGAAGTCTGTTTTATCTGATACCAGAATAGTTTTGCTAACTTGCTCTCTACTTGCATCTGCTTGGTGGCTTGGAATGCACCTTCACTGTCCACCAGAGTCTTTGCCAGTGTGATGTATTTCTCAGAGGAAAGAGATAGCTGGCTCTCACTATCCAGGCTACATCTTTTCATGGGAGAGTTGCAACTGTTTGCATTTTGGGTTACTATTCAGAGAAGTTTGCTAACTAACTCCTGTAACTGTTTCTGTTGTTTTTCTAGTTGGTTCCATTATCGATTGCTCCTATCTTTCTCTCTCTTATTGGAGATGTACTGGTTTACTGTGTGATGAATGTAGTAGAGGCCTTCCTACCTCTCCTTTCTTGAAAAACAAACAAACACAAACAGTTACTTCAGAAGGATGATGGGCATCGAAGAAGCTCCTTATGGAGTTTGCTTTCAATATGGTGAGACTAGCCGTTTGGGCAAGAAGCTGATCTTGCCTGGACTGTTTGACTGAATGCTGTATAAACTGGAAATTGAGGGCCCACATTAGCTGACCGATGAACTTGCCAAAGCAAGATGGGACAGTCCTTCAGGGTTCCTGCTTCATGCAGGACACAGAGAAAAATGACTGACAAACTGCCAGTGCAGGTGAGATAATTTGAAATTTCCTGTTTCCCTGAGAGATCTGTCCAGTGCTCTAGGCCTATAGGCTTAAGGAGGGATGCCCCAACGCTACAGAGGAACTTTGGGTGACTGTCCAGGCAGCAAGATGTCTCTGTCATTTCTAGAGTTTATATACTATCCTCCTGTGGTCTTTGATGGAGTTGAAGATAGATAGTTATGATTATGGTTTTCCTTAGTTAGGATTAAAGATAAGTTACATATAAACTTTAGACTCACAAAGATAGGACAGATGATAGAATATTTTCTTTAAATTTTACCAAATGTTAATGGACTAAATATTGTTAACAATACTTCTCATTTGGTAACTGTTTTTATATAATTTTACTGTGTTAAAGTTAAAACCTTCCTTTTTATTTAGACAGAAAAGAGAAGGTGATGGGGGGTGGTGTCCTGCTGTATGCTGTGAATGTATGTTCCCCTTGTTGGTTGATGAATAAATGCTGATTGGCCAGTAGCCAGGCAGGAAGTATAGGTGTGGCTTCTCTAAGGAGAATTCTGGGAAGAGGAAAGGCAGGGAGTGGACCAGAGGGAAGATCCCATGTAGCTGCCAAAGGAGTAAAATGTTGGAGCATTATGGGTAAGCCACTGCTTCATAGCGATACATAGTTTAATAGAAATGTGTTAATAATTAACAAAGTAACCAAGAAGAAGCCTGAGCCATCGGCCAAAGAGTTTATAATTAATGTTAACCTCAGTGTGTTTATTTGGAACACAACGGCTGAGGGATGGGGTGGGACAGAAATCTCAGCCAACACCTTTATCTATTATTCTTTTGAAATTTATTCTACCCAGTTCTCTCCTGACTGGGATGGCTCTTTTCCCTCTGTGTTTAGGATTCTGAGCTGTCATCTGTAATGTTGATTCAGCAGTTATGAATTATTTGAGATTATGCTTACCTTAAATAGTGTTTCTTTGTTCGTTTAAAGACATAACTGCTAGATACAGTAATCCTCTCTCTCTCTCTCTCTCTCTCTCTCTCTCTCTCTCTCTCTCTCTCTCTCTCTCTCTCTCTCTCTCTCTCTCTCTCTAAGATGGATCTCAATATGTAGACCTTGCAGGCCTAGAACTCTACGTGTAGATCAGGCTGTCTTCAAACTCATGGAGATCCACCTGTTTCTGCCCCAAGACTGCTGGGATTGAAAGTGATCATATAGCTCTTGACTGACAGTTGCTCTCAGGATGTGAAACATCACCCCACACTTTCCTGGCTTTTGGGGCTCTGTTGAGAGGCTTGGTGTTTGCATTTGTATGTGAGTTAGCATTTCCTTCTCATGGCTTTAATCTTTGACACTAATACCATTTCTTCATGTTTTGTCCTGTGGGTATTTGGCTGTAATATGGAATGAAGGAATTCTTCTCTGGTCATGCCTGTTTAGGGTTGTAAATATTGGTGCTTGGATGCACATTTCTTTTCTG
The DNA here is from genome assembly GCA_030556225.1 of Cricetiscus sungorus. Classification (NCBI taxonomy): domain Eukaryota; kingdom Metazoa; phylum Chordata; class Mammalia; order Rodentia; family Cricetidae; genus Cricetiscus; species Cricetiscus sungorus. The sequence continues at coordinate 49,437,896 of JANBXA010000735.1, read as the reverse complement.
GACTTAGGAATCATCCTGCTGTCATTTCATTGGGTGGATTCCACATGGTTTTTTTTTTTTTTTTTTTTTTTCAAATTTCAGTTCCTTCTTCCACCTCCAGATTCTTAGATTTATTCTCTTTATCCCCAGGCCCCAGACATCTTAAAAGGTATGGTGATATAAATTATATATTTAGATATTTTTATTTATGTTTTAATAAAGTATTTCCTTGACTTTGTCCGCTATCTCATTTACTTCCTCTCTTCTCCTTGGTCTCTCTGTTGGTGATACTTTGTGCTACTTTTTATTTAGTTTGTTAATTTTCAACACTTCTGGGTTTTTCCCCACATTTCGTTGATCAGCGTTCTTACCGCTACTGCTGGTTTTCTAACAGTAGTTTCATCGCGTCATATTCTCTTCGACATTATCAACTAGTTTTACAAACAGACATTTGAACGCTTCCCCTGGCATAGTCTTTGGAGGGGTTTTGTCGTGTCACCTTTTGATATTTCCTGCCCCCGCTTTTGGTTTGGGAGTCCTGTTAGCGAGCAGTGTACTCTAGCTGGCCCAGTCCCCCGTACAACTCAGAGAGGGGGAGAGAAGCTCCTGGATGTGGGCTCTTTTCCTCTCCTCCCTTCTGAGCCGTGTCTAGAGCTGGGAGGGGCAGACTCACCCCTCTTTTTCCGTCTCAGGTACCTGTTACACACGTTGTGACTTTCTGATGCAGTTCTTACCAGAAGAGTGTCTTCCTTCTTATTCTGACCTCCTTCCTTGTCTGCACACATGGAGGCAACTTCTTCTCTGTCTTCCTAGGAAGTTGAGGGTATTTATATCTGTGTTTGCAGGAGGCAGTGGCCTATGCCTTTGTTTCCTGTAATGGTTTTGCCTGGTTTTGGTATGAGGGTAATTCTAGCCCCATGGAATTAACTCACAGGCCATTCTGCTTCAGCTTTCTTATTTTATTGTTTGCATTTAGGTACCTTTGAAGAATGGAGGCCAGATGAACCAGATTCCCCAGAACTGGAGTTATAGGAGATTGTGGACTCCTTAACATGGGTGCTGGGAACTGAACTCTGGTCCTCTGTAAGAGCGGCAGCCACTCTGAAAGGCTGAGCCATCCCATGCTTCCATTGTCTGCGGGGACTGGGTGGGGAGTTTATGGAGAAGATGGTATCATTCCTTTCTTGAATGTTTGGCAGGCTGCATGGGTGAAACCATTGTGCTTGGTGCGTCCCTTCAGAGGGTCACTGGTGACCCATGCAATCTCAGTGTGCATGTCTATTGAGCTTCACCCTGTCCCCTCGTATGCATTTGGGCATGTGAGTCTTTTGTAGACCTGATTTGATTCATCCAATTATCTAATTTATGGATTATAATGGCTCATGTTATTTGTCTTTTCTGTTTCATGAGGCCGGTAGTATTTTCTCATGTTTCATTTCTGAAATTAATCATTTGTGCCTTTTCTTATTATTCTTGGACAGCTAGGCCAGAGAATGGATCAACAATAAACAGCCAGCTTTTGTTTTTGTTTATTTTCTTTTTGACTCACTATTTTGAATTTTACTAATTTCTGATGTAATATTATTTTTCTTGTTGATTAAGGCCTAATTTTTTTCTACTCTTTCTAGTTTTCTAAATTAAGCTAAATAGTTAGGTTTTGAATTTGCAAATTTCCCTCTAAGCATTTCTTTTTCCACGAGGTATAAATTTTAGCAACTTAGCTGACTGGTTAGCTCAGCTGATTAGGTTGTTATAAGTTGTGACGTCACTTTCAGCCAGTTGGAGTTCTTTTTTATTTCTCTTAGATGTCTTCTTTCATCGATACGTGGCATAAAAGTGTGATCTGCATTAATAAACATGTCATTTTGGGCAGTAATATTCATGTGGGCTTTATTGTTTTGTCTGATAAATACGTCATATAATTTTAGACTTTTCTATTTGTTGAGTGTTAGGGACTTGACATGGGGTCTGTCTTGGTGTATGTTACATAGATGCTTAAGATGATTGTATCTGATGCCCTTGGATGAACTATTACATAAATGTTAATTAGATCAAGCTGACTAATACTGCCATTCAGGTCATTTATAGCCTTGCCTATTTTCTGCCTGTGAAACTCCCTATTGAAACAGGGATAGTGAAGCCCCAAGCCATCTTCTTGCATTTGTCTGAATTTGATTCTGATGATAAAGGAGTAATATGAAAAATTATAATCTCATACATTATATAGTTTGTATGAAACGGAACGAATTGCTTTTGAATCTCTTGACTTTGTCTGTTTTCCTCATCTATCAGATGTTGCCTCATGCATTTCGCTACTCACGTTGGATGTTCAGATTTCTGTCCTCTTGGAGAGTTGGTCCTTTTCTCTCTTGATTCCAAATAGCCTTTGTTTTTCTGGAGTCGAACTTGTTTGAAGTCAGTATAGCAGTTTCCAGTTTCTCATGCTTTGGTTTGGCTTGGTTCATCTTTTTACATCCTTTTGCTCTCGAGTCTTGATGCCTAAAACTGAGTTCCTTATAGAAAAATGTTCTAAATGGCCTGATCAGGTGAGAATCAGCCATGATGTGAAATAAGACCAAAGAAAGTAAGCAGTGGGTTCTATAGCAAGAAATGCACTGGAGGTTTCACCGACAGAAGTATGGTCCTGGGTATAAGCAAGATCCCCATGATGCCGTGTGCCAGAAGTATTCACACGCAGACAGACGGCAGACTGACATACATGCGTGTGGGGACATGTGTACCTGCTTATCTCCAAGACTTATCTCCTGCTTATCTCCTGAGACTCATGCATATTTCTGGTGATGGAGTGTGGTCATGAAGTTATCTTACTTCTAAGGAGCTGTTCAGTCTATTTGTAGTAGGCTTGGAAAGTATAGTTGGAAAACCAACTATTATTTCTCGGAAGTTACTGCTCATGTGGACTGAAATCAGATCTTGATGAATCCATTTTTAGGCATATGTTTGCTTGTAGCAACGCCGCCAGGATCTTCAAATTAATTATTGTTTTTGGTTTTATTTCCTTTCCAGAATTGAGGCTCCCTGGGTGTTCTTCCAAGAGTCTGCGATTTTAGATCTTTAGTGAAGTCCCATTGTGGTGTGTGATGGGATGTACGGACATGGAGAAAATGCCATACAGATAGATAAAATACACCCTAGATTTGAGGATTGAAATACGCACAAATTTGTCTTCTCTGTTACAACTCCTCCCCATACTCCCTAATCTCCACTCCCTTCTCTGGCTATAAGGCTCTAGATCTGTTTGCTCAGGGCTGGTAACTATGGTTTACCGACCAAGGGAACAGAAGAAGGGTAAGCACACTGGAACAGGGCGCCGTTTTCCCAGTGGGCACGAGGAGCTGGTGAAGTCCTTCTGCCATGGAGGAGACCCTGGCTTACTGCTTTGCTGTGGTTGGTTGTAGACCATTGCTGTTGGAGCCAGAGCAATGGTAATTCACCGTGACATTCCGGTGGGACTCCTCCATGTAATGTCTACCCCGGTGAGGGGAATTCATCACTCTCCTGGTATATCCCACAGGGACTCCCATAATTTACCAGTCACCAGTGTGAGTCCTCTCTACAGATGCACAGGTCCAGTGTCTCTCTGATTCAGGGGTGTAGTCACCAATTGTGATCTGAATGCCCCCCTTATACAGATTTTGAAATGATGGTTTACCTGGGGGGGGGGGCAGGCTTCTCTCATCACTCTCAGAAAACTAATGGCACTTTCTTTTTTAGCTAAGTTTTATTTTTTTTTAATTTTGTCTTTGTTAAAGATTTTTCTTACTTTACAGATTAGAGTGATTACTTCTTAGCTATCCCAGCACCAAAGGAAGCCAGAAGTCCATTTAGAATCGTGTTAAAATAATGTGATTCCTTCCTGAGTGTTTATAACTGAAAATTTAAAAGCTTTACAACTGTAAAATAATACACACTTTTCTTTACATGTTGTTTGATTTTTTTGCAAAGACTTATTTCACTTTTAATTATGTGGTTGTCTGGTGATTGTGTACACCTGTGAGTGCAGTACCTGTGGAGGGCGGAAGAGGGCGCTGGACTTGTTGGCGCTGAAGATAACAGGTGGCTAAGCCTGCCGATGTGAGTTACTGGGAAATGAACTCAGGACCTCTGCAAGAGCAGCAAGCACTCGTAACCACCGAGCCATCTTGCTAGTCCTTGGATTATTTTGACTGTCAATAGCATCGTTTTGGCAGCTCTAGTGTATTCCTATATAGAAGAAGTTAGGAGGTAACCTCGAAACCGTTTCTTGCCCTGCCTATACTCCAGATTCCATATTGATAATGTAGAGATAATTACGAAGACTAAAAGACATAATATACATCAAGGCTTAGCAGGGTAAATGCATACACATCTGTCTTACATTTAAGTTTTGTTTTGTGTGTGTATATGTGCATGTGTGTGATGGTGGTGGGGTTGGGTGCCCACAGAGGCCAGAAGGGGATGTCAGATCCTCTGGAGCTGGAGCTAACAACCATTTGTGGGTCACCCGGGCTCTGGGAACTTTATTCCTCTGCAAGAGCTACAAGTACTCTTAGCCACTGAGCCATCTCTTTAACTCAAGTGTTCATTTCTTGTTATCACTTTTATTGACCGTGCTGCTCTCAAGATAGACACAATAAAGTTTCAGGTACTTTCTAAAAATTCACTTCTTACTTCCAGATTCTCAGTGTTCGAACTCTCTGCTCTTTTGCCCTGACCCGGTGGCTAAGGTCTCGAGGATGTTGGTTGTCCTCCCTGTGACTTGGCCAGGCAAACGACCCCTGTCCTTGTGTGCAGGGCCATAGGCCATGGAATTCATTCCTCTGAAGTCTTGCCTCTCCTTTGGCTTGGCAGGAGCATAATGTAGTATAGACAACTGCGCAGATGGGTCTGGTATGAAAGTGGCCCCTGGAGAAAGAAAGTTTTCTTTGCTGCGAAGTATCAAAATTAAAGAGACGGGGAGAAAGCTTTCGGCTGTCACTTAAGACAGAAACACTGTATCTTAAAAGACCACCTTGTTTACTTAAGTGTTATTCTCATAGGCATTAATCCCCCTCAGTGTCCAGGGCTCTGCCAAGGCATTAGCGCTTAGAAAGAAGACAGGGTGAACGACTCTTAAAAACTCTGGCATGATTGGGAGCTGCATAACCATAGGCTCCTTTCTCAGATTCCATTTGCAACAAGGCCAAGGCTAGCAGTTCTGACAGCGCCTAAGGGGAGCTTTCTCCTCTGCAAACCGTGGCGCCGAATGATGATGAACCATGGCGCAGATCCTGGCCTGCTGAAGGAAATTCAACTTTCAAGGGCTCTGAATCTTAAAAAGTCTGTGTGCAGACTTCCCATCGGCAGGGTTTATGCATTTGGACATGGAGGAGAGAGTAGATTTTGTCTTTGTGTCTTAATTCCTAATGTTTTTCTTGCTTTTGACTCTTTGAGTCAATTTCACTTTTTAAGGCTATGTTTCCCTTCTCTGAAATGTAAGACACATTTCTCAGGCATGGGCCAGTCTCTGCCCTTTAATGGTGTTGTGCTCTTTGTGCACCTTGCAAAGTGACAAATCTTTTCCAGTCCCGTTGAAGGTGGTCTGGTCGCAGTGGTGGGCTGGGGCTCATATACACAAAGCTCCGGGCTTTAAACCCAGCACTGGACACGGTAGCACACACCTGTGGTCCCAGAGGAAGAAGGAGGTCTGAAGTTCAGGGCCACCTTAGGTTACAAAGCCAGTTCAAAGCTATTCTGATTTACCCGAGACTCTGTCTCAAAAATAAATTAACGGATAAGTAATGAATAAATGAGCAAATAAGCAAACTGCCCCCGAATCAAATTCTGTAACTTCATCATTTATTTTGATAGTCACTAAAGTTTTGTAAGTTGGTAGAGTCCAGTGCCATCATCTTTAAAGATTATGAAGTTCCTTTGCAGCTGTCATCTCGTGTGACCTTTTTAACAGTAAGTGGACACAGGCAAATGGATAGCTTGACCTAGACTTTGGCCATCACTGGGTCCATGTGTTCTTATGGTGTTATGGGTGGTTGAAGCAGTGCCCCTAGAAATAGGTTTTTTAAAAGTACTTTAAAAAATTAACTCTATGCATGTGCACATTCGTGTATGTAGAGACCGTGGGAAACCTCTCGGTTCTCTCCTGTACCGTGTGGGAGTCAGGAACCGAACTCAGGCTGTGGGAGCTGTATTGCAGCTCGTCTACTTAGTGAGCCGTACTTCTCTTCCCGAGAAGTAATTTTTTAGCACGGCCTGATGTGTCCTGTTGAGGTGTCTGCAGAGTTTTACCCTCCAGCTCTGTAGAATTTTCATTACAAAGAGCAACAGCCAAAGCTTGCCCGTTGCATGCATAGGGTCCAGAAAATGTAGGGCTCACTGATCCTGAACTTGTAGAAAAATCCTTACCACTTTTGGAAAGTATTTTTTTCTGGGAAAAATAAATCCTGTTTCAGTGCAGTCCCTAGTCTGTCGTGATCACTCACTCTTTCTTCTTTAAACACCGGCTGCTCTCTGACCCCTCACGTCCTCCCACATTACCTATTAGGTTAGTCTGCGTTTCTTGTCCCCCGTGCATAGGTGTAGTGGTCGTGGGCAAGCCTGGTTGGTTGTCACTTTCAGTGTCACTGACTTGAAGGTTCTGCTACTACAGCGTTGACACTGTATGGGCTCTGGACCACTTCCTGACACTAGAAAGGCTACTGCGGCCAGGCCTCCTGCTCTCAGCATGGGACGTGTCTATGGTCAACGAAACATCTTTATTGGGATGCCATCAGCCACACCACAACTCTCTCAGAGCCAACATGTAGCTGGCAGGCCATTCTCGGGGATATTCAAATCCAGGCCTTGTAACTTCTCTTCTCATGTTCAATGTTATGCTTAGTTCTAGATTACTTCATTCTTTATGGGACAGAATGGGTGGTCTGAACAGTTATTCAGTCATTTTTATCTGTCCTCTCTTACCTTCTGGTCCTATTTCCAGTGCTTCAGTCACCCCCCGTCCCCGTAATCCAGATTTTCTTGGGTGTTTTATTTCTTAAATGTCAAAATGTAGATGTTTACCAATTTTGTATTGTCGCAGATAAAGGCAGCGCTGTTGACTATGTCATCTTGGGGAACATGTCAGTCTTTGGTCACGGCCTGAAAGCAATTTGATTTCCCTGTCCACTATCTCCTTGTGTTTTATCCATATAGGCTCAGAACAGGAACAATACCTGCTCCGGCGCTAACTGGAAGACTTCCCGTGTTTTTAATCGCTAAGTCAACAGCCCTGGACCTTTTACCTGTGTATATTACTAGAGTCCCATCTGAAAGCAAAGTCTCCCATTTTAAACAGTGCTGCACTGGACTCTGCCCTTTGACCCCTGACTTGACTCGGATCTCATTATTTCTTGGGTTGAAACCATTGTGCTTTATATGTTACAATTCCTGGCTGGAGGAGGGTGAGAGAGGTGTAGACGGCCCCAGCTATATCCAGGCAAGTAAGTACCCGGCATTCAGAACCTGTCCGTGTTATATGCATTAAGTTAAGTTAGCCTAAAATTATTGGCCATATTATGTGGTCAAAGGTATGGATGGGATAAGGGAAATGGCTCTCGAGCAGAAATCATAAGCAGATTCCATGGGACTTTGTCTGGGGAGGACTCCAGGAGATGCCTGTCCACCCTAGACAGGGCACTGAAAACGGACCAAAGAAATGACGCCACGCAAGTGGATGTTAGTGGGCCAGTGTGTTATTGATGGTGTCCGCGGGAGCATGCGTGAGTTAAAGTCTGCTGCCTCGTGAAAGCCACACCCTTGGGGTTTCCCATTCCAACTGCAAGAGTTTCATGGAGGAGACTCGGTCCCCCAGAAGCGCGTGCTGCTTATATAACCTTAGGGTGGAATCTAGTGACTTTATGAACCTCCTGAGCCTCGTGAGAACCCCTTCCCCATCTCTCTGGGAGGGATTGTCTGGCTTCTAAGGAAATAACAGAAATAGCTGCACAGAAGTAGAATAATAATCAAATTGGTGACACTATCCCAGAGCAAAACAGTATGGAAAGAATCATTTTGACTATGCAGACATCTTGGTATAAACTAAGTTAATGTTCTTTTAAGAAAACATTTAAACTATCTATTAAATTATAGGTGTAAGCCAAACATGATAGTACCCGGCTGTAATCCCAGCACTCAGAATGCTGAATGGGTTCAGGGCCTGCCTTGGTTACCTGGTGAGTTTCAGACTAGCTCTGTGTTTAAACAAACAATTAAAAGCCAATGTATCTCAGTGGTAGTATGCTCACTTGGCATGCACGGGGCCCTGGGTCCTATCTCCAGTTCTGCAAAGTTATTAATTCCATCAGAATTCTACCTGGGAAGGCAGGGCCGGGAGGTCCCAGATATCCTGAGATGGAGAAGTTACTTGCTCTTTTCCAGCTCCAATTTCCCCCACATATTTCACCACATGATATGTATTGTAGCGGATGATGTGATTGGTAACACTTTACTACATGTCTGAAGGAATTAAGGGAGGCAGATGTCACCATCTGTTCACAGATCCAAACACTTACACGCTTACAATGTTTGACCTTGGGCCAGCAAGATGGCTCAGAGGGCAGGGGTGCAGACCGCCAAGCCTAACAACCTGCCTTTGATACCCAGGACCCCACACAATAGAAGAAGAGAACCAATTCCTCCAAGTTGTCCTCTCAGACCTCCCTCCACATCTGCATATATGTACATGCATGTGTGTGCACCCGCAATTATGACCTCGCGTTGCGGAGGGTCTTTCTTGCCATCCCGCCGCCTACTGGCCCCAAATGAACACTCAGAGAATTACATTAGTTATAAAACTGTTTGCCAGTGGCTTGGACTTCTTATTGGCTAGCTCTAACTTAATTACTAACCCATCTCTATTAATCTAAGCATTTCTACATCGCCTTATCTTACCAGACAAGGGTCTGGGCTTGTTACTCCTTTGGAGTCCTACGTGGTGACTGCTGCCTGCCTACGCTTCCCAGAATTCTCTTCTGGTAGCCCCACCTATCTATCCTTCCTGCCTGGCCATTAGACACAGAGTGTTTTATTCATCAACCAATAAGAGACACATATACACAGAGGGACAACCCCATCAACCTTGATTGACAGCTCCATTCCTGGGCAGACCTGGAGATGGAACCCGGGGTCCCAGGCATGCTGGTCAAAGGTTCTACCTGTAGCCTTGCTCTCAGGCTGGGTTTGGCCTTCTCTTGTGTTCCTGCCTGGTTTCTAAGTTCTGATCGTCCTCACCAGCTTATGGGTGCTGGGAGTATGTGTACGTACCTGTAAAGGTCTAAAATATCAGTGCACACATTTATAGGAAAATGCTGCGACGGTAGAGAACAAATACATGAAGAGGACTGAGCTTGCATGGGGAGGGGGGATTCACGTGTTAAGAAAGACGATTGAAAAGTTTCTCTTTACTCCTGGAAATTTCATTCCCGTATGCAATGAAATCTGATCGTATAGACCCCATTTTCTCCTTCCAGCTCTTTCCACGTCTATCTAACTTTTTTCTTTCAAATTTTCTGATGGGTGTGGGGCATCCACGGGAGCATGGGGACCCTACCAGTGGCCGCACTGTCAAGGAGAATGATTCTCCCTTCTCACAAGCATCCGCTCTCAGTGGTATCCAATGGGGCTGGGTCCTCACGCTCCTCTATCCAGGGCAGGAAACTAAGCTGCTGTGCGCTCTTGGCTCTGACAGTCACGACACGTTCAGAAGACGTCATTGCATGGTCACTCCTCCTCCTCCTCCTCCTCCTCCTCATCCTCCTCCTCCTCCTCTTCCTCCTCCTCTTCCTCCTCCTCTTCCTCCTCCTCCTCCTCTTCCTCCTCCTCCTCCTCCTCATCCTCCTCCTCCTCATCCTCCTCCTCCTCTTCCTCCTCCTCCTCCTCTTCCTCCTTCTCTTCCTCCTCCTCCTCCTCCTCATCCTCCTCCTCCTCATCCTCCTCCTCCTCTTCCTCCTCCTCCTCCTCTTCCTCCTTCTCTTCCTCCTCCTCCTCCTCCTCATCCTCCTCCTCTTCCTCCTCCTCCTCCTCCTCTTCCTCCTCCTCCTCCTCTTCCTCCTCCTCCTCCTCCTCCTCTTCCTCCTCCTCCTCCTCTTCCTCCTCCTCCTCCTCCTCCTCCTCTTCCTCCTCCTCCTCCTCCTCTTCCTCCTCCTCCTCCTCCTCTTCCTCCTCCTCCTCCTCCTCCTCTTCCTCCTCCTCCTCATCCTCGTCCTCCTCCTCCTCCTCCTCCTCATCCTCCTCTTCCTCCTCCTCCTCCTCCTCCTCCTCATCCTCCTCCTCCTCATCCTCCTCCTCCTGCTCCGGCTCTGACACTCCAGAGAGACAGTATTAACGTGTAAGGCCCAATCTTCCCACACGGCCATACTGTCCAAAATGATAGACGACACGTCAAATTGAGTAAATAAGTAAGTGAAGGAATAAACGAAGCAACCCTGTAGGTTAAGGGACAAGATGTGGCGAGCACACATTGTTGCATTTGCCCAGAACTAATTTTGTTATTCCCTCCGGTTCTTGTCCCAGGAAGGAAACAATTGTCAGTGAGTGTAATAAACCCCTCTCGCTAATGAGAGCAGCATGGTTGCGGTTTGGACTTCAGAAAGTGTCTGGGCTTTCTCCATTATTTCCTTCCTAGAACTGCGCCTGACCAAAGGGGGAAAGTTGTTTTTAAAATGCATACCCAAGTTGGTAAGTTTTTAAAAAATTAGATTTACAAAGAAACGTTTAAGCGGCCACGCTTTTCGGCCAGCTCCTGCTACAGAAACACCGTCGGCCGTTTAACCAATTGTTTTTAACCAGTTCAATTCGGCCCCACTCTTGGTCGCTAATACTGCACTACCAATCTTTAATTTGCCGACCCACAGGGGAACGTTTAAATGAAAGAACACTCAATTTCTTAGTAGTTTCTAAATGAAAACATGTGCATCTGTAATAGGCTTTCAAAAGTTTTATTTATTTATTTATTTTCTCAGCGAGAGCTTTGTGTGTGGTATCTCAGCCACAGGGGGCTGTAGTTTTGTTTTTACTAACTCTTGAGGCATTCGCTCTGTAGCCCAGGCTAGCCTGGAAGTCACGATGTAGGCTAAGCTGGTCTTGAATGGCAATGACCCCGCCTGCGTCTTCTCAGTTCTGCAATGATCAGTATGCACTACCACGCTCAGGGCTCCTGTGGGGTGTTGTCATTACTGTTGCATGTGTGCTGTGTGTGCCAGGACAGGCGAGGGGACAGTGTCTGTCTGAGAGATGGGTCTCTGTTCTCACCAACTCGTGTCTTTAGCATGCTTTTATCTGTGAGCTGTCTTGTATTGTACTGCAGCTCAGGCTAGCTTGAAGTTAACTAGGTAGTCCCAGCTGGCCTTGAATTCATTACAATCCTTCTGCCTCAGCCTCCCAAGTTCTGGGATAATAAGCAACCTTTTTCAAATTTTCCTTAAGGCGCTCACTAAGTCAGGATAGTTAATGCTCAGGATGTGTGTCAAGATGAGGTATGCTGGGAGATTGTAAAGCATGCCTGGAAATTGTGGGGTATTCTGGGAGATTGTGAAATATGCTGGGAGCCTGGAAGCTGTCCTTAGTTACTATTCCTTCCTTATGTGATACTAGATAATCATGTTTAGGAGACACACACACACACACACACACACACACACACACACAGAAGGGGCGATAGAATACTAAAACTCAAAGCAGTTTTATAGATCTGTTGGTTTTGGAGTTCACTGCCCAAAACTGACATGTTGAAAATAGCCACGGGGTAAACAAATCATTCTTCTGTCTCAAATTCTTATCAAATGTTTCAAGTTTCCTTTGAAGGGGGGTGGGGTGGGTCAGGGTTTTGAGTCCATAACTGCTGAACTTACATCAACATTTAATATTATTCTCCTGCTGCTGGGAGGAGCTGGAACCACGGCCGGCCGTAATTTAACAAGTACGCAGCGAGCCCATCACCGGGAACGGCTATGCTTGCTGTCTGGCTTCGTTTTCATTGCTTTCTTCTTCTTGGGGCTCTCTGTGCTTTGCTGTGGGTCATGTGTGTCTCCCCCAGCGCTGTGCTGAGGCTGACCTTCTCAGTGTAGACCGTGGGTGTGTGAAGGCAGTGCCTGGGTCAACAAAGGAAAGGAAAGTGCCAGGGCTTGGGGTGAGGCCCTGGTGAGCAGAGGCAGAGGGCTCCGCCTAGGACCAGGTTGAGTTGCTAGCTCCTCTCCCCATCTAGGTCTTTCCGGGACACCTACCATCTCCCCACCCACCATGTCGATCACGGTGTGAGACCTTCCTGGGAGGAGAAACAGTCCTACATCTTGCACTTTGTAGTTCCCAAACCTCTTTTTATAAACTACCCTGTGTAGCACAAATAATACAAACCCAGAGACAGATATTGGGGCTCCGAGAAGCAAAGCAGCCAGCCAGTAGCTCTTACCTCTATCAAGTCTGAGATGGAGATCCTGTGACTGGAAACTGAATCTCACTTGAGACCCTTCACATCTTCCGTATATGCCTCTCTAGTGCTGGGATTAAAGGCGTGAGCTCTGTTTCTCCTTTAGAGCGATTCTCTCTTGTGTAGCCCTGGGTGGTCTTGGACTCACAGAGATCTATCTGCCTCTGTCTACTGAGCCCTGGGGTTGAAGTTGTGGCCACCACTGTCTGGCATCTTTGCCAAGTACCTTCTCTCTGATGTTTTTAACACATATTACTGTACAAATCCACCAACAGATCTTGTGCACATAGGCCAGTAACTAATATTCATACCAATAACTAATATTTAATTCCCAGTATCTCTAGCTATACTCGAGGAATTCAGAGGTCCTCAACATTGACTTGAATATCTCAAGCACAGGGACTTTCCATCCATAAGTGTTTCCCTTTGCTATTGGTATAATTTCTAGATATGTACAGTTTGTGTCTGTCCATGAATACATGCAGGTACATTATGTGCATAAATGTATATGTGGCCGTGCCTGTGTGCACGTTGAAAGACACTATAGCGAAGTCACTCATTGGTTACTTTAAACCTAGGCTCCACTCCTTTTTATATGGCCTTCTTGAACGTATGCAATTCTCCATGTTGGTTTCCATGTCTGTGAAATGATGATAGGATGAAATTATGTGACTCATGGGCTCAGCATGAGGATTCACTCACTGTAGGTATGTGCTCTTTCTGAGAGGCTCTTGTTATGTAGTCCTGATGTCTTGGGACTTGTAACGTAGCCCAGGATGGTTTGGAACTTGTGATCTTTCTGGCTCAGCCTCTCATGTACTGTGGTGTCAGTCATGCTGGAGCACGTCTGACTGACTGCATGAGTTGCCCACCATGTGAAGAGCGGGGCCCACACAAGCGTATGGATTTCAAGATTTAACTTTTTAAATGTATGTGTTAATTATATAGGCAAGTATGTACACTCAAGATACATAGTCTACAAAATAAGGCAATTCGGTATGTATTGTTAAAAACCCTGGCGACACACACACACACACACACACACACACACACACACACACACTATTTCACAGTTATATGAAGACCAAGGTGAGTGAGATTCCTAACGTGGCTCCTGTCTGGAATTTCTGTGGCTACTTTGGTATTTTACTTTGTTCTTGTTGCAGTGTTGGGAACTGAGGCCAGAGTTCTGTACTAACGAGCTGTAGAACCCCGGCACTGAATTTGTCATTTTAAACTGCACATACACAATGGCCTAATATTCGCCACTTTGAACTGGCCCTGGCCTGTGGGAGGAGGGGAGGGGTCAGGGGGAAGTGGGGACGGACTTCCTGGGGCTGGCCTAGTCTGCTGTGCACCCTGGTGCAGTGGCTGCCACACAGCAGGGCCTTGGATGAGACCCAGACCCTGGCCAAGCTTCCCTTCTCTCCTCGGCAGAGCAGGAACGTCACACTGCTTGTGGGTCTGTCCTGTGAAGGAGAGAAAGGGACACATTCAGAAAGCATTTGGCTAGGAACCTGGGGTGTAGTCCGTGCTCCATAAATGGAAACACTGATGTTCAGTGTTCACTTTAATGTGGGTTTGCTCTTCAAGCTGAACACAAGCATACGTCCCACTGGACGGTTCTGACCAACCCTGCTGTAGCTGTATAACGGCCGTGGCTTAGTCCGGAGAGCATGTGGTGTCCATAACCAGGGAGCCTGCTGTCTTCCTTCTCCGTCAACCTGTTCCCTCGTCTGTAGGGTACCTGCTTACCCCTGAAGCCGAACCCTGGAGAACCAGAGGTAAGAGAGAGGCCTGGGACCCGTTCTGCTTGGTTGACTTAGGCCAAGCAGGCTTCTTCAGTGACTCCTGGAGAGACAATCTGCTTCATCCCCCTTTCTTCATATAGTATGGTCTAGAAAGCTCAAACCCCCGTGGAAATTAATGCACAACCCCTATAGTATGACAACCCCTATACAAAGCTTACACATATTCGGATCAGTACAGTGAGGGCCATTATTTTGTAATTGGTCCTAATTTGCCTTTTGCTCACCTTCCAGAGAAAGTAGGCTTGACCCTCTAATAGCCGACTGTAAAAGACAACTATGCACCAGAAGAATAGACCGTCCTTCATGTGGCAAGAGCTGCTGATTTTCTAATTTATTTTTATTTTTAGTTGTGTGTGTGTGTGTGTCTGTGCACCAGAGCGCAGGTGCCCAGAGGTGTCAGATCTTATTGCAGCTGGAGGCAAAGTGGGAGCTGCCTAATGCGGGTGCTGGGAACCCAGCCCGGGTCCTCTTAACACACTGGCTGAGCCATTTCCCCAGCCCAGAACTCTTCAGAGTAAGAGCAACACTAAGATTGAAAGCAGAGTCACTGAGCTAGGAGGTCACACCTGTAAGTGACTGACCAGGAGGGGGGACAGAGCCTGGGGAGGAGAAGGACACACGGAAGGTGTTTTACTGGGTATGAGGAGGCCACATTGACCCAGGGGTTTCCTATTTTATTATGTGGTTATTGTTACTTCAGCTCTCTCAGGAAATGCTCATGGGGCATAGTGAGGGTGTTTAAGGGTACATACTGGGGACTGAATCATCACCCAGTTTATAAACTCTCAGCAGATGATAACCCAGACCCCCCTTCCTTCCCCCCACAGCGCTGGGATTATTGGATTGTTCTCTTAATTACTGGGCTCTGTGCTATCAAATATTTGTTGAAGGGGATGCTTTTCTTCGTGGGAGTGGGTAATGGTTGTGTTTACACTTTGAAATATCTGCCTCGAGTTATTAAGATTTGCATTTCTCACTTTTCTTCCAAGGGAAAGGTGTTTAGCCATTTTTAGAAAGCAGGTACGAACTAATCAATTGTCAAAACATCTCCTCTCTGGAAACTTTCCGCTCCAGACAAGTGCAAAAATCTCAGCATTAGCAATCCTCCTACCCACATGGAAGGGGCAGGAATCGGGAAGCGCTTTTCCAAGCTCTTGGGTGTCCTGGGCATCCAGACACCATATTGCTTCCTAACAACAGCTCTGAAGACAGGCATCAGGGAATAAGTCAGCCAGAAAGAGCAGGTCAGTCTTTGACTGGCAGGGCCTGAGCCTGGTTCCCAAGCGGCTCCAAGGGCCCAGCCCCTGCAGGCACTAACAGTGGGTCACTGATGTCCTGGCCGCTTTGGTGCACTCTGGAAAAGGCTGGGAGTGCCTGGGGATGCTGTGCAGGCCACGGATGCTCTTCCTAGGGTAATCACGGGTGTGTCCATGAAAGCCAAAGGAGAGGCGGGCGGGCGCAGTGAGACACAGACAAGCAAACCAATAAAAACATGTTGCTAGAATTGTTTTACACCCCCCCCCCTCTTTGCCACCAATCCCTTCCTGTCCCTTAGTCCTGGCTACCTGAACACCTGCTCTACTGGATCGTTGCGGGAGCCCTTATCTCTGCCCAATCCTGACTGGAGATGTCTTGGAGATCCCCTCTCCAGCCCCTTACCCCTGGCAGCTCTTTTAAGCCAGTGGAAGCAAGAAGAGCAGTGCTAAGCGAGCCCCAGTGCGGGAGCTGAGCTGTCAGAGAACAGGCTTCCATCAGCCCCGCAGCTTCTGCCTGGAGCGGTTCACCCACCGAGTTTCTGCTGGTGGTGATGTAACCCACGCTCACGCTCCCGGGTGGCGCAGCTCCGGAACCCAGTGCCCAGCCTCATCTCGCCCTCAATATCAGCCACTGACTCTTGGGCATCCGGTGATATATATATATATTTTCGTGGCTGAATGCACACAGAATCAAACCAGTCCAGCCACCCCAGAGCTGGAGATCAGAGGGCTTCTAAACTTTTCTTCCACCCTTCTACCCCAAGGAGTGGGTGGGTGCGTAAGCCCCCCCCCGCCCCCCGCAAAAGGCAGCAGGGGACCGGGTGCAGAGCCCAGCTCCAGGAAGGCAGTGGTGTCTTCAAAACCAGAACCTCCAGGCGTTCCAGCCAGGGTCTACTGACCACTGGAAGGTTCCACCGACACCCGCAACTCGCCCCCCCCATCCCACGCGCGTCCCCGCGCCATCCGGTGAAAGCCTGTTTGCACACTGTGGGGGGGGTGGGCGCAGGAGAGACGGGGCGGAGGGGGGGCGCAGGGCGAGGAAGAAGTTGACAAAGGGGACTTGACCAGACACGATCGCGCAGGAATAGAAGCTAGTTCCCTTCTCCTACCCGCCTCCTTCCACTTCTGCCATTTCGTCTTTAAGTGGAGGGCAGATTAGGGGGGGAATTCCTGCACGGTGTGGGTGATCGGCGCGTTATATTTACCAGCCAGTTGGGCTGCAGCAGAGCGGGAGGATTGTGAGGGGCTCCCCGGTTCGGATGCGGGCGCGCGGCCACGGTCAGGAGGTCAGGGTGGCCCCCAGGTTCTGGGGGACGACCTGCAGCAATCCCGGCCCCCGCGCCGCGCCGCCCCCGCCCGCCGCACCCCGGGGCGCGCGCCGGCCACGGTCACCGGCGGCTGGAGCGCTGCCCTCGCCTCCCCCATTGTTCCCGCTGTCTTTTTCGCCTTTTGTTATTTATTTGCACCAGCATTGTGTTGTCTCCGAAGCCGCCTCATGACCAGCTGAGGGATTTCACTTCGTCCTTGAGAGACACACACACACGCACACACACACACACACACACACACACAGACAGAGAGCGAGAGAGAGCGAGAGAGAGCGAGAGAGGGAGCCAGAGGTTGGTGGGGGGGGGGGAGAGGGACAGGCGCGCACACACACACGCGCGCGCACACCCCACACAAACACACCCCGACACAGACACACACACAGAGTGCAAAAGGCGAGCCGCCCCATCCCGTCTCCAGGGTCCTCCGGGGCCCCCGCCCGCCGCTGCGCATCCCGCGTCAGAGGAGCGATTAACCAGACCCGGTAAGGTGCGTGAACCGCAGCGTTTTAACTTTGTGGCGCGTCCCGCTGTGGAGGTGCCGGTGGCGGGCAGCCCTCCAAGGCGCCCTGCTCCAGCTGGAGAGCCGCGCAGCCCCAGGGAGGGGGCGCGGGAGTTTGCTCAAGTCCCGGGAGGGGGCTGGGCCCGGCTGCGGGGGAGGCTGCGGGGGGCGCTGTCACCCCCCCCTTCGGGAAGGAGGGGGCTGCGATCCACGGGACCGGGCCAACTTTATCTGGGCTGCTGTTGGAAAGCAGTGTCCTGTTGCCTGTATTGTTTTGTAAGTGGTGGCGGTGATGCGAGGCGCTGGAGGCAGGCAGTGCAAGGGGAATCGGCCCCGGGCTAGCCTTGTGCATGCCCAGGGGACAGACCCTCGAACTTGGACAAAGCCCCTGCGCCTGTCTAGGATAGACAGAGCACTCTCAGCCCACCACATCACCGTCACCCCTATCTTTTTTTTGTTTTGTTTCGTTTTCTGCAATCTCTCTCCCTCTGCTCATCTTCAGTCCTTCCCAGAATCTCGGAAATAAGTCTCATCCTTCTGGATCTGAGGCGTCTCAGAGACCGGAAGCTTTCATTTTATTGCAACTACTCTGTCCCTCCATCTCCCTTTAAAACCCCCTTCCTCACTAGGTGCAAAGTATAGAGGACTCACGTGCTCTGTTGTGTCACTCTCCGCTTGCACTTCACAGGCACAGCAGTAAGAAGTAAGGAGCAGAGGTTATGTGGGTTGGAAGCAAGTTGAATCAGTTTTTGGAGTTACCGATCTGCCGGCTTCAGATCTGCATTAATAAACAGATTGGCTCGTGTTGGGTATCAAAAGGCTCTGGTCTCAGTGCCTAAGTTGAGAGTGAGGAATGTGAATTCATTTCCAGCCTTCCCTAATCAACTAAAGCAGGTCAAAATGAGGAAGTGTGTGTTACCGCAGAGCCCAAGCTTTCAGGGGCTGCCCACCAGGGATACTCTTGAGTGGCTGTGGGCTTTGCTGCCTCACAAAAGTTTTGAAATTTGCTGTAACCCAGTTGAGATGTCCAGAGTGTCCAGATATCCAAAAGGGTTTTGTTAAGAAAGGCAGGAGGAGACATTTCCCCAGAGAACCTTTTCCGCCCCAGCACTGTTTCAGTCAAGGGCAAGACTCGGAAATCTGTGGGATTTTGGGTAA
Source organism: Cricetiscus sungorus (assembly GCA_030556225.1). NCBI lineage: Eukaryota > Metazoa > Chordata > Mammalia > Rodentia > Cricetidae > Cricetiscus > Cricetiscus sungorus. The sequence goes on along the minus strand of JANBXA010000735.1, from coordinate 49,419,408 downwards.
TAAGTGTGGGAATCTGCAAACAGACTAGACAACAGCGATTTGTTTTCGTGGTGTTCATAAATAATGGCTCCTAGTATCTCTCACACACTCACACACACACACACACACACACACACACACACACACACACACAAAACACCCCACCCCAATGAAGCTGCTGGTGGGTGGGAGATTTGTAGACAAGGGACATTTTCAGTCAGAAAAAAACAGAGTTGGGGGCTTGATCGCCAGTAGTGATTAGGTTAAGGGCCAGCTGTTTTTTTTTTTTTTTTTTTTTTAAGTAGGAGGAAATGTTCTCCCTGCCCCCACCCAAAGTTTGACTTTTATAGCTTTTAAAAGGAGGACAATTTCATTGTCTGAAAAAAAAAAAAAAAAAAAAAAAAAACGCTAAATTTTGATCTGTCTCATTTTAAAGGAATCCGGCTGTCTGAGGATGGCTGTTTGCGCAGATAGGCGAGGAATCTGTTTCTAGAAGCAGATACAGGGAGCACAGTTTCTAGGGGGTGCTTCTTCCTGATTTAAATATAGCTCCGAGGCCAAAGCCTAGATAAATTCAGCCAGAGTGATTTAAAACATTAAGCACTTACATCGAAAGTTCTCCTGGGCATCGTGCAAAATTCTCTTGGAAATTATGCCATCAACTGTGTGTTCCTCAGAACTCTGGGAGATAAAAATCACCAGCATCATTTAAAACCTGATGCAACCCAGTGAAAAACCCTCAGACTGCTGGGGATGGGCTTTTGTTTGCCTGAAAGGTAGATCTTTCATCACGAAAGTTGTTTAAAAACATTTAATTGTGGGGGTGGGAAGGGATGTGCATAATTATTTGGTTATCTGTGTTAATTACATAGTAGCATCTTAGACAGAATTTCTTTTTCTTCCTCCTAGTCTTTCCAGTGGTCTGCTTATCCCGTTCTGGAAGCTTTCCTCTCACGGTTAACTTTTTCCTTTCTGTAGCCTGTTTGGATGGGTAGAACCTATCTGTTCTAACATAGTATAAGCTTTGATTACTGGGGGGGGGGGGAACGCTTTGATTCTTAGCACAGAAACCCTGACTGAGTTTTGTTGTTGTGCTTAGGTGGTCCCTGTTCCCCGCTGGATGCGTGTTACATACATACGGGACTCGAATCTGCTAAGCTCAGTTTGTGAATCACTCACTGGGCTCTTGGTGTACATTAGTTAACTCATGTTATCTTAGGTTTGCACAAGTAGACACACAACCTGTTTAGACTTTTGCATGGCCCTGAAGCTAGAAAATAGATATTCTTGGTAGAATAGGCATTACACGGAAAAAGTCAAGTCCTTAGTCAGGCATAGCATTATTTTTCCCTCTTTTATTTTTGGTCCTTGTTGGAGTAAGGCATAAGTTTAACTATTTCAGACTTTCCTTTCCCAAAGAAAGGAATCTGGCCTGCAGAGATGCTTTCCTATAAAGCACACTTAAAACTGCGCTGTATTGCGTATGCACACAAGAGCGTGCGGACGCTGTCCTTGCACTGAGTGGTAAGCAGTCGCGGTCTTCAAGGTTCACTCAGAGCAAATGCAAGAAGGCCATCTGGAAGGAAAAAGCTGGTGGCGTGATTTTCTGAAATCCCGAGTTTCAAAGAGCCGGGGATTCTAATGCTAAGTGTGGCTTGCGCCTGATGGGCTATGGCTCACGGGTAGCGCCTGCATGGTTCACCCAATACCATGTCAACTCTAGAGTTAGAGCTCTGACAGTAACCCAGAAGCCGTCTCTCTAGACCTGAAGTGAAGGTAGTCTCACGCAGGGATTCCGTATTGTTCTTCAGGAAATGTGGGTTTATTTTATAGGTTACGGAAGTGCCTGTCTGTTTCACGTAAACTATGAAATATATCCTGAGCTTAGATTCGTAGATAGGTAATAAAATAAAAGTCCAATTTTGTTCCAAACAATGTTTTAAAACACCCGTTTGTAAATTGTCTACATTTGAGTCTCATATGTTAATGATTTGGGCTCTGAAACTTATTTCAGAGAGGCATTTTGGTTTATCTTCAGAAACACCACACAAAACTGTCTAAACAACTCTGTAAATAAAACTGTTCCAAATGCCTCAATTTGGTGAATGAATTAAAGAATTACGGGTCTTAATCCAATTATGATCAGTCTTGCAATTCTGTCTCCATTTGGGGGAGTTTGGGGGGAACTGGGACAGTTAATGCCAGGTCTCAGATGTTCATTTTCTCCGCGTGGTGTGACAGAGATGCCACTTGTGCCCCTGCGTGAGGAGGGTTTGGGCTGTACAGAAGTTACTTTGGTGAACCAAGATTTGACTTCCCTGAGACGTTACCACTGGGAGGTATGCAGCAAGGGCCTTACCTTCTGCTTGAAGGCAGTAACTTTGAAGTTGCCCTGTGACTTGCGGTGTAGACCCCTTGAGAGCAGAGAACAGATACCCCAGTACATTAGGGACTTGCTGCTGGGCCATACTGGGACACTTCTTTAGGACTTTTTCCATAAACGCCATCACATTCAATTCCCCAGCGTTAAAACTGAGTTAAGGTCAAATGTAAACTATGAGTTGTTTTCTCCAAGCCTAAGCTTAACCTTTTGGCTGCCGTATGTAGGTGCCTTTGAAAACTCTCCTAATGAGGACCCTGAGTCTCAGGAAGGGCCCTTGACAGCGGTCCAGGTTGCTTTGATGAATCCTTCCAAGATTCCTGCCCCATTTGGCCCATTTAAACCTGGCTCATAGGCTAATTAATTCAAAGGTATAAATAGTTCATTATGGTTTAATTCTATGCTTAGATGATATTATCCCCCCCCCCCCATTTGTTATGATCTCGCAGTTTCTCAGAGAAGGAGCTGTGGAGATTGCAGGGATAAAGCAGCCGGGGAAACTCAAACTTTTGGTGCTCTTCAAATTAGACCTTAGAGAAAACTGACGTCCCACATCACAGCTCAAGGTGACATTGAATAGGGGCAGCATACTAATAAACTTAGAGGGGGAAACCCAGCCTTTGAAATAGCACGTCTTGTTGAACAGAACTGGTGGTAGAATTTCTGTCTCCAGGTACAGAGTTACGCATTCTCTATAGTTCCCAAGTTTCAAAACCAAAACCAATTAACCAGCCAAACACTTGTGTGTGTCTTTGGCAGTCAGTCGGTGTTTACCGCACGGTTTGGTGGCGCCATTGTCCGTAGCGGACAAGAGTAGAGTGATCATGGGAACTAGATGACTCTAGCCTGACATCTAGTTGGCATGCTCCGACAAACCAAAGGACTTTGTTCTTACTATGGTTCTAAGAGAAATCAGAGGTAGGGGATTTGGAAGGAACCAGGAAGCAGAAGATGCCGCCCCATTAGCCATGGAGCTTTTCGGTGTAGGTTTGTCTGCGATTCATGCGAGACCTTATCTGGAGATCAGCAGTCTTCAGGGCTCGGAGCCTACGTCTAACCTCTGAAGCTGGAAATGAAAATGTTCCTCCTCTCCTGTGTTTATTGTGTATTCTGGTGCATTGCGTGTACGAGCGGCCGTGTGTGGAGGCCAGAGGTGGGTAGGGATCCTGTGCTGTTCCATGATTCCTTTCCATGTTACCTTGGACACAGGCTCTCATTGCACGCAGTGATGGGCTATGCTGACTGCTCAGCAAGGTTTGCTATCTGCCTGTGTCTCCCCACTGAGTACTAGCGTTACAGACACATCTGACTGTGCCTGGATTTTACATGGGTGCTGGGGAGCTGAACTGTCTGTCTGCTTATGCAGCAGGCGCCTTATCAGCTGAACCATTTACTCAGGCACCTGGAATGTTCTTCGGTGGAGGATATTGCGTGGATGACACTGGGAGAAGGAACGTGACATTTCCAGCAGAGTGTCTCTCATGAGCTGGTTGCTTAGTCAGTATTGACTCTACTTTTCCCTCCCTCCCAAGCCAGTCTGGTCTCTATCGTGATAAATATGGGTCTGAGGCTTCATTTTGTAAACTTATTTGAGTGCAAGATGAAAAAAAAAAAAAAGAAATGTATCACTTTCTCAAGGCTGAGATCAACACTTAAGATGGTGATCCAGCTAGCATCTCTCTATGACCGCTGGCTGTGCGGTTTTATTAAAGATGTTGTATCTGGTATAGGTGTGAATTCTATTCACATAAGTGTTCCTTATGTGATATAAGTGTTTATTCATATAAGTGTTCCTTCAGTAATTAACATCTTCATCCCATAAAAACAGGTAAAGGCAAGGCTCTAAGTGCAGGTCTCTGTGTAGACTCCACCGAGAGCAGACATGAACGAGGGGTAGGGAGACACGGAGGACTGAGCAGAGAGACGTTCACCTGAGTAGTGCAGCTCACGCGTGGCTTGGCTAGGGAAATGGAAGTTACCTATAGAGGGGACTACTGTCTGGAAGGACTTCCCTGTACCAGCACTGCCCAAGGTATGCCCGCATCAGGGAGGAGCCACAGCTGGCTCCTGTGCTTGCTGGGACGGGGCCACTGCATAGCAACGGGGTCCATTAGACTCGCAGAACAGAAGTGGCACGCAGTGTAGTCTGGGGTTTAGTAGCTCTGTGGCTGGTTAGGAAGATCAGCCACAAGCAAGCAAACAAAACACACAACCACCAGAAAGCGTGGCGGGTTCTTTGCATCGCCCCGCCCTCCATCCATGTTTTGTTTTCGTCCTTTGTAAAATGAACGTGCCAGTCAAGGTTAAACGAGGTTGGGCACCCGTAAGACGCCATACTGTGCATAACACAGAAGGAAAGCTCCAAACACGTGGCTCCTTTCAAATATACTCAAAATGGGGCCACCAGGTGTGGACGCACTGTGTCAGATGGTCCTGGATGTGTTTAAACGAGGGCTGTCTCTCATAACTGGAAGGCAGAGTTATTGCTAGCAGGTGTCCTCAGGATTCCCTTTAAAAAGTCTGTTTTTCCCTGGTGCTTGAGTCCACACAGAGAGAGCAGACCTACCTGCCCTTGGCCATCTTCCGGGTAACTTGCCCGGCAAAGCGCCAGGCAGAGGGAACTGGCACTTCCGTACACCTTAGGCTCTCCGTGGAGTGGAGCATCAGTGTTCCGCAGGCTGCATTTTATCTCGAGCCTCAAACGCCTCCAGAAGACTTTGCTCCCCTGTGTGTGACTGCACGGGCCATGGAGTGCTGAGCTGAAGTGGCCCTCAGCGCCGGCCCCCGCGGGGATGAATCACAGGGCCACCAGCACGTTGTTTCCTTAGATTTGATCGCTGCCATGAGCAGTCCTTCGATTACCAGCTAAGAGCCCCTTCAGGGACTTGTCCCTTAATAGGAAGTCTCTTTTCTTCCCTCCTGTTGTAACTTTAAATTAAAAGGGGCTGTGGAGGAGTTGGTGGTCAGGCCTCACTCCATTCTTCCTCCCTCTGGGAGGACAACATCTGAGGAGAGACATTTATAGGACTGGAAATTGAGTTGTTGCTGTGTGTGTGTGTGTGTGTGTGTGTCACTGTCGAGGTGGGGGTGGGGGGATCGGGGATGATGGAGGACAGAGGAGACCACATCACTCAGACTCAGCTAGCCTGACTGTTACGATGTCGTCCAGAGCGAGGCTGTCGTGGCTGCCCAGGGGTAGACCGTGGACACAAGGCTCCCGCCGGCCTGGGGTATTTGGGTGGTTCTGCCCCAGATTCTTAGGTGGTTCTGTGTTGTACTGTGGGAAATTGGCATGGGGACAGCGTCAGGGGCCGTGGAAGCTGGGAGGCAGGAAAAGGGAGCTAATTTTTGACACATTCCTCAGACTCCTCTGGGGAGTCTGTGCCCAGGATACTGACTGCTTATTTGAAATCTTGGCATCATTTTTTTTTCTTTTCCCATCAGTGAGCGAGCATGGGGTCTCTGCTTAAAACGGCGGCAGATGGACATCAATGAGGGAAAGGAGAGAAAACGTTAACAGTGTTTCCGTGGCCTCTTTTCTAAGTTACTGATATCATTCGTGTGTGTGTGTGTGTGTGTGTGTGTGTGTGTGTGTGTGTGTGTGTGTGTGTATGCACGCGTGCTCCCACGCACACACATGCACATGCACGTCTGTCCAGGTATGTATGCACATGTGGGTGTATGCTGTGGAGGCCACATGTTGCTGCATGTCCTCCCCTTATATTTTGAGACAGGGTCTCATTGAATCTGTCCTTGCTGGTTTTCTAGGCTGGCTCCCATCTGTCTTCAGAACTTGGGTCACAGATGCGTGATGTGCCAGCCTTTTTGGTTTGGGCACTGGGGCTCCAAACTCTGTCCCCGTGCTTGTCTAGTGAGAATCTTACCAACTGAGCCTCTTGCCAGCACCCACCATGTACCTCTTCTCTGGGCCTGGAAGTACGGCCTGCATCGCTGGTATTTGTGATTTTGCACCGACGCGCACTCTCGAGGTCTCGGCTATGACTGCGGAGAACCAGGGTTGTGTGATGCGGTGTCCGGGCAGCCTGAAGTTTGCATGCCAGCTCTTGCGATGTGTGTTGTTCCTCCCTGGCGCTGGCACCCGGTGCACAGTGTCTGGCAGGATCAGTCTCATTAATTCGTTCCTTCAGTGGAACTATTTTTGAACACGTGCATACTGTCTCTTAGAATTCTCTCGTGAACTTTCTTCCTCGACTCTTTCACGGAGAGCCTAGTCAACCTACCAGAATGCACTGTCTTTGCTGCTTCAGCCGGGAAATTAGGTGGTCGTTTTATGTACATAAATATCTCTCTCAGTAGATAAAGAAATCTAAGCAAGCCACTCTTCATCTGTAGGGACTTCATCAGGACCCCCAGATCTTTTCTTAGTGTTTGTCTTACAAAGTATTTATTCTCGTAGCGCCTCTGTGCACTCTGTATTGCGTTAATAGCACCAGAAAGGAAAGGCGTAGTGGACACATTTCTGCCTGGTTTAAAAGAGGTAACTACACGTTGAAATAAAGAACTCCGCACGTGGGATGGGGGTGTGGCTTAGCTTGCCTAGCACACAGATGCCCTGGGTGGCGTGGCCGGCGTGGCAACCACCAGGCATGGTGGTGTGGAGGAAGGAGGGCCAGGAGTTCAAGCACATCTCTGGCTACAGAGCAAGTCAGTAGCCAGCCTGGGCGATGTAAGACACAGTAAGCTCCCCTACGGATGGGCTCACCTCCTCGACACCACCACAATCCCTAGAACAGACTTGCAAACCAAATCACTCTGTAAGAGCCGAGTCTTAGACCTCACCAAGGCAGGCTTGCACGCTGGGAAGTGGCTGAATTTATATCTCTGGGCTGTTTATTATGCCCTGGGCTTGGTGTTGGATGCTTCACAGGGATAGCCTCATGGAACCCATTATTTGTGTGTCTAGTTTTATACAGCCTCTTTCCACCCAGGAGCCAGAGGATTGAAGTGGTCATGTGACCTGCCCATGTCGCATGGCTGTCTTCGGTCAGAGAGTCACTTGCTGCCTGACTTTTGGCTCTTAGATTTGGACATGCTGGCTCTTCCTCTGGGTGAAGGCACTGCTGAGGGCCTGAGGCCTCTAAGACAAGGACTACTAGCAATAGCTTCCGGGCTACCCCGTGTCAAGGATGACCAGATGGCAGATGCTGTGGAAGTCAGGATTGAGTGGTGATTTGTTGGACTGAGTGGCTTTAACCATCAATTTGCTACAGTCTAGACTCACCTGGGGAGAGCCTGACAGAGGGATGCACAGACCGGGTTGGCCCGTGGACATGCCTATGCGGGATCGTCTTGATTTTTAATCGATGTAGGAGCACCCAGCCCCTTGTGGGTGGCACCATTATATGAGCTGGGTACTGCTCTGTGTAAGAGTGAAGAACGCTCACCGTGTATAAACAGCAGATAAGAGCGTGTTTCTTCTCTGCCTTTGCCTGTGGATGCAATGTGACCAGGTGCTTGAGCTCCTACCTCAACTTCCCCAAAATGATGGGCAGTAACAGAACTGTAAGTCAGATAAGCCCTTTGTCCCCTGTGTGGCTCTTTGTCAGAGTGTTTATCACAGCAACAGAAGCGACACCAGAATGCTGGCGATCACTGCTCACCACCCATGCCGTGCACTAGCCCCCAACACTCGCGGGATACCCGGATTCACGCTGCCTGTGCTTTATCTAGTAAGAACTGGTTTGTGCAGTAGGTGACCACAAAAGGAAGGACAGCACCACATTTCTCATCTGCTGGAAAGCTATTTGCGGTACGGGTTAAAAATTGAGCTTTTGGTGTCCCATCACAGCTATGCAGATCCCAAATCCCCTGTGGGTTTTAGCAAGTGTAACTGGTGACTCTCTAGCATACAAAGGTTTGAAGATAAACTCTTGAGTGATCTGGTTTGCTAGTAAGCTGTGTGTGTGTAGCATGTGGACCTTAAGTAAGGTTCTCTAAGATTGGCGGCTTCGGTGAGACAGAGCAGAACTGGCATTGGAGGGCTGGGAAGACATTTCCCGATGGTCTTTGAGTTCTGAATTAAACATTTAAAGATCCTTCAGTGATTTTGCACAGAGAGGACATTAACGTGGCTGAGGCCAAGCGTGGGAGAACCTGACCTGGAGAGGTGGTGGCCTGGAGCCAGGCAGAGGTGGCCTTTTCACATTTTAGCTCTGAAAGGGCTTTCCAGCAACCAAATCTACAGTCGTCATAGTCCTCTGAAGACCAGAGGCGACTACTTCTCCATATTCCAAACACTTGGTACAGTCTCTGGGACACAGATGGCCTTTAAAGATATTTGTGTGTCTACTTTTGCAGCACTGGGATCGAATTCTGAGCCCGTGCATACGCTGAAAGTGCTATGCCACAGGGGTCCAAGTTTTGTTTAAACGAATAAAGAGCAGAGAGAGCGAAAGAGAGCAGTATGAAGAAATTACTAGAAGGATTCCGTTATGATTAGAGTAAGTTCAACCCTCCGTCTGTTGGGGATAAAGTCCAAGGACGCCCCAGACGCCTGAAATTGTGTAGGATTGGAACCTAAAGTTTTGTTTGTTTTCTCCTATATGTCCCTAACCATGAGGGAATTTAGTGTGCAAATAAGGCCTAGTAGTACCAAGTGTCGCCAGCAATGAAACGGGGTGGTCGTAAGAAGATATGGATGTGGATGAGGCCTTTCTCACTTTCTCAAGACTCCCTGCTGTACATGTGCACCCTTCTGGTGATGAGATGAAACAAGTCGAGGAACATAGGTACTGTGACATAGCATCGGTGATTTCCTAAGGGTCATTTGAACATAGTAGCACTACACTCCTGTGACAGTCTGGTGACCAAGCTAGCTAAGTGGCAGGCAGCATTTACAGGGTGGACCCGGTAGACAAAACTGTATAGCATCTTCCAGCTGTAGTGGAGCTAAGGTGGTATGAGACTCACTCGTGCCTCTCTGCACGGTCTTCAGGTGAAAGGGTCTGTTTCCCTCCTGGGGTCCTCTGAAGACCTTGGCTGGCCATGGGTTACTGGAACCATGCTTAGGAAGAGGCTGGTTGTCTAGGAACAAGAGGACGCTGCAGAGGAGCACGGGGAAATAAGATGAGTGCAGGATTTTAATTAGACCACTGTGGTTCTTACAGCAAGAAAAGAAGGCATTGGGGTCAGCGGCAGGACGGAGGACAAGGTGCAGTGCTTGTCAGCCTCAGAGTAGCAGTGGCTCCTGGAGGATGGGAATCTTGCTTCTTCACGGCTGTGAACAACTGCTCAGGGAACAATTGACAGGGCCCCGCCACAGACTAGAAAAACAGGCAGGTGTCTTTACAGAGGGTCAACAGCGGACTGGTTCTGTGACCGTCATGGACTATGGAGTTTCATCGGGTGGTTCTCTCTGTAGCCATGGCTTGCTCTGTGGCTCCTTGTCCAATGTCTTTTCCCCTTGTGCAAAGCCATGGCAGTCCAGAGAGTTCGATTAAACTGTTGAATGACTATTTATTTGATGATAGAATTCAGCCGATGAGTGAAGGGGGCTGGTTTGGTGACAAGGACAGAGGGAAACTGAAATCCATCCAGAGCAGTTGTCCCCAGTCACTCAGAATTCCCAGTGGCATGTGATCAGAGATTTTTAAAGGAAAAAAAAAATGCTTGCCAAGGTAATGCCTGCACAAGCAATGCCAGCCCCGTCAGAAGAGGAACCCATTCACCCCATCTAGAAAACATACTGGGGAGGAAAGAGAAAAAGGTAACGTGTCATTCTAAACCTAGCAGGAGTTACAGCACAAAAATGGCTCTAATCCAAGCCGCATAATATTAGCATCTTGTGGCTCCAGCCCCGCACAGTGCTTTGGAAATAAAAGGAGATTGTGTAAGGAATTAGCAACACAAGGCATTTTTAAAAGTGCTTTATTGCCAGGGCCTGTGATACTGTGTGAAATCTGTGCAGCCCTCTTCCCCCTGCTGTGCTTAATTTCGGAATCTCACGCTATTACCTATCCTTGGAGAGAGAGTGAGAGAGGAAAAAAAATAATCTCTATTAACTCTTAAAAACCAAGTTCCACACTGTACTTGTTTTCGACTTCTCTTTCTGATGCCTCTTAGGGAGAAAAGCGGTATGTTTAGCAGTGGAGTGTTTGTGGGATGCACAGTATTTAGGCTTGCCTCAGGGGGTGGCACTGGAGCCTGGGGGGAGGCTGGGACTAAATGCCAAAGACAGAAGTTTAGAAAAGCCTCCAGCAGTTTGGAGAACAAGGACCCGAAAGGACCAGCAGAGACTGGCTTTGGCATGACTCCAGAGCAGGAGCTGGAAGTGAGTTATGAAAAGCCAGGAGGCAGAAGCCAGGGGAGTCAAGTCTTCACCTCAGAGCGGGCTATCTTCTGGCGACAGGAAGAAGTCTCAAGCAACGTCGCTCCTCCCTGGCGCACTGTTGTCCTGTGCTGCCTGCCTCACTGGATGCTGGTTGACTGGGAGCCATCACTAGGCATTTTCCTGAGCAGCTTTGCTTTGAGGCTCCTGGGTGATGTCCGCCATGCACGGGAACTGTCCATCATCCAGACAAGGAACCCAGGCTTGCCCAAAGCAGCATGGTGATGGTGGTGTAGCTGGGACTTGAATCTACAGAGGCCTGATTCTGGAGGCTTGGCTTTTGCCCAGTGCGGCATAGCAAATGAGTTTCAGCCCCAGGAAGGGGTCCTGGGGAAGGACGGCTGTGTTTGTCCCTCCCTTTCCTCCAGTGCCCACAGGCGTCGTGGGAACTGCTGCCCTGGCCCCTAGCCCAGTGTTTCCTCTGCGATGTGCTCTGTTTACTGCTGACCTGATAGCCTTCCTGATGTGATCTTTGGGTCATGTTGCCCCCTTTTCAGACCCTCAAAGCGCTGTGTGCTACATGGGATGGATCCTACACTTCTTAGGTGGTTTTTGTTTGCTTGCTTGCTTGTTTGTTTTAGGGGCCTCTGCACTGTCTCCTCCCCGTCTACCTTAGCAGGCTTGTTTGAAATCTTCCCTCTATGTTGATCTGCTCCACACTGCACACACATTTGCAGCCGGCTCCCTAGCCTGTCGGCGACTGTGTCAGCCTTCTGAGCCCTGTGCAGCCTGGTATGGAGCCTATGTCTCCTGCACCTGAGCTGTTCTTGACTCCCAAATCCTTGGGGACTTCTTCCAGGGCGATTCTTCTCTCCATCCACTTCAGCCCCTTCTGTCTGCGGTTTCCTTACCTTCCAGTCCGCCAGATGCCATAATTTGGCCTCTTCTCTGTCCTTGACTCCACTCAGTAAGCGGCACAGCTTACTGGGCAGCACTGTGCCGCTGCCGGTGAATCAGCTGTGGGTTGCCAGTCTGTCGGGGAAGAAGCCTGAAACCAGACAATGGCCATCACTTACAACTTTGCCTGTGCACTTTGGGGAAGCATACGTAGCAGGTAGAAGGGAGGTAGTTGGTGCATTTGAAGGTGGCAGCAATTAGAGAAAGTCGGCTACGGGAAGTCACAAGTGAAAGTTGTTAATGTGGTTGGGAGGAGAGGAGGAGAGAGCATTAGAGACAGACAGTACAGTATGTTTTCTCAAAGGCCCTGAAGAAAGAGGGGAGTGGGCATTTCCCTGGGGTGCTACAGGCTGCGTGGCCAAAGCGGCGGCGAAAGTCTATGAGGTGAAGCCGGATGCCCCTATCAGATTTGGGGGCCTCCCACGCATGTTACAGTCTCATTTTTTGTAGTAAGAGTGAGGAGGAAGTCACAGAACAGCCTCAAGAAATCCTTAGCCTTCTTGTCTCTTTTCTCCGGACCACACTGACGTTGCACAGCTGGGCTCGGGCAAATTAGCAAGAAGCGATGACGATGAATTTTTACAAGAGAAAGATGGTACCCAGACCATCAGAGATGGAGGCATGCCACCGATTCCAGACACTTGGAAAGGAGGCTGCCTGGCGGAAACAAGGATACAGTGACATAAATCCAGTAGGCAAGAGCATCAGTGGAACACACAGGCCAGACTTAAGCAAATACTCTGACAGTCTCGGAGGCGGGATACAGCAAGTGTCTGTGAAATGACAAGTGGGCTGGTGCTGGCAGAGCTGGGACATCTTGATGGGACGGCTGGCGTGAGACAGTGTCTAATCAAGGCAGTCTTTCATAGACCCTCCAATAGGTTCCTGTTAGGGAACGGGGTGAGGGGAATCCTGTGCTGTTGAGTAATGGTTGCCGTTGCTTGTGAACCAACCTGTGACAGGATGGCTGTAGTTCCCAACCATCAGGTAAAGTGGCGAGTGTCCCGACTATTTGGTGGCACCTGTGACAAGGGGTTTTCTGCTTGTAGCATGCCTACATGCTTACACGGTGTCTTCATCTATACATCCAGGGTATTGACAGTGAGGACATTCAGTGTACATATAGTGGGTATGATGAGCTTGCATAGCTGATTCTCAGGAGGCCATCTGTGACCCTAGACTTGTTACAGTGAGATTTTGGGGACACTACCTGGGAAGGGTGAGGACAACAGAGGGAACGGAGGGCGAGACTGGATGTGAAGGTCTCTCTGGAAATTAGATTTAAGAGCAACAACTGAGACCCTAATCTTCCCCTCCATCCCTCTCTCCTTTCCTCCCTCGTTCCACCCCTCCCCTCCTATTCCCCCTTTCCCATCTCTGTGTCGGGAAGGAAACCCAGGGCACTGTCCATGTTAGGCAACAGCCCTTTGCTCCTAATCTCTTTGCCAGGGTTTCACGACATAGCTTAGGCCAGCCTCAAATGCACAGTCCTCCTGCCTCAGCCTCCTGAGTGCTGACTGCAGATGTGTGCCACTGCACCTGTGATACAGTAACAGTCTGAGGGCTGCTGCTTCAGATTTCTGGCCTCAGGGAGTTTACGATCTGAAACGATAAAGATGTTGAAATTGGAGGTAAGGAAGCTGACTGCCTCTTCTTACAAGAAGACAGTGACAGCATTGCTGTGTACCGGAGGTGGAGGGAGATGATTGTCTGCCCAGTGAGTGAGGCAGCCTGGACCCGGGCTCAGGGCTCTCAGTGGCCAACGTAGTCACTGCTCTCTGTGGTCCTCCCTCTTTCTCTCTGACTCCATCCCTCCCTCCCCTCTCCTTCCCTCCTTCCTTCCCCATTCCTCCTTCCTTCCCCCTCCCTCCTTCCCTCCTTCCTTTCTCCTTCCTTCCTCCTCCCTCCTTTTCTTCCTCCCTCCCTCTCTCCCTCCCTCCCTGCCTTCTTCTCTCCTGAGTGTTATGGTGTGTAGCCTAGGCTGGCCTCAATATTTGCATAGCTGAGGATTATCTTGCACTTCTGGGAGCACTTAGGTTTACCCAGGGAGCACTGAGGGCACAGGGATACATCAGCACACCTAGTTTGTGCTTACTAGAAATTAATTCTAGGGTTTTATGTATGCAGCTACCAAACGACCTACATGCTCAGCCATTCTAGTAGTTTCGACCACACAGACACGCATACACAGACACATACATATACAGACACGATACAACAATTTATCCAGTGAAATATCACTAATAAGCTGAGACTCTTTCCTATACCTGTAGGCCTAGCATTGGGAAGGTGGGAAGCAGGACTATCACAAGTTCAAAGTCATACATTAGACACTATCTCAACTCCTCCCATCATAAACACACACACACACACACACACACACACACACACACACACACAATATATACATGTACACACACACATATGAGTATATCTAATCTCTAAATGGGATGAGGGAATGAAGAATACATATTATGGATATATGGATAAAAGACTCATGGGACTAGGCTCAATTATAGATTAAACATAATTTATTTTGGGGAGAAGTCACTTACACAAGAAGCAGATGGCCGACACAGGTTCCCGCTCTAAGAATCCTCACCAGCTGCTCCTTGTGACCTGATTGGACACGAGAGAGCGGGTCACCTGTCCTGGCCCCTGACGTAAACCCACACCCACTGGCTACAGGTGTGGGCAGAGTGGATATCTATCTCACTACGACATATAATATAAAACAAGAAATACAAATAAAATGTACAATTTTATGGATTGTGTGTGTGTGTGTGTGTGTGTGTGTGTGTGTGTGTGTGTGTGCATACATGTTCATGTGTAATCTGTGCAGTTCAGAGGCTGGTTTTGAATGTACTCCTCACTCTGCGTTTTTGAACATTTTACCTAATTGCTTGGGTGTTTTGCCTGCACGCATGTTTATATAACATGTGTGTGCCTGGCACCCACAGAGGCCAGAAGGGAGAACTGGGTCTTGGGCCCCTGGAACTGATGTTCTGGGTGGTTGCGAGCCACGTGCGGCTGGGTGCTGACCCGGATCCTCTGGAAGAGCATCGACAGCTCTTAATCACCACGCAATCTCTTCAGCCTTCCTTAACTTTCGAGACGGGGTCTCTCACTGAGCCTGGAGTTCACCAGGCTATAAACTGGTTGGACATCAGCCCCAGGGATCCTCTTGTCCCTGCCTTCCCAGTGCTGGGGTCACAGGCTCACACTTGGCCACCGTGCCTGACTTTATTTTTATGTGAATTCTGGGGTGTCTAAACTCAGGTTCACCTTACAGACTGTGCCAACTCCCCAGGCTCCGAAGTAAAGGATTTTATGGCAGCACTTCAGTAGCCGTGTCTCTCTCTTTTGGCCCCATGGAGACTGGTAGGTGTGGGACCAGATTTCCAGAGCATACATTCTACATTAAATGGGGGGATGATGCGCTGTGGATAAGCTTAGCAACACTGGGTTTAACCAATGCAACCATTTAAACAAGGCTTTACGGGTTCCAGGGTTGAATAAATTGGAGGAAAAAAAATTTGGAGAGGGTTTGAGAATATAATTGCAATGTTTTGGTATTTAAAAATCCATGGAAAGGGTGTATGTATGTCTGTGGGCGTGTGAGCATGTGTGTGCTGGCCAGGGTCATAACGACTTAAGGTTTCCTTGTCTTTAGTAATTCCTCATAGTTGACTAAAAGGTTGGGGCCACACTGACACCATTATTCCTGTGTATATCTAGCTCTAATTTATGACCCACATCCTGCCTCATGTCCTAAATGCTTTTCAATACTTTTGTGTTGCTTGTTTTTTTTTTTTTCCCCTTAGATTCATCAATTTGTAAATCAGCTAAGTGCAGTAATTAGAAGCGGCCTTTGTGTCATCTTCATGACAGAAGCTCTGAAAAGACAAAAAAAAAAAAAAAAAACAAAAAAAAACCAAAAACAAAACAAAAAAAAAAAAAAAACAAAACCAAAAACAAAAAAACAAAAACAAAAACCCTTCCATAATTATAATAAGTCCCTCCTGTCTTTTTGGAATTTTAAGTGTTTCTAAGTTTTCCTTTTCCTGGTAAAACTCAGCGTGGTTTATAAGCATTATCACAGAGTCATCTTGTGCCTGAGCTCTAGATGGCTTAGTTTTCTTATTAACATCTTTTTATTTTGTTAATAAAAACTCATTTCAGTTATGTTCCCAATTTAACATTTAATAGTTCCTCTTCAGAAGATACTGGTTGCTTTGAATTTCTTGGAAGGAAGAGGATAAATAGAGCATTGTTAGTGCTTTTCATCACAGGGGGAAAAATGATGTGCCTGGGTTAGGAAGTTGCATATAGCTCACTGTCTTTACTCCGATGTGGTTGTCATGGCTGGGCTCCCTGGGGGAAAGCTAATCACATAATCTTAAATATACTTCATAAGTTAAAAGGCAGAAACCTTGTTATGCTACATAATGTTCTTTTAAATAAATAACAGTTAACTTTCCTTTTCATGTTACACAAATGATCTTTCCATTATTAGGTAAAGAACATATACAGTACCAGCAAAAAAAAAAAAAAAAAATATTATGAAAGGATTATGGGCAACCATGCCTACGTTTGTTCCTAATGCCTGTATAACCATCTGTAATTAATAACAATCGGTTTAACATAAAGTGTTGTATTTGGACCATCACAGCCCCTCCCCCCCAGTTTTCTCTGGGATCGAACCCAGGGTTTCCCTACCATTGAGCTGTGGCCCCAACACAAACTGTGATTCATTCATTAAGCATTGATTACTCCTTCAAATCAGCTTTGCTGGGAGTCAGTTCTTCAATGCATAACATTCCCGTCGCTGTGAGTTGAGTGATGAGATCACAACGGTGAGCAAAGAAGATCTGGCTCCTCCATCAGGAAGCTACAATACTGGGCAAACTGGGAGCCATCAAGGTCCTCACGTGACACGCGCAAGCCACTTGCCTTTCTAGAAAACGCAAGAGCCACTCACTGAGGTGTAGAACGTTGAAGAAGGGCGTAGTAAGCCACAAGCGTGAGTGCAAGCGCGTGCCTCTTCGACTGACTGGGGTCGCTGTTGGTCAGTGCATTTCTGTCAGCAATGCTTTCCCGTGTCGGCTATGTGTCTCCTGGACCACAGCGCAGCCATCATGGGTACGCAGCCCTTACCCATAATATAAACTCAGCCATTTTGTCCTGAGTTATTAGAAATGGCAAAAGAGCTTAAAGGCATTTGAGAACAAAGCTAAAATTCAGGAGTTGCTAGCTTGTTTGTTTTAAGTCATCATTCCAATTTCTGAAGTTATGTGATGCCGCACGGGTTTTTAAAATTTTCTTTAAAAAGTGTTTCATCCTATCCAAAGCCGCCAGTTTAGGCCCATAAAAGTGTCCATCCTGATCTTATATTTTGCACGTTATTCCTGTGTTTAAGTACGGTGTGCAGTCAGTAACAATCGATGGTGTAAATGGACACGGGGCGCGCTGACCGTTAAGTGGAGAGAGTGCGGCTTGGGGAGGTCATCACAGCTTGTCCCACCTGGTGGGACACCTCACAGGGAGGGTGGGGGGCAGCCAGGGCTTTGTGGCTGCGGGGTCACATATGCCCTGGAAGCTGTCAGGTGGGGAGTGCACGCAGCCTGTTAGGAGGAGGCGCAAGGTAGTTAATTATACTTGCTTCGGAGATCCTACAACTTTTCCCCAGGGAACTGAATTCGGGGCGCTGGGGGAGTAGGTAACTCGGGCTTTGTCCCTGAGAACTGGTGAGGAGTGAGATTGTGGGGACAGGGAACCCACAAAGCATCTTTGAAGCCGGTTGGAGCTTGGATTGTTGGCCATGCGTTGGCTCCGAGGGTGACAGCATTTGTGGTGTAAGCTGCAGGATCCCAGGCAAAGAATTGGCTCCTGGACATTACCCTTTGACCTCTGTGCTCACACTGTGGCGTGCGTGCGTGTGTGCATGTGTGCGCGCACGTGTGTGCGTGTGTGCGCGGGCATGTGTGTGTGTGTGTGTGTGTATGTGTGTGTGTGTGTGTGTGCGTGTGTGTGCGTGTGTCCTCACTAGAAATGGTTTTCTGACAGTGTGGGCTGTGTAGGAACTGACGGTCACCGTGACTGCAGTAAAGGGGCCAAGCTCGTGTGGGAGCAGCTTGTAGGAGGCAGGGACTGTAGGACTTGTTGTGTTTTCTTTTCCAGTCGTGAAAGCAATGATAAAAAAAGAATGTGATGGGGGAATGATTGTGATTTTAAACGATTCCTGGCCTGGGGAGAGGGCTCAGTGGGCAACATGCTTGTTGGGTAAGCATGGAGGGCCTGAGGACCGCCTCCAACATGCGTGTGAAAAACTGGGTGTACAGGGCATGGGCTCACAGCCAAGCATGCCTGAGCAGCCCTGATTGAACTCAGGGTCATTAGTAACAGGAAACTGAAGTCGGGAAGGGAGACAGAGGTGGGGACATTTGGGTGAGCTGGGTGGGCGCAATGATGGTGGATGCAGACAAACTACATTGTATAAAGATTTCAGAGAATAGACACAAAATATTATTTTTAATAAAAGCAGCTGTGGCAGTACAGTTATAATTGTAGTTCTGGCTCTGTGTGTGTGTGGGGGGGGGCGTGGGTGTTTAAATAGGCCTAGACTCTTTGGTGAATTCCAGGCTAGTGAAAGGCTCTATCTCTATCTAAAAACTAAGTGAAATATATAATAACTCCTGAGGAAGATCACAAAAGGCTGTCCTCACATGCTCTACATACGTTTCCCCCAGAGAGAGAGAGAGAGAGAGAGAGAGAGAGAGAGAGAGAGAGAGAGAGAGAGAGAGAGAGAGAGAGAGAGAGAGAGAGAGAGAGAGAGGAGAACATTCTGGCTGTCCTTTGTAGAATGGGACAGAGGGATTTCAGTCAGGTGGTCTGCACAGTTTTCTGGAGACTCCTTGGTTGTCTGATAAAATAAATCTCTGAAGAAGAGGAAGTGGCCTTTCAGAGGCTGGATCCCTGTCACCCAGGAAGACCCGAGCTTGCTTGCAGATTCTTCTTTTTGGGTTAGGTTTCTATGCACTGTGTGGGAACTATGTTCTCAAAACAACAGGGAAACACGAACCATTCTTTTAGGCTCACACCGTGCAATTGACTTCTCCGGAAAGGACAAGAAAAACGTTTATCACAGTGAGTCTAAAAATTAACCGTGGAGTGTTCTTCTTGACTTGTGAACTATGCATTAACAGAGAGATGCTTTATTTGCAATTTCATCAATAATTCAAGTGCAACTTAAACGAAAGTAGGGCATCACAAGGAAGAGAGAGCCTTGTTCCGTAATTGAGTCAATTAAATACTTTGGAGCCCCAACTGTCATAGTTCAATTGGTGAAACCAGTTTTCTAAGTATGAGGAGCCTAACGTGACGCGAGGCCTCGGGATCGCGAGGCAATGAGGCGGATTTGTGAGGTGTAAAGAGGGGAAGCATCCTTTTGGTCAGCCATGGAGGAAGGCACGGGACCTGGAAAAGGGCTCCTGTTGGGGCTTTGGTTGTTCTCAGGGCCGTGCGGTGATAGCCCAGGCTATTTTCAAGCGGTGCATACATTAGCGGTCTGCTGCAGTGTGATATGATAACGTGTGAGAACGTCTCTGGTCACACCTTGTTTAAATTTGTAGTTGCCATGCATAATCCCATCATGAGCTCCTGTCAGATTTTGACTACATATGGAAGGAAAAAAAAAACAAAACAAAACAAAAAACAAACACCCCCCCAAAGACCCCCAAATCCAAACCAGCATCTATAGAAGCCTCCAGTTTGGGATTGCTTGTACCTCCAGTTTGGGATAGATGAAAATAAAGGTTATTTTTTTCTTAAAAAACATACTTTTTTAAAGGTCAAAAAATGTTACACCAATTTTATATGATATACAATATTTTGCAAATCAAGGTGTAGTTAATTTATTATGTCACGGCACACAGCGAGCTGTGTAGACGCTGCGTGTCTGCTCCGTTTAGCTCATCAGACAATAACTAAGAGCACAGCTTGATTCCTTATCCAGGACACTGTCGTTTATGCGTTCATGGCAATGTGGTTTTTCAAGCTTATCACTCAGAGTAGTACCACCTTGTTCCAACAGTGATGCCTGTTCTGAACATCCTGGGAAGCTTTCTCTTGGAGTTGTCTTTTGAATCACTTGTAAGCCTAGCTTATAAACCCATTTCATTCATTTCAAATCATATTATGCCATGATCCATCCGTGCGTGTGTACGTATATGGCCACATGTGTACAAGCTTGGAAAGCTGTTTAAGGAGAGCTAACTTTACTGTGAGTCATGGCCTGGCTTCGAGAGGTGCTCTAGCCAGACCACTCTAGATGGGAAATGCCTTTGGTTTTAGATGACTGAGTACACTTGTTCTAAAACCAGTCGAATTACTTTTTAATGACACAGTGTATTAGTTTTTACAACATATACACAAAAATGCAAATATCTCTTTTGGAATGTAAAGCCAAAATACCTTACATAATTAGTAGCATATATCATTATTAAGACAATTAAAGGATTAAGCAAGTAGAATGCTAATCTTGCGTTGGCAGATTCTTCAGATAATACCCTTACCTGGGAACACCGCTGAATAATTCTGGTTTGTTCAAATGCTGCTGTTTGATGTCTGATCTGTATTGCATTAGTATCTGACACGATTTATTCTCATTTTCGTTTCATTGGAAGGCGGCGGCACTTACAATTTTTTTTTGTTTCAGGTGACCTCTTCCTACATAAATAATTGACCTAGTTTTCAAAACTACTCATGGTTGTTAAGAACCTCAAAGAACCCAGATTGTTGCACAGGGATCAAAAAAAGGAATAGATCCCAAATATTTTCACAATTTGAGAAACCTGTACAGTATTTATGTTTCCACTGACTTTTGAACGGAACGCCAATGAAGCGGGTCTAAATTAATATTCGGTTATTTACCCCCCCCCCCGATTTTGAACAACATAATTGCATTCTTTCGTACAGACGTAGAAAGCAAAAGGTGCCATGCCTAGACCGGCTATGCTGAGTAGTTGTTGTTTGTCTAAGTATTTGGATTAGAATTAGTTCCAGATAATGACAGGAGGGTAAAACATTCAACTGCACTCTCCTTTGCTGAGCCTGAGGTGCCTGTGTCACTCCCGCCTCCCGCTTTGGACCATAGCAGCAGGGATGAAATGACGGCATTAGCAGGCACAGTTGGTAGGGAAGGGAGATGGCCCCGTGACTAGGAGAGCTTCCTATGCAGGTGTGAGGACTGGAGTTGTTCAAGACAAGCATGGCCGCATGTGATGGAGACTCCAGATTTGGGAGGCACAGGCAGGTAGAGTCTGAGACCCCGTGGCCAGCCAGGATTTCTGAAAGGATGAGAGGCAGAGAGCAACAGAGAAAGATCGTGGCGTCTGCATGAGTGCATGGGTGCTCACGTCCATACATTCACACACACAGAACACACACTCTGTTCTGTCTCTCTGTCTCTGTCTCTCTCTGTCTCTCTCTGTCTCTGTTTCCCTCTGTGTTTCTGTCTCTCTGTCTCTGTCTCTCTCTGTCTCTCTGTCTCTCTCCCTCTCTGTCTCTCTCTGTCTCTCTCTGTCTCTCTGTCTCTCTGTCTCTGTCTCTCTGTCTCTGTCTCTCTCTGTCTCTCTGTCTCTCTGTCTCTGTCTCTCTCTGTCTCTGTCTCTCTCTGTCTCTGTCTCTCTCTTTCTCTGTCTCTCTCTCTCTCTCTCTCTCTTTCACACACACTGAAAACAGATTTTTAGGAGAAAACCAGGCACCCTGTGCACTGTTTCTCAGCACAGCTAACTCACCTCCTGGAGACGATAACGACTTCTTGTTTAACATGGTGTTTAATTTGTATAGAGTAATTTGTGTCATATTGATTCTTCTCCTGCTTAACTAATTGTGTTAACATTTCTGTCTTTTCCCCCCCTCCCTGGCTTCCTACACCTAAATGGATTTTCTTTTACTGAACCAATGTGTTCTGGATCTCCCTGGCATGTCTTAAGTGAAGGAGTTTTCCAGGGTCAGTTTCTAGCCCAGTAGCTGCTTTGTTCCGTAAGTGGCTTGGCATCTGGAAATGAAGTTAGGTAGTTTCGGTTTTACTTGGTTGCTTCTTACTGAGTGGGGAGCGGACTTCTGAGTAAATACATCAAGATGACTCTTGACTGAAATTTTAGTTTTCTGGTAAACTTATTAGTTGTCCCAAATTTTAACGCAGTTGGCAAAGCCCAGGGAAGGAATACACACTTCTTTTTTAACAATTGCTTCTATTGGTATGTATTGAGTATTAATTAAACACAATAAAGGTTTCATTATGACATTTTCATACAAGTACATAATGCATTTCTATGTTATTTTACCTCTTACCCTCTATTATTACCCCATCCCTGATAACCCCTTGTGTAATATTTCATTTCTAAAATCTCTAACAAGCTTTAAGTAAAATCCCAGCCGTTACCTCCTGCCCCCCATCACCACACTTTCGTTAGAAGGACTGGTTTGTAAATATGCCAAAAGTTAGCAGTTTGGGTCCAGTACAAGTGAGGCTAATGAGCAGTGTTTATGTAATCACGATAAACATTTGCCCTTGACAACTGCAGGAGGGGATCTGCTCCCTAAAAGGGTATGAGTGTAAAAAACATGACGGCTGTCTTCTGGTGTGTGTGTGTGTGTGTGTGTGTGTGTGTGTGTGTGTGCGTGTGTATCCATGTGCATGTGTGTATGTGTGTGCCCTGTGTGTGCACGCGTGTGGTATGTGTGTGTGCATCCATGTGCATGTGTGTATGTGTGTGCCCGTGTGTGTGTTCTTGCATGTATGTGCATATGTGTGTGCATGTATGTGTGTGTGAATGCATGTATGTGCGTGTGTGTGTGCCCGTGTATGAGTGTGTCTGCATATGCACTTGTGCTTAGCTTTGGTTTGATACTGAGTAATGCCCACATCTGGCAAAGGCTGAAGATCTGGGAATTGGTTGCTTGGAACCCTGGGACAAAGTGTTCTCATCCGACAAATGTAACTGTGGACTTGAACTGGAATCTTCAGGGGCAGAGACCTCTCAAGTGCCTGGAAAATTGGCCTGTTGAGTCACCATGAAGGCACTAGAACAAGACTAATTTTAAGCAGGTCAAAGTTCAGCGATCCCCTCTGGAATTCAAACTTTTTTAAGAGTCTCATGTTTAAGTGAAAAGGGTCAAAGTTGAGGCCCTGTTGCAAATGTTTTGAAAGTTTTCCCTTCAGAACAAGCCGCACAGACTGGGGCCAGCGTGAGGAACTGGGAGGCTGGCGCTTGGGCTTCTGGGTTAAAACCGTTTTAAAGCGGTCAGTGCAGAGAGAGCCTCATTTATCTGTATTCAAAAGTGTGTGCGCTGGGGGCGGTGACTGTGCTGTAATTTAGGGCACTGTATGCCTCGTGGCTTGTAGATATTGCTTCCTGCTAATGTTCCATTGGAGCATGGCATGATAGTTGTCATTTTAGAAGGTGGCACTCCTGTTTGGCTTACATGGAGAACTTCAGAATAAATAAAAAGAAACATCAACTGAAAGAGAAATATAACTATGGAAAAGTACCACCGAATCTAAATTTGAGCCAGACATACTCTGAAGAGCGTGGGTGTGGGCCTCTTTTTAAGCTGCTAGCTGTAGTGAAAGCTATTTCCCAGGGAATGGGTGGCACAGGTAGGCATCGTGTAGACAGGCAGCTGGCAGAGACTTCAAAACAAATGCCTTGTTGACAGTGAGATGCTTTAGCTGTGATTATAGGAGATGGTATGGGAGATGCAAATCTAATTATTTTAGAAAATGGAAACACGAAGATTGCATTTCAGGAGCTGGCATCACAGTGATGTCCGGAGACTCCGAGCCAGCAGAGCGTTCTGCCAGTCCAAGTGCCTGGATCAGACTGTGGGGGCCTTCGGTGCCTCATTAGCTCAGTGGCAGAACTTTCAGTGTAAAAGTGTGCTGTGGGGACCAGACATGCATCTTCTCATGCTGTCCGAAGCTGTTTCTGTTGACACAAATAAGGCCAAAGTGCAATGTCTGGCCATCAGTAAGGGGTTGCTACCTTATGGGCTAGGATGCCTTCTAATTTCAAGAAGCCAGCTGGAATCTTGGACAGCCACGAAGCCTGGCCTGTTTACACAGCCCACTGAGATCCCACGAGAGACACCGGTCTTCCCCACAATCTTTTTATCCCTCCACGTCACCGTCGCATGGGACTGGCTCACTCTGAAGAGCCCTGAGTTAGCTGTCCCGTCTCTTCAATAAACACGCGATGGGACGCAATGGCAGTCTGTGCTGTTTACTGCGTCTGGAGAGACAGGGACTGGGCTGTGCCTGTTTACTGCAACGGGATAGGCCAGATGCATTTGTTTTTAAAACCAAAGCGGAGAACAGAAACACACAGAGAAAACGGAAAGCTGAGTTGTTAGTTTAGGGCGTGACTCCTCTTTGCAGAAGGAGATGCAGACTGTGCGTGCTCCCTTCACGGCTTAGTTTAGAAGACAGTGGTCTTTGATTTTAAGTTCTTAAAGCAGTCATGTTTATGACTGACACCGTGAATGCATCTCATTTTAGTTTAGTGATAAAGAGAACAAACTAGCACGGCATTTAGACTAGGAAAAGTAAAACGACAAACGTTTTCCAGAAGTAGGTGCTAGGACCAAAGCTCAAGAGGCTTTCGGCACGTCCTAATATTTCTGAGATTCCTTTCATTTTATGTGTATGAGCGCGTGTCCGTGCGCACACGGATGCAGTTCCTGCGGAGGCCAGAAGGTCCCAGTTCCTCTGGAGTAGTTACAGATGGTTGTGAGCTTCCAAACATGGGTGCTGGGAACTGAACTCGGGTCCTCTGCAAGGGAAGTGTGGGTGCCCTAACTGCCGAGTCATATCCCTACTCTCCATTTCTTTTCATTTTAGTTACATTTGAAATTTTGAGCAGGGACTCCATCATATGAACTGTGCAACATGAAAAGAAATAGAAATATATCCAATATTGCATTAGTATCCATTTGATATATGTCAGTGTGTTAGATGTGCGAATTTCATAAGGGAAGTTTTGTACACACACACACACACACACACACACACACACACGTATATGTATATATAATAATATATGCTGTTCTATACATTTGCCCCTGCAAATCCTACAAGTATTCCTAGGGAACATTTGGAAAAGGCTCACCCGCTGCCTCTGTCCCGTCTACCCTGGCCCTGTCAGCGGCTGAGTTTGTCCCTACAGAATGCCAGTTCCATGGACAACCCCGGCCCCTTTGATTAACCGCCAGTTTTTAGGTTTCTACACTTAAACCAGCTCTCAGGATCCCCTAGGTCAACTGGATAGTGTTTGCCTAGTTGCAAGCTCACCTGAAGTGTCTTTCCAGATGAGGCCTGTGATTTCATGAAAATATTCACCCCAGTGGGGGGCCGCAGAGCTCGCCTCCGTCTTCCGGGGTTCACGGTAACCTGTAATAATAATTTGGTGACACAGACTGCTTCTTTTTATGCATTACCTATTTCCAGAGACCTAATTTAGGTTTGTATCAAAATGGATATCACAAACACTCCAGCTTCCTGCTGGGAACCAGAGTGCTGCAGGGACACTTGGTGTGATATTTTTCTGAGAGGGGTGGAGGGACGCTGGAGATGGCGGAGGGAAGCAATTGTCAGCCGCTTAGACTATGGCACTAGCCGGGACAGGCACACAGACGGTGTTCAGAGGCGCACTGTCCTCACGCACTCTCTCTCGTCTGCTGGGGGCTGAACTTCCTTCTGATGCACTTGATGGGGAGAAGCGGGTAGAGCAGAGAAAGTATCTCTGCACCACAGAAGCCTTCCTTCCTTATGAGAGTTGCGCTTCCTGACCCCTGGACCAGCTACTGCCCTTGCCCACTGCACACACAAACAAGCTGAGTGCCCAGGGCGTTTTCAGCTGGAGGAATCTGCACTCAGGCATTCAACCCTGGTTGTGTGCCACTGGATGTGTGAGCGGTCAAAGCAAGGGGATTCGCTGGCAGCCTCATCTCAAACCCGTTTTCCTGTTTCAGATGCTCAGCATCAACCCCAGACTTGCTCCTCTGCCGTCTAGTCCTTGCATAATGAAACACATTGAAAAAAACAAAAACAAACAAACAGACAAAACATGAATGCATACTTTTATCTCACGTGTAAGGTTACCCAAGAGCATCCTACTTTAAATAGGAACCCGTGAGGAGCTGTCTTAATAATAAATGTTTAGCAGTGGAGTCTGCCTGTGTTTGTAGTGATAAACAAGGCAAATACAGCAAGAGCATTTTGCAACAGGGACCCCCATTCAGGTCCTCAGTTCATAGCGTGAAGACCAACTTACCATTGCTTCAGACTCAGGTGAATCCAGGCTGACTTGGACTTGTGGGTGGCGAGCTGGGGTAGCGTCTGTGATGGAGCTCTTGATGGTTGCCACAAACGTGGCTCTGCAGCAGTGTCCTGTTTGGACTCTGCTGTGACTGCGTTCCTGCTTCTGGCTCCTGGATAAGAAAGGGGTAGGAAACCCCTTAGAGCCAAGGCTTGGACGAGAGCCCCAGCCAGAGCCCCACTTCCAGCTCCCATTTTGACGCATTTCTCTTGCAGGTTTCCTGGGTTCAGAGTTTGTCTTGCCAGGCTGCTTGTCCCCTTCTCTGTAACCTGGGCAAACGTTTCCAGATGCCCGACTGTCACCTGGGTACCAGACAGGCAGCTGTTGGTTCCATCTTCCCTCTAAGGGGAGGACCCCTCCCCTTCCCTGTTCTCCTCCCTTCTTGTCCTCTGTCCTTGCTGTCTTTCCTCCCTCTCTGCCTTTCTCTCCTTAGGGTCCTATCCTGTAGCCCGAGCTAGGCTGGAATTCTCTGTGTAGCCCAGGCTGCCCTTGCATACACTATGTTGCCCAGCTTGAATGTTGGGGATACAGGTGTGAGTTATCCCACCTAACTTACATTCGAGAGGCTCTGTACGTAATGGCAACTGGAAACAAAAAAATAGGAGCTCCCCTTCTTTTTGCTAACAGAGAGCACGTTGCATCCTCATAGCTCCCCCCCCACTCCTTAAGGGGCCATGTTAAAAAAACAGTGTTTCCACTTTAGAGTGCTTTTAGACATATTATATCTATTTCTTTTTTTTTAATTGTCTAAAATTCATTTTGTAAATGTTCATCTTTCAGTGAAGTAAGACTTTGCACCTCCGTGGTCTAAGAGTTTGGTCATTTTTCTTAGGGATAGCTCAGATCATTGTCATAATAGCCATTCCTGGAAGAAGTAGAAGAAAAAGAAGAAGGAAAAAAAAAGCTGACACAGAAAAGAAATCATAGTAAAAACCCTCAGATGCTGCTCTTAACTCATTTGAATTGCAGTGGGTAATTCTCAGAGACTGTAAGTGGGTCCAGGATTTAAGAGAGCCTCTTAGCTCTCTTTGCAAAGTTTCTTCTAATTTTGGTGCTTATTTTAAAACCTTACCTGGTGTGAGAGTATGATGTCTTTTGTTTTCATGGTATTCTTTATTATTATTATTATAATGATTAGTGGTTTAGAAATATGCCAGAACTGTCTTTGGGATCTGAGCCTCCTTTGGACCTCATAGGATGTCAGTGGACTCATTAAGGTTTAGCCAAGTTTTTATGCATAATTCATAATACTCACCACAGCATGAGCGCTGGCGGCCGTCTCCTGTGACCGTTTAGTGAGACACATTTGCATGCTGTATTATGGGACCACAATACTGAATGCATTTAGCCACATTTTCTGTATTATCCTTAATACATATTGCCATCATGGTCTGTTATGGGGTGTGTGGTGGATGTGTTGAAACAATAGCACACACACTTGTGCATTCTGAGTCCATAAGAACAGATGTATAATAAAAGTCTCAGTGGAAGTCAGTATCACGTAAGGGTGCGGTAACAGTGTTTAAAGAAGCTTTCTTATTATTTCTAGTTTGCTGTTTACTGCTTGATTATCTAGTTATTTGTTTTTATGTTATTTTATGCCTGCTGGACTGATGTCCTGAAAATTTTAATTTTGCAAACAACATACCCACGTTCTTCATCCCTCTCATAACTTACCTCATTAGTTCCCTTAAGTGAGCATTTAAAACTGTAATATTTAAAAGAGACTCAGTGCTTAGCGCAAATGTGTCTTCTAACCACCAATTAAAGATCTTTAGCGTGTGTGCTGTAAAGGGCCCGTGTTCCGTGAATCAGCAAAGGACAGTACCACGTGAGAATTTCTGATTGCTCGTATGTACTTGTCCTGTGTCCCATGCTGCCGTGTTGACAATGGCTCTGACTCACGGGGAGAGGTGACACTTACCTTTTTTTTACCTGAGGTGTGGTGCTCGGCCTTGGGAATGTAGTGGTTTAATTCCAGTAGGACCTCTCGACTTTTTTTTTAATAGAAAGAAAGGACTGCGGAATGCATGGATGTGTCAGGGTGCAAAGAAAACAGTGAGCTTATTTTAAACTTTAAATCATAATTGGTTGAGATGTTTGACACTTACTAGGGAACTACACTTCTAAACTCAGAGTTGGTTGTGATGGAAGTAACAAGAAGAAAAAGCCACCCAGCGGATTCCTGGGAGCCATCAGTCTCTTCTGAGGAGGGCTGGGGGTGTCTGCAGTGTGTCACCTCTGGGCTCCTGGTTAGCGAGCGGTAACCCAGTCGACAGTGCTGGCTCTGAAAAGCCTGTGTGTGTTTGGCCATTACAAGCCAGCTGCTTCTCTGGACTGATCTTATGTTGTAAGGGGAGTCAGGGTGGATTCCTAGAGTTAGGAATCTGTAGAAATGACGATCTTGGCACAGTTCAGGCATCTGCTAGGAAACCTGAGGACATGGTATTTAGTTCTTGGGACACGCATGGTAGGAAGAAAAAACTCAATCTTGCGAATTGTCCTCTGACTTCGACACTCACACTATGGCAGTTGGGTACCCCCCTTCTCTCTATGAAATGCAATAACAAGACAAAGAAAATGACGGCCCACTGTGAAAATCTAGCCCACCGTGGGTGGGCAGTGCCATCGCTAGGCAGATGGTCCCTTAGAAAAAAGCAGACTGAGCTAGCCAGAAATCAGCACTCCTCAGTGGCCCCTGCCTCAGGTCCTGTCTCCTGGTTCCCGTCCTGCCTTGGCTTCCCTCCTCCATAGACTGACTTAGAGGTCACACTAGCATTTTCTTTAGGTCAGTGTCACAATATAGCAGCAGGGAGGCAGACCAGGACAGGAGTACAGACGTCTCCCGGCTCTAGATTTTTCCAGACAGGAGGAGTGAATTCCACACAGTCAGACTGAAGGTGGGATAGAGGAGGAAGTGGAACCAGCTTCCATCAGACTCTAGACACCCTGGTTGTCTAAAATCGTCCACGTCCTGAGCGGAGGGAACTCCTTGGCTCTTGTTTTAACAGCTTTGAGCCCTATTTTCCCTCTCAACAGCTAACTTTCATTGACAGCCAGAATATTTCCCATGCCCCTAAATAAGGCATCACGCCACGGAGGACCTTTCACCCAGTTGTAGCCTGAGACGTGACTGATGAAGTTGCAGAAACAACCCAGGAATTCCTCTAAGAGCTGAGCCTGAGGCATGCTCTGTGCTCTTTGGACAATGCCAGTGAGCAAATCCCCTCACTCTGAAGGGGGGATTTGCATTGGGAAATGCTGACACACATTTGGCAGTGCCCGGTGATAGCTGTGTGTGACAGGACACATGTGTGCAGGAGCTAATGCCTCAGGTCCTTTTCCTTGGGCCTTTTGTAAATTGAAGGGCCCCGAAGGAGGTGCTCAATCGAAGTATCTGAGCAAGAGTAGCTATGAGTACGTGGCTTCTTGATTCACTTCTTTGAAGGAACAGGCAACTTTCAACTTTATTGCTTCATCAGTGCACCGCTATTAATGGTGATCAGCTACCATCACAATATGGTTCATATTTACACTTTCCGCGTCCTCTAGAACTGACGTGCAAATGTGTCGTCTTGTAGATCAGTATGCTTGCGCTTCCCAAATTAGGAGCGCATACAGGACTTTTCAGAACATTTGATTTCCAGGAGGGTGTGGTGGAGTACACTTTAAAGCTTAACGTTTGGAATGCAGAGATAGGTGCATCTCTGTGAGTTCTAGGCCAGCCAGCCAGCAAGCCAGCCAGCCAGCAAGCAAGAAAGCAAGAAAGCAAGCAAGAAAGCAAGCAAATCAAAACCAATTTGAGGGCTCATTTCCCAGACAATTCAGTATCTTAGTTGTACTTACTTTTCCTGCATTCTATTAGTCCGAATTTGCTTCAATTTTATAACAATTACTTGTTTGTGAGAGTTTCTTTTATTGGGTTTGAGTCTGTCTATCTATCTATCTATCTATCTATCTATCTATCTATCTATCTATCTATCATCTATTTATCTATCTATCATCTATTTATCATCTACCTATCTCTATCATCTACCTATCATCTATCTCTATCTATCTATCTATCTATCTATCTATCTATCTATCTATCTATCTATCTATCAATCAATCATCTACCTATCTCTATCATCTATTATCTATATCTATCTTATCTATCTATCTATCTATCATCTACCCATGGCTTTTCAAGACCAAGCTGGCCTTCTGTAGACTGGTGCAGTGGCTCACAAATAGATTGTTTCTGTGCACGCTCTGTAAGAACAACACCCGACCTTCACGCACAGTGTTCCAGATTACAGTCGCAGGGTTTTACAAACCCATGGTTTGCCAAGCAGCTCAAATGGTTTGGTTTGAAGGTGGATCTCTGCCAGCTCCATGTTCTGATGGTTTTGTTGTTTGGCCCTCTCTACAGTGTCCAGTGACAAAGCCTCACACGAGAAGGCTGGATACAAGAAAGAGTGAAAACCGGCCGCGGTGGCTCACTCGCAGTCTGAGCACTTTGGAAGTAGAGGCACAAGGATTGTCTTATGTTCTAGGCAGCCTGGGATAGACACCAAGCCTCCATCTCAACACCTCACCATCTCTACTCCCTAAACAAGTGTCACGTGAAGGGAACTGCTGTGGGGTCTAATCTCGTTTGATGATTTGAATACACAGATCGCCTAACAAACTGCCATTTTCCTCTTTTCTTCCCTTCCTCCCTCCCTCCCTCCCTCCCTCCCTCCCTTCCTCCCTCCCTTCTTCCCTTCCTCCCTTCCTCCCTCCCTCCCTCCCTCCCTCCTTCCCTTCCTCCCTCCCTCTTTCTTCCTTCCTCCCTTCCTTCCTCCCTCCCTCCCTCCCTTCTTTTCTTCCTCCCTTCCTCCCTTCCTCCCTCCCTCCCTCCCTCCCTCCCTCCCTCCCTCCCTCCCTTCCTCCCTCCCTCTTTCTTCCTTCCTCCCTCCCTCCCTCCCTTCTTTTCTTCCTCCCTTTCTCCCTTCCTCCCTCCCTCCCTCCCTCCCTCCCTCCCTCCCTCCCTCCCTCCCTCCCTCCCTCTCTCCCTTCCTTCCTTCCTTTCTTTCTCTTTCTTTCTTTCTTTCTTTCTTTCTTTCTTTCTTTCTTTCTTTCTTTCTTTCTTTCTTCCTTTCTTTGAGGAAGGCAAAGACATGCATCTCTTTCCCTAGTGAAATCAAATTAATGTTCCCTCTCCACCCAAGGCTTAGAGTAGATTCCAGGTGAGGTTTTCCCCACCTGGAATGAAGTTGGAGTTGGGCTTTGTAAGTCCTTTTGTTATTGCTATAACAATGGCTGGCTTTGCTGTAGCTAAATTCTCAGAAGCCACGACATTCCAGCAACTGTCCCAGATTGCTGTAGTTCCCTTTATCTCAGTGTCTCTGACTAGATTTTGGGGATCCTCTCGTGACTTTTAAAATCTCACATTTTACTTGGTAAAACTAGCCATTGGCGGTACAGTGTTGTTTCATAAAAGGACTGCATTCACTTGCCAGTGGATTCGTGACCAGACTCTCCTGTCCTCTCTCAAATCCTCCCTTTTCTTACTCTCCTCCACATTCGCTCTTATGCTGGGCATGAGTGGAGAAGACTAGTGGGGCCGGCCTTCTAGAAAAGATTTTAATTATATTATTAAGAATTATTTTTACACATTAATTTTATCATATTTATTCATTTAGTGTGTGTGCATGTGTACAACTGTGTGTGTCTATGTGTATGGTGTGTGTGTGTATGGTGTGTGTGTGGTGTGTGTGCACATGTGTGTGTGTGCACATGTGTGTGCGCGCGTGTGCGTGCACGCACCCTGGAGCACATGTGGAATTACGGGACAACTTTGTGAGAATCATTTCTCTCCTGGAAATGGAATTGAGACCAGCAGGCTGGGCAGCTTGTGTCCTTAGCCACTGAGCTGTCTTGCTGGCCCTTTTCCTGGTTAGTAGTGGCTTGAAGAAATGCACCCTGCGCCTCAAAGTATGGTGACCCCTTGCTTTGCTGTGCTGTCTGAGAAACATCACTGCAGTGTCAAGATCCAAACCATCTTCCGAGTGCTCTATGCTCTGGTCCCTGAATTTGGGACTGAACTTTCTTTCCCTGTAGCTGTGTGTTACTCATAGGATTTGGGGGACAAGCAGATGGGGGCAGTTATGTGAAAGCAGTTTCGAAACCTTAACTTCGAATAGGTAGTGTTTGGCAGACCCCACTTGCTCTACTGCAGAGCGGCCAGCGCTCAGGACACATGGGCGATTTCGTGCGTGGGTTTGTAATCACATTCATACGCCAGGCAACTTTCTGCAAAGGTCAAACTTGGTGGGTTCTCAATCAGCCTGTCCTCTGACTTGCAGACTGCCCCCTCCCCCCAGTCCCGCCCCTGTTCCCCATCTGCTCTGGGATTGCTGCACCCTGAGGAGTGAGGCTTCTGAGTCTCCCAGGGCTGCGCTGCCCAGACCTCCAGCCTCGAGCTCTGCGAAGATTCTGTTTCTATTTTAAAGATTCTTTTCTTGAATAGTCTAAATATAAATTGTAGACGAGGTCCATGGTAGAATGATGTGTATGTTTTCCTCTTCATTAAAAGGCATGTGGTATATAAACGGAGCAGTTATGTCTCATTATTTTGACAACATGCTACAAAGACCCCAGTAGCTCTGTTTAATATTTGTTTTAAGGAAATACGTCACCAAAGACAAATTTATTTTATACTGATCTCTCTGTGGCCCAGTGAACCAAATGGTGTGTGTGTGTGTGTGTAGGGGGGGGGGTGTGGCGCTGTTTCTCAGTGTAGAAAAGAATGAGTTATCTGAGGTCTGAGGAGACAGGTCT
Source organism: Cricetiscus sungorus (assembly GCA_030556225.1). NCBI lineage: Eukaryota > Metazoa > Chordata > Mammalia > Rodentia > Cricetidae > Cricetiscus > Cricetiscus sungorus. Next base: position 49,386,620 of record JANBXA010000735.1, on the reverse strand, counting down.
CGCTTTGCTCAGAGAACTTCTCTTTTATCTTGTCCTGCCCACGGTTTCTGTTCCTGCTTGGTTCGCTCCCCGGGTTAGTAATTAATCTCGAAGTACTGCGTGATACCACTGAGTGACAAGAAGAGACGCCGGGGTCCTTCAGACCTCAGAGAAAGCACAGCACCATTCCCTTTTCCGTTGTCTTTCCTTCCTTGCCCAGGACACAGTGACATCTGTGTCACAAGACAAAGCAGCTATCATAGACAGTGCTCGAATTCCCCACAACTGAAGCCTGGCCTATCGACGCCAGCTGTTATAATCCAGAACCTCGGTTACTGTGAAAAAGGCAAATTGTAATCTCGAGGCTTTTTGATGTGTCGGGAAAATCGACCTGCCAATTGCAGTGGTGGAGGCAGAATTTGGGATTGGGCTACTGTTCTGCCGCTTGTGAGCTCCCTGTACACCTAGTGTGAAAACTGAGGCGGGCACGGGCTGTGTGGCAGGCTGAAGCTCACATAAGTGATAGGCGATGGTCCTAGAACTCTTGCTGGCATGCACTGGCTGGCATTTGGGTCTCCTGTGCTGTGATGTCAGACGTGAGCCAGTACCATAGCTCTTCTCTGTGATGGATGGGAGGCTGGAAGGCACCGTCTTCATGATCTCTTTTTCCCCTCGTGGTTATCAACAGAGCTTGGGATCATGTCGAAACCTGTAGCCATCACCAGGAAAACTCTTTCAACTTTTAATAGCAATCACTCTGCTCCTAATTAACAAGTGTGATTATGTACCACTAACTCGGAAAGACTTGTTGGGCTTTAATATTTAGATGAGGGAAAAGACCTCCAGCCATGAAAAAAAAATCCCTGTTGATATTTTTCCATAAAAGGGGAGGTGCAGGTGAAACCCAGCACAGCCAACTGTGCCACTTTATGTATGTGACGTCCTGAGAAATGGCCAAGAAATGAGGGTGTTGGTCAGAGCTGACATGACTGGAGCATTCCTTCCAGTTCAGAGTGGTCCCATGGAAATCCCACGTGAGGCGTCATCAGTCCCTAATGCATAAAAATAATCATTAAATGCATGCATGTTAAAGTATGTGTGCATGACAGGTTTTGGTAAGTGGACATTTTTTTGAAAGCGGCAGGCATTTAAATTCCGTAAGGAGTATGTCTGTTATAAAGACAAGCCTTGGAAGATTCCTGTGAACTTCATTCGCCATTTCTAAAATAAATGATGTTAACACCGAGCACATCTTGGTTGGGGTGACTCACTCTCCTTTAGAGGGAGGTCAGTGGGTGTTTGGCGTGCCTGACACGGTGGTCTCATGCCTTACCTAGCTACTGTGGGGGTAGGGAGCTGGACAGGACAGTGTTAGTGTGAAGATTGGGGCTTCTGGTAGAGACTATCAGGACATCACCACTTATTCCTAGATTACACTTTACAATTTACATTTTATCAAATACTGTGTGCGTATGTATCTTCGCACGTGTGCATCCACATTCTGCACACACACACACACACACACACACACACACACACACACACACACAGAGACGAGTTTTTCTGTCTTCTATTTTTACATGGGTTTAGGGAGTCAAACTCAGCTTGCCCGCTTAGCTGTCTTATTTGCTCTTTTATAATGTGTGGAGACAAAGACAACTCCATAATAGAATGCAGGAGTGTGAGGAGAGGAGTCCCCTTTTCCAGCGGCGTTTGCCGGATTTTAAAGACGGAATCGTTGATTCCGTGTCTCACTTAACAGGACCGTTTTCCAAACCAGGTTTGTGGGCTTCATACGCCGTGGGATGACTCGGGAAGGATTATCTGGAATGAATCTGCCTCTGTGGCTGTAATTGATGGAGGAGACCCAGCACCCCCTTGGTCCTGGGCCCCGGACTGTGTAGGAGTAGAGGCCGCTGGCTGAGTACCCAGTGTGAACCAGTGAGCTCGCTCATTTTCGTCTGCTCTTGACTGGGTGTGGCGTGTTTCAGGCTCCCTCCCGCCTGTGACTTCCCTCCAGTGATGGACAGAAACCTGCAGCTGTGAACTGGAATAAGGCCTTCTTCCCTGAAGTGGCCTTTTGTCCTTGAGGCATTTGTCACAGCCACAGAAATGAAAGCGAAACCGTCTCTAACTACTTTATCCTTGTGGCCAGGCTCTGCAGGCCTGGGAGAGCATGGTTTAAGCTTGTTCTTCACTGTATTGCCTGTCTGACCTCCAGCCTGTCACCGGCCCCCCAGAGATGCTGCTCTTGGGTGACACCGGAAGCTACTTTTTTGTGTTTGTGGACATTCGGGGTAAAGCAGAATGGAGGACAGAAAGAAGCTAATAAGTGAGTGGACACAGTGAGGACAAGAGAACTAACAGAGCAGCCTGTGGTTCAGGGATCCGCCTTGATTGGTTGGGTGCAGGGCAGGGAATGCCCCTGGCCTTGGGGATTCTCAGCGGGTGGGGCAGCATTGCTGATGGAGAGAAGGGGAAGCGGGATCTATTTTTCTCCTCTTACACTGGGGACAGGTCTCACATTGGCACAGTTTGCTCATACTGTGGCTGTCTGTGTCTTTTCGACAACTATGGAACTTGTACACAGTGTGTCGGCACAAGTGTCTGTTACCTGTTCTGTCTCAAGCCTGGGGTCCAGAGTCCCTTCTCGTTTGCTCACGGAGAGTCTCACAGCGCCGTTTTCTCCCGCAGTGTTCCTTCTCTTGTCTGAGTTCTGCGTCAATCTACCCTTCATCTTCCCAGGAAGAACTCAGATGCCACCCTTCTCTGCCTTCTACACATTTGCGGTGAAACCAAAGCCACCCCATTTGTTTTCTCTAATGCCTGCCCTGTCCTTTTCTCCTGACGCATCCCACGCAGGCTGCGAAGAGAGTGCTCTTTCCCCGAGGCCACCGTGATGTCCCTCCAGCCCTCCATTTACTTACCTCAGCGGCACGGCACGGTTTGGCCCCACGCTTACCCTTGTGACTTCTTCTCTCCCATTTTCTTAGCTTTCCTTCTATCTGCTGTTGTTTTTGTACCTTTAAAGAGCTATTTTATAGTGGTAAAAGTAACATGTCACCTCCTGTCCTCACCTCCTCTCTGTGTTAATTACTTTCCCCAACACTGTGACAAATACCTTTGAAAAACCAGATGAAGGAAGGAAGGATCACTTTAGTTTTAATTCGCTTGTTTTGAGATGGCGTCTCATGCAACCTAGGCTGTCTTCGAACTCGCTATGTTGCTGAGGATGATTTTGAACTTCTGACCATCCTACCTCTACCACTGAGTGCTGGGATTGAGAATGATTTATTGGGCTCATGTTTTCAGAAGTTTCAGTCCATGCTGGGCTGGCTCCATTTATGCTAGGCTGCCGAGAGACAGAATTGCATGGTAGAGCACCATAGTAGTGTACAGGTGCTTACTTCATAGTGATGGAAACACAGAGAGACATGAAGGCCCTATCCCCATCCCCCATCCCCCACCCCACCCCTGCCGTGGGTCACAGCCCAGTGACTGTTTTTTTTTTTTTTTTTGCTAGGCCTGGGTCTTAAAGTTCCTACCACCTTCCATAATGGTTCTGCCAGTGGGTGGCAGAACACAGAACACTAAGCGCATGAGCCTCTGTGTGTGTGTGTGTGTGTGTGTGTGTGTGTGTGTGTGTGTGTGTGTGTGGTGGGGTTGTAATCAAATCATAACACCCTCTTAACGAATATCGCTGTATGCTATAGAATTGTTCATTATAAATGTGCTCTTCAGTTCTTTGTCAAGTTGTCCGTCCATCAGATTGGGCTGAAGGCAAGCCTGCGGGCAGTGCCAGCCTGGGCTGGGGGGCCTGGATTCGGTAACAAAAGCAGGCTGAGCAGGCCAGAAAGCAGTCTCCTGCATGGCCTGGGCTGCAGGTCCTGCCTCGAGCTGAGCTTCTGCCTTGATGTCTCTCGGTGATGGACAGTGTATGAAAGAGCTAGAGAAGACCCCTCCTCCCCAAGTGGCTTATGGTCAGTGTTTGTGGCAGCAACAGAGGGGTGAGTTCTGTTGCCGCATGGCGGCTGCCTAGAGCATACTTGTTTTCTCTGACTCTTAACTGATGCCTGTTGATTAGCAAATCCCACGGCCCAGCCCTCCTTGCTTGCCTCTGGCGGCCACCGTTCCACCCTTGGGTTGCCTGAACTTGAAGACCTTTGATATCAGTTGTAAATAGAATCACATCATAGTTTTCTGTCTGCGACTGGCTTATTACACTAAACAAAATACCAGTAATACTCACCCTCGTGTGTGAGGAAGACTCCTTCCCTTCTAAAGCTGTGACTCACACCCATTGTGTGTGTGTGTGTGTGTGTGTGCGTGCACACGCACGTGCGCCCACATTTTCACATCCATTCATCTGTTGAGAACATTTGGCTGGATTTTACATGCCGACTCTTGTGAACAGCACTCTAAGGAATACGGTAGAGTAAAAATAGGTCTTCGTGATCCATCTTGAAATGGGAATCACTGTGTCATGTGGCAATTTAAAATCTGAATATCACTTGAGAATTTCTTGCACGTATGTAATGCATTTTAAAAATGAGACCCCCCCAGTCCGTTTCCTCTAATTCTTTTTATACCCTCAGTGCTTCTTCTCCCCAGACTCGGACACCTCCTTTACTTGTTTATTGCTTAGCTCACTGTGTCCACTTAGTGCTGGCAGCGTGCGCATGGGTAGAGTGTCATTCCCTGGAGCGTGCGTGTGGTGCCAAGGACAGTTCACCAAGAGCTGCCTCTCTGCGTCTCATTGCCTAGCACCAGTGACTTGTCAATAGCTCCTCCGCTAGGATGAGACTTAATGAGCCCGTCTGTCATCCATACTACAAGTCTGGCTGGCATGTCTTATGCATGCACCTCCATGGCTGTGAGCTCGGTGCAGCCATCCCATCATGTCTGGGGAGCCCTGCTTCACGCAATAGCCCTCCACTCCCACAACCTCTGAGTCCTGTGGAGGCGGGTGTGTGGCACGTGACCCACGGTGCTGAGCACCACAGTCTCTTATTCTCTGCACGTAGACCATGTGTGGGTCTCCGTGTTAATCTCGTGACGTACCCAGTGTTACTCCTTATGGAGGTAGTACCATGCCACACCCCACCAACATGTGGGTACCAGGATGCAGTTTCTCACATTTCCACCAACACTTTGTGCTGCTGTTTTGTTTGATGGGCATCTCGGTGATTTCATCTCACATTTCCCTGGCCATTAGTGGTGTTGAGTATCTTTACGTGTACCTAATGGTCACTTATATTATGTGTCTTCTTTAAAAACTACCTCTGTTTGGGCGGAGAGAGGGCTCCATGCCTAAGAGCACTTGTTCTTCCTAAGAAAGAACCTGGTTTGGTTCCTAGCATTCACACGGCAGCCCTGAACTTCCTGTAAACCCAACTTCAGGGACCTGAAATGCTCTTCTGGCCTCCACAGGCACCTGTACATAGACTTTCACGCCCACACACATGCCAAGCACATACACACAATTTAAATAAACAGAACTAATCTTGAAAACAATGTCTGACTTTGCTTTTCTGTTGTTGAGTGGTAGTAGTTTACATGTACACATATACATATCTGCACACATACACACATATGTACACAAACATGCAAAGTAAACATAAATCTACACAGCACACATATGCATACACATATGTACATACACATCTGTATATGCATACACATGCATATACATGTATTTATGCATATATGTATGCACATATGTAAATGTGCTTATATGTATAGATGCACACACATGAATATATGTGAACGTATAATGTACATATATGCACATACAAAACATACACCTATACACATGCACGTTAATGCACACAACACATACACATGCACATGTATTCCTGCACATGTGTGCATACATACACTTGTACACACACGATTGTTTACACATATGTGCATGGACATATGTATGAAACACACATGTGTATGTGTATGTGTATGCATGTGCACACAGGCACACATATGTATATGTACACATGTATGTGTGTACATGTGCATGTATGTGTACATACACATGTGTGTGTATTGGGCACTCACCCTTTGCAGGTGCACAGCACACACATGTGTTCTCTCTCTCAGAAAGCTGGCTCCACTGTGTCGCTCGCCTCCTTTCCCAGCTGTGCTTCTCAGTTGGGCGTAGCCCTGCATTTCTGTTGTTGCATTATTTATGCTTTTGTTGCTGTGCTCATGCCAATGTCACGCAGCCTCCCCTACATTCCTTCCCTTCTAGCTGTTGTCCCAGCTCTTACGCCTTCTTCTCCTCTCTGCGTTGACTCGTTTTGCAGTGTGAAGTGGAAGTACAGTTTCACCCTTTCACTTGTGAATGTCCAGCATCATAGTCACATAAGGCTCCCCTTTTCCCAGGACTTCTCTGTGGCACCAGATGACCATGTTGTGTGCTCATATGTGTATGTATGAATGTGCATGCATGTGTGTGTGCATACATGTGCGCTTTTATTTGCATAGCTTTCTAATATATTTTGAATCCAGGAATCATCAGCCCTCGACTTTGGTTTTTCTCGAGACTTCTTTGCGGCTGGCTCTCTAGGAATTTTGTAATTGTTTTTTATACTCCTGTAAATAATAAACCATTAATTTTTTCCTAGGGAATCCATAGAGTTTTGTCAACATTGGATTCTGGTTACCTACCAATGTAAATTGCCTTTTTGAAATTTTTTAAAAATTATTTATAAGAATTTAAATTTTAATAATTTTGGTATTTTAATATTAATTTTAGGTTATCATACTGAACCATTTATCTAATTGTTTTTTATTAATAAAAACTCAAGAGTCAGATATTGGGGTTAGAACCTGATTGATCAGACAAGTGGAAGAGAAGCAACCAATGACTTCCTCTCTTTCTCCTTCCTTGATCCAAAAGGCCAAGCATCTTCTAACCCCCTCCCTACTACTTCCTGTGTCACTCTATATGTCCTTGGTCCTCCAAAACCTCTATGGCTAATTTTTTTTTTGGTCAGCTAGTAGCTAGCTCTGCCCTCTGATTCAAAGTAAACTTTATTGATAGCCTCAGGAGTGTCAAAATTTGATAAAAATATCTCACAACATTTTCCCATTTTTGTCTAAATAAAAAGACAGTTTTTACTCTAACACAGCAAAACTATTTACAATAAGAACAATTACCGGGTAAGAATTACATTCACAATGTGCTGTTCATTTGCATTTGGCAGAGTCATAGAAAATGCTCCATTATTTAACCTATCTTGTTGAGTCCAAAATTTTGTACCTAATTTGCTTTTGTAACTTATATTACCATCCAGAAACTAGCTTTTTAGATCACAAAACATTTTCTTAGACAGTGTAAGCTTTTATGTCTCCCAACCTTATATACTTTCTACTTTTGAGAGTTCCTTTTCTGAATTTGATAACAATGAAAACTGTACCTATAACTGTCTCATATTCAACTCCATCAGAGATGAAAGAAGGATATATTATTACCCAAGTGAGGAGGAAATGCAGAGCAAACAACTTCCAAAACCATAGGAATGACAAAAAGAGCTGGCTTCCTAGACAGACAATCAAGGTTCCTTTGTAACATTGGGGTATCTGTCTATGGTCTACAAACCTTGAACATGTGATAGACTTTCCTGTGTCCTGCTTGTGCAGTTTGGAAATCCTACTGTGCAGTCTGAGCAGGCATCCCCCCCCCCCCAGTGAATAACCTTAACGTCAAAGAAAGCAATCTCCATATGGAGTTTCTTCAATGCCCATCTTCATCTTTGAAGTAGTGTGTTGCTGTCAGGAGCTGACATGTCTCACTATCATGAAAAAGCTTGTTATTAAAACAACTTAAATGCCATATTCTGTAGATCTCTGAAGTGTTTGAAGACCATTTGTCTATCTAAAATATATCTTTGACCTTGAAACATTGTGTGTCTGCAGAGAATAGTGGAAACAAACATTGGGGAAGATTTATGAAATTTTGTCCTGTACTCTTTTTCTTGGGATGTTTTCTTCACTGGGTCTTTTTTAGACCTTTGGCTCTGGTTTCAGGGCCAGGATGTATTTCTTTCACTGGCTCTGGTTCTAGGGCCAAAGTGTGTTTCTTTGGCTCTGGCTTCAGAGCTAAAGTGTTCAGGTTTTGGGTCTAGGGTGGGTTTCTTAGGCTGGTCCTTTTACTGTATACGAATGTCATCATAGGTGTGAGATCCACTGTCAGCTGTCTTTCTATCCATTCATCTATGGGTTTGATCCTGCCTTTAAAGGCCTAATCACCCTTTTACATTCTAAATTAGCATTTTCTATAGCCAAAGATTCATGTGATATTTGTCTACCTTCTGGATCTGATATCATTCTATTTACAGCGGAAGTCAATCTTTCTAAATGAAAATGTCAGTGAAGGCTTCTTTTGGACCTTGTATAATTTTAATAAATGACTCTGTTCTCTTTCCTTATTCTTCAGCCCCGTCTCAATCATGCAAAGATGCTATTTGGCATAGGACTATCGTGTGACAATCAAATCCAAACTGCCTTTGCAAATCAGTGCATTGTCCTTCACTAAGAAACCGGTCTCGTGAATTTTCCACACTGCTAGTCCTGCCTTGCTGTTCTATGACCCCAGCTTCCTCTCTGTACTGTGCTTTCCATTTTAACTGAGGACCAGCTTCCAATATTGCTGTAGCTAAACCTTTCCAGTCTTGTGGTATGATTCTGTTCCTAATTGCCCATGAATTTAACATTTGCTTCAAAAAAGGGAGAATGAACACTATGTGAAACTTCTGCTTCCTTAAATCCCTTCAAATCTAAAATTTCTACAGGACCCCAGTTAATCTCTGCATAGCCTTGGGCTGCCCATCGTCTGGTGTCGTTCTTGATTGGTAGCTGGATAAATTAGGGTTGGTTTTCAAATAACCTTGGGCTGCCCTCTTCAGTTTAATAATCCAGCGGTGTGGTAGGTTCTGCTCTAAAATCCTCTGTTCTCTGTGTGAATACTTTTCTTAGTTCCATTAGTAGGTCTTTCTAAAGGTTGTATCTTATCAGTTAAGTTTTCTTCAATTTTCACTGATATCAAGCCACTTTTTAAAATACTAAACATGAATTATCAAACCGATAATGATTATAATCAACATTATGTCAATCCTACCTAAGTTGATTTTCCCTTCACTTAATTTTTCCCTTGTCAAGCCTTCGGCTGTGGAACCATACATAGAACTAACTCTGCATCGTAACATTGTTCCTTATTCTTAACATGGGTGACTGACTCCTGCCTTGAGCGGTGTCTCACCACTTCTCTTGATGACAACAGCCAAATGTGATGTTGGCTCTCACTGTGCCACAGGGTTGTGCAGAGTGTGCGGGTGGTACATGGCTGGCCAAAGGAAGCTGCTGCTGTCACATGAAGCTGGGGGCAGAGAGTGTGTTGTGGCAGCATCGTTAAAGACTGTGTGGGTGCTGAGGCTGCTGACCTGGCATGGCAGCAGGCAGAAGGGGGTCCAGGGGAAGCCTGACACTCACTGGGAGAGGGAGAGGGAGAGGGAGAGGGAGAGGGAGAGGGAGAGGGAGAGGGAGAGGGAGAGGGAGAGGGAGAGGGAGAGGGAGAGGGAGAGGGAGAGGGAGAGGGAGAGGGAGAGGGAGAGGGACCCTTCTGAGGAGTGGACACAGGGGATGTGTGGAAAAAATCTGCATGGGGTAGGGCTGAAAGACAGACAGACAGACAGACACACAGACAGACAGTAGCCCTTGGCTCACTCTGGCAGAGTTTGGGGCTCAGCACGAGCTGTGTTTGAGGCTGGGGAGGGCAGTGGCTGGAGGCTGCTATAGAGAGGGTGCAATGGAAATCTCCAGGCTTGAGTGGAGGGTCTGAGGGGAGGGAGGGAGAGCCAGCCATGGGGGTTACTCTGGCCACTGCAAAGCCAGCGATGAGGTGCTGAATTATGATCTCCTGCCCCACGTTGAACTCCGGATAAGGTATTCATCAAATTATTCTTTATCATTATAAACTCGGGAAACAGATGTTGGCGTAAGAACACAGTTGATCAGAGAGGCAGCAAAGAAGCCACAACTCAGCCCCTCCCTACTACTTCCTGTGCCTCTCTAGATGTCCTTGGTCCTCCAAAACCTCTTTGACTGATTTTTTTTGGTCAGCCAGTAGCTAGATCTGCCCTCTGATTCAAAGTAAACTTTATTGTCAATCTCTGGAGTGTCAGAGCCCAATTGTAATACTCACAACGTCAAACAAAAGAATGGTCTTCATCACAAGCTTTCCCGAATACTTTTATACAATTTATGTAAATAGACTTAACTATGGAGAAGAGGCAGCTTCGTAATGAACAAAACATTCAGAACGATTAAAATTTTCAGTATTCAAATCCTTCAACTCGTTAGCTTTTAATACGTTGTTTATTTTTCTTTCCCTGTTTTTCTCCCCTGCTTACTGTTAGCAGATGTTATATGAAGTATAATCAATTCAAATGTTCATTTACCAGTTACAATTTTTTAGAGTATTTGAGATATCCTCTATATGTAATATCTTGTTACCCATGAGCATGGATACCGCAACAACTTCTTTAATCATTATGATTCTGTTTATCTATCTTGCCTAATTGCTGTGGCTTAGATTTCTAGTTACATGGAATAGAGGCATCCAGGTTAGGCTGTCTCAGCCCAGAGCTAAGAGGAAAACCAGTTTTCCAAAGCTGAGTGTGAGAGGTTTCAGGTGCTTCCTAGTTTGCTGTGGGCTTTTGTTGTGAAAGGGCTGTCGATTTTATGAAATGAGTTCTCCCTGTCATCTCAATCCTTTACTCTGTTAGCAGGTGGTCCCATTAACTGGTTTTCATAGAGTGATGGAGTCTTGTACACAGTGAGACTTGTACTCCAGTTGTAAGTCTCACTGGTCATGGGGTATGGCCTTCTCAATGTGACCTTGAATGTGATTTGCAACGATCACAATGGGAATTCTAAATTCATGCTGGGCAAAGATACCTGTCTGTAACATTCTTTTCTGGGGTGTCTTTGCCTGGCTTTGCTGTTGGGTGACACTTGTTTTATGAGACAGAGTAGGGGATGTGCCCTCCTCCTCTTCCTCCTCCTCTATGTTTTACAAGAGCGTGAGATATTGGATATCTCTTGGATATTTGGTAGCCTTCACAAGGGAAGCCACCAGGCCTGGGGATTACCTTTGGCAGTTTTTATGTATTGATTCAATTTGCGTACTTGCTATGACTCTATTCAAACTTTGTTTCTCCATGATTTTTTTTCCAGACTGTAGGAGTTTTTACATCATTGCTATATTGCCGAGTTTGTTGGCATTTGACTGTCCACAATTCTTTTGAGATCTTTTTCATCTGATAGGTGTCTTTTTTTCATCTATGATTTTATTTATTTCACTCGCCTCTTTTCATAATCGAGCTAAGGGTTTGTTAATTTTGTCTTCTGAGATCAAACAAATGCTAGTTTTATTTATTTATTTTTCTGTTTTGTAATCATTCCTTGCTTTATTTGTTCTTGTTTTCATAATATGCTTACATGCTGGTTTTGAGCATTCTTTTGTAGATCATGGAGGATAAGTGAGGTTATTTGGGATTTTGTCTTCTTTAATTTCTTTTTACTTTAGGCTCTCCTGTTATTGTTCATTCTGATTCTTCCCACAGGATTTGGGATGCTCTAATTCTATTTCCATTTGTCTCAAGATACATTGCACATCCTCTTCTGGCTTCCTGTTTGACACAGTGTTCAAGAATGTATTATTGAGTTTCCATATATTTTCCATATGTAATTTTCTGTTATTTTTTCATTTCTTTCCATTAGAAGAAAAAAAAATTCTAAGAGTCAACTTGATTTTCTCAGAAAAAAAAAAATCTTATTTTAGGCTTGATGATAAATGAATGGCAAGTTCTGTCTATGTCTACTTGGCTAATTTAGTGCAGGGCGTTGGAATCCCAGCACTCAGATCTCTGTGAGTTCGAGTCCAGCCTGGTCTACAGAGCTAGTTCTAGGACAGGCTCCAAAGCAATACAGAGAAGCCGTGTCTCGGAAAACAAAACTAAACAACAATTTAGTCTAATCGTACTCTCAAGTGTCTTAAATGCACTGTTTTCTTCATGGATTCTCTGATTGGATATTATCTTTTCCCAGTTTCATGTAATAGCAATTAAACCTCCAGCGGAACCCTGAGGAGTGATGGACCCCTTGAGAGGAGCACAGGTCCAAAGGGCTCGACCCTCAGGATCTTATCAGCTGAGTGGGTTGGGTTAGTTATTTGGAAATGCTAACACAGGAGGAAATCTTCTGCTCTCTAACAGCGTGCGAGCCCGGCAGCTGTGGACCCACCTGTCTTGGGCTTCCCAGCATTCAGAACTACAAGAAACAAATCTCTGATCTTTATAAATGACCCAGTACCAGCATTCTAAAATAGCATAAAGTTAATTGAGACATAAGGTAGTCAGTTTCCTCCGATTGTTCTGGTATTACTGTTAATTCTTTAATCTGTCAAAGTCTGCTTTACATATTATGTTTTTGGATGTTGGGTGTATGTATATTTTTAAGAGTTTTAATTCTCTTTGAATTGACCCTTGCATCATTATGGAATTACTCTCTCTATATCTAGAGATCAACGTCTATCTTGTTTGTTCCAATTTTCAAGGAGTATCTTTTTCTATTTATTTACTTCAGCCTGTGTATGTATTTAATTCTATTGTGAATTGCCTGTAAAAAGCAGGTTTGGAACAATTGAATTCTGGTTTTTATAATTCATTCATCCCCTATGTCTTTTCATTGGTGAGTTTAACCTGTTAACATTAAGGTCAATATTGATAAACATGGACATTCTATTGCCATCTGTTAGTCTTTTTAGTCTCTGTCGAGTTCTTGTACTTGAAATTTTTTCTGAAGGGATTTGCCTGGCTTTTTACCCCTTTATTTTAAATACACATATGCATTTCCTTTGTGGTTAGTTGTAGGCTTTTGTAAAATGCCTTTTAGTTATTTTTAGTTATCAGCTTTTACTTACAAAAGACCCTAGCAGTTGAGATTTGCATGTAAAGGCATCATACTTTTGTCTGTTCATTAACAAGGTATTTCTGCGTTAATATTTTAACATAGCGTTAAAAGTATCTGATATTTAAGGCTGTCTCCTGTGTCACACATTTGAAGCCACTTTGCACTTTCTTTTCTGTCAGGTCCAGTGTAACGGGATCTATGTTGAGGTCTTTGATCCATTTGGGCTTGAGTTTTGTGCATGGTGATGGATATGGATCTATCTGCATTCTTCTACATGCTAACACCCACTTATGCCATCATTACTTGTTGAAAATGCTCTCTTTTTTCCCCATTGTATAATTTTGGCTTCTTTTTAAAAAATTAGGTGTTCATAGGTGTGTTATTTATGTCAGCCTGCATGGAGCCCACATGACTGACCTAAGTCCCGTACATATGTGTGACAGTTGTATAGCTTGGCCTACTTGTGGGATGCCTGCATTAGGAATGGGGCCCATCCTTTATGCATTGGCAGGATTTTGGGAACCTATTCTTTATACGGGCTTGCCTTGCGAATATATACCTATTTTTTTCTTTACTGCTAAATCTATATTTTCATTTTGGTCTTTAGTGTATGAATAATTACTTTAGATTTATCTTCTAAGGCAGCTCTAGCAGCAAAGACCCTCAGTTTTGTGTGTTCACGGAGACTTTTTCTCTTTCCTTTAGAAGTATAATTTTGGCAGGTGTCTTGAGCTTGGCTGACGGGGCTTTTCTTCTAGGACCTTGCACTAATCATTTCATTCTCTCTTGGACTACAATAGTTCCGTGAAGAGATCTTACAGCTTCATTGGAGTTCCTGCACATGTGACAAGTCACTGCCCTCTGCTCTCACAACTCTGTCTTAGACTTGGGTCATTTACGTTTCTCCGCAGTAGTCTTCTGCGTGAACACTGAGCTCAGTGAACCCGGATGTACATTTTCAGAGAGGCCTTTTGAAGTATAGACACAGCACACCAGTCCTCTGCTCAGAGCATGCAGTGGTCACTTCTGCCCAGAATCAACACCTTGTCACTGCCGTGGCCTGCTGAGCCTCTGCTTGGCTGTGGCACTGCTCGGTTGAGTAGCTCGATACCAGCTCTTTCCATTAGCTGGCCACATGTAACAGCTGATGTTTCTCAGATACTCCTGGTGTTTCCGGATGTGCTGGCCTCATGGCTCACAGCTAGAACCCTCCATGGCTACTACAGGCCTCTCTTCAGTTTGTTCCTCAAATCCACTGTCTTAGCTGGGTCTTCCCTGCTCACCCTATTCTCCACATCCTACGAACGAACACAACACACTCTCTCTTTCTCTCTGTCTCCATATTTCCTTCTCAGGACTATTTTAACTTTACTACATATTTTTAAAATTTTCTTACTTCCTTCAGGTAGTGTTAGCTCACAGAGGAATGAAGTATTTGGCTCTGCTGTTAATTCTTTTGAGTTCAAAACTTGGGAGGATACTTGGAGTGTAGCTTCTTTTGAAGGAATGTGTGATTAAGTGTAATCGTATAAGGAACATTTGAGAGGTTGAGGTAAGAAACTGTACAAAGATTTGATGGGATAGAATATGAACTCTAATGTTATGAGCAGGGTTTTCCACCAGCCTGGTCCAGAACTGCGCCTGCCCCAAATAACACACAGAGACGCTGTATTAGATATAAAGCTGTTGGCCTGTTACTAGTTTTTATCGGCTAGCTCTGTCTTAAGTATTAACCCATTTCTATTAATCTAAGTATTTCCACGTGGTCTCATCTTACTGGAGAGAGGGGCTGGTGTTCTACTCTCTCTGTCCTCCATGATGAATCTCCTCCCTACTCCTTCTGTAATCCTCCTTTCTCCTAGTCCCGCCTATCTTGCTTTCCTATTGGCCAACAGTGTTTTATTCATTAACCAATAAGAGAAACATATTTACAGAATGACATCTCCCATCATTCTTACACCTTGGGATGCTGTTCCACTTTTAGTGTTCTAGCTCACCTTTGACTCACGGGCATGAACCAGAACAGAGATACATTCTTTTTCTTCCTAAAACAGAGCAAAACTAAGCAAAGGGATAAATATAGTGTTTGGGGATGGCTCAGTGGTTAAGGACACTCCATGGTCAAGAATAGAGACCTGAGTTCATCTTGTAACTAGTGTCGTGGGCAGTGGGGACTGGAGGTTTGCTGCAGCTGGGTAGCTGGGCACCCTAGCCAAAACCATGGCTAGGACCAGAGAGAGACCCTGTCCAGGGGAATAAGGTAGAGTGAGATAGGTGTCTCTTTCCTGTTGCTGCCTCTGAATTTCCTCAAGCACATATACGCAACAGTCAGTCCTTATCTTAAGCAGTTAGAAAAAAATCCATAAAAGAACCATAGGAAGTCACTGTATAGGCTGTAGAAGGTGTGTTTCCTAAATATTAATACAAATATAGTGTTAAGGAAGGAAAACAATTTAAAATAATGGATGTGTGTGTGTGGGGACTTACAGGTGAAACAGAGAAGCATCTGGTTGGATAGAGATTGCTAGTGAAATTGACAGATGATTAACATTCATTAAAACTGTTAATTAACACCTTGGAAAATTCCATAAAATGATACTGTATGTAAATGAGGATGTGTGATATCTGGGAACATTGTCTTACCTGTTTTACAGAGGGGAAAATGGATAACGAAACTGCTTATGATAACGATTTATTTCACCCTGGGTCTGTTTCAAGTGTTACCTGGTTGTGTCAATCATGCCAATTTGAGCTGCCAATAATTCTAAATATATTTGGCTGAGATATAAGTGATTCTCTGTGCTTTCTGGTGGCAAGGAAAAGCTACCTTTTTTTTTTTTTTTTTTTTTTTGGGTTGCTTATCACTTCTTTTTTACAACATTTCCTGATTATGCAACCGTGGGAGGGTTTGTGCTTTCAGAAGATGGGAGCTCTCCGAAGCTGCTGTAAGTCAGATATGTTGAAACTGTGGCTCATAAAACTCATGTTCGAGAAATGATATCTGAAACAACCCTGGAGGCTGTGAGCCACGGCTTCACGATGGCCCCAGAACATTAAATTGACTTTTCCTTTGTATGGTCCAACTCAATTTCATCTTGCATCTTGTAATGGTGAGGGGCCAGTTTTGACCTTGGTGGTAATTAGCATGAGGGGGGCTTCCTATATATGCACCTTTAGTGCAGTCTTTTCATAATATATATATATATATATATATATATATATATATATATATAAATATATATGAGAAAGGGTTACATGATGTATCCCAGGATTTTGGAGAAAGGGTTACATGATGTATCCCAGGATTTTTGGAGAAAGGGCTACATGATGTATCCCAGGCTAGGTTTGAAATCTCTATGTAGCCAGAGACAACCGTGAACTTCTTTGACTTCCTCTTCAGTGCTGGCATGATAGGCGTGGGCCGTAACACTCATTGTGTTCTGTGCAGGGGACTGAACTCACGGCTTCTGAACGCTGGGTAGGTGCTCTACTAACAGAGCTACATCCTCAGCCACTCGATCATTCTTGAATTTCTCATATAACAGCCTGCTGTTGCTGAGGGAATTCCAGCCTGCGTCTCAGCCTATGCACATGTTTCACATTTTGAAGCTGAGGAGGTTTGTGAAAACATAGAATCATAGTTTTAATTTTCTTGATAGGTCGGCTTTGGTTGCCATTAGAGAGATAGCATGTTTGGTTGGGTTTAAATGGCTATTAAATGTCTGGGGTAGTCATTAAGGACTTGATGGTCCCAAGTAGTGAATCCTTGATATCCGGGTCTGAAATGGCTGCATGGCTTGCTTCTTTGCTGGGGTCAGATGTGCTGCTGTATTGACTTTCGTTCCCTTGTCTCTCTCATGCTGATTTCCCCCACACAACTCTTGTCTCCACCTTCTTGAACATACTTCTACTAACTCTTGACTCTGTGCCCGTTGCCTCGGCCTTTAGAACCCACACAGCCAGCTGTAGCCCTACCACCTACTGGGCTGCGTGCGTGTGGCATGGAGTATTTGTGCTGTTCAAGGAGGGTTGTCTTACTCCATGCTTCTGGAATTTATTAACGGACCATCTCCTCTTGGGTCAAGGGGCAACCAGGCAAAAGATCATACAACTTGATATGGCAGCCATTCACATGGAGGAAGATGCCAGGACCTGAGCTACATGAGTTAGACATTAGAGCTTATAATTCCTAAGGATGATCAGAAGCTAACATGTGTTTCAGGTATTGTATTTGAGTTCCCCAGAATATTTTCTTGTTCTCTTGTTTACTGTTTATTAAGTATCATGAGTTTAAAGCATTTTCCAGATTAGCTAAAGGAGTCAAGGCTTGGGGACTGAAATTGGAAAGCTCTAGAGATACAAAAGAACAAATTTCTATTATTATTTTTATCCTTCCTAGCATTAGGAGCCTAAATGTTTTGAAGCTGAGGCATAAAGAATGCAGGGAGAAACAAAAAAATTACACCTAAAATACCAATTAAGCATGAATGTTGCCTGATTTGTAATTCCACGCACAGAGAGTATAAAGAAGAAATACCGCTTGTGAAGAATGAGACGCACTGGAGTTGTCATTCTGACTCTATAATTGAGGGTACTCCTGCTGAGAAGGAAAAGGAACTCAGGAAAAGGGGAGTGTTGTCAGGGGCTCTGAGAAGCTCAGCATCTGAAGGAGCTGAAGACACGGGCCTGGACGGCAGAGTTTGGGCTTTCTGAGGGAAGCAGGGAGTGACCACAGTCCGTGTATCAACACCAGTGTTCATGAAGGGAGCCTTTCATCGTCCCGTTGTCTTGTTTGTAGTATGTGGTTAAAATGAAATGGGGCAGGAGGGGCTGGCACATGCTCACTTACATGATGAGTTTAAGTCCATCCTGGGCTGTGTAAGACCTTGTCTAAAAAGGTAAACAGTAAAAAGATTTACACACACACACACACACACACACACACACACACACACACGGATCCAAGTTTACTCATTGCTTGTTTCTAAACCCAAGGAAGTGATTAGAAAAATAAAACCCACAGAATTGCATATTTTAGGACAGGCTTGTTTGGCTGCTTTAGATAACATAGTAGGTCAGATTTAAACACTGAAGTCACCCCCATCCCCACAAATCTAATGCTGCAACTCTGGACCTGTAACACTGAATAGACAAGGCTACTGAAGTTCCCCTCAGTTTGATTTTTGTCTCCAGAATAAGTAGTAGAATTCTCCACGTCAATTCCCGCCTCTAGGGTCCTGCCTTGGCTCCCATCCATGATGGATGAAACTTATAAGTCAGACACCACCATTTTGTCCCTCAAATTGCTTTTAGTCGTTGTTTTATTACAGTGATGGGAGAGAAAACCAGGGCATGGAGGCTCATTTTATGAAGGTGGAATCCTGTTCCCCCCCTTAGATAAACAAGGGTGTTAGGACATGGTCTCACAGTCAGGCTTCCGGCCCTGGGCTAGTGCGCACTGAGCTCACCCAAACTTTGTTCGCTATGAGTTGTGTGGACAGAAGTGGACAGTTGTTCATTGTTTTCTTCAGAATTGTGAAAAAAATATCAAAAATGTATACTGTGGTTTTTGGGTAGTGTGAAATGTAAGCTCAGTGCTTCTAGATCAAATCAGGCAGTAGATGCTCTGTGTTTACAAGTGTAGAGTGGTTACACTCTGATAAGAACAACTTGATAATTTTGGCTTTTAATGGATTAACCTAGTCTTCTAGAATGACCTCTATTATGGTTTTTAAATGCTATGTTTTTCTTTGAGAATTTCCTCTTCTGCCCCTCCTCCCCATCATCTTCCTGTCTATCAAATCCAAGGAGTTCAATCTGTGTCTCTCAAATACTCTGGAGGAATGGGAGCTATCCTGGAACATGGAAGACCTACAAGGGGAAACCCTAAAAGAAAATTGGCTTTTCCTAGTACCTGTCAAATGCTAATACCTTTCCCACCAGGGGTAGGACTAGGTAACCACTTCAGTGTTCCCATTGCTGGGGTTGTCCTCTTGAGCTTGCACAGGAGTTACATATATTGCCACGGTTGCTGTGCGTGTAATTGCATTGTTGTGTACAGAAAGTACTGTTTCCTACCTCAGGTTCTACAGTCTTTCTGTCCCTTCCTTCCTAAGTATCTCTGAGCCTTTGGTGAGGGTTGTGATATGTATTTCCTGTTTAGAGGTAATCATCTCACAGTCCCTTACTCTTGCACACTGACTGGTTATGTTTCTGCATTAGTCACCATCCCTGCACGAGAGGCACTGATGTACGGGTATACCAGTAAGCCATTTTTATAAGTGGCAGCAGGGTCTGTTCTGAGAAACTGAAGCAGTTGGGGCTGGAAAGCAGATTGCCTGAGTCCCTGTTCAGCACTCTTCACTGCCTCAGCCAATACACTGGAGTGATCAAAATCCTGTGCCAGAATATAAATGTAATCCTAACACCTGAAAGTGAAGTTAGCATTTTTGTATCCAAGCTTCTAAACATGTTATGCATATGGACGCCTTTACCCTTTCCTGTAATCCATCTAACATCTTAATCAACAAAAGCCCCCTGTGGTTCAAACCAGAAAGTCATTTGTTAGAGGTTCTATAAGCCATATGTGCTAGAAGCAAGATTGGAACTCAAATCACACCTTTTTTCCTAATGGTTATTTTTAGTGTCATATGTGAAGTAATGTGTCTCATTGTGGCATTTTCATAATACCTTGTTTTTAATAATTCTCCTCTTTTACTTCCCTCCCTACCCTCATGACCTTCTCTTTTTGGTCACAGCCACCTCCCTAGTGGTGACCCCTTTGCCTTCTTATAACATATATGCCATTATCCTCTTCATCCCTTCCTCTCTTGGTTGGGTACATTTTTACTTTCATGACCTAGAAAGCATGCAGCATTTGCGTTTCTGGGTTTGGCTTATGTTCCTTAATGCAGTGATTTCTGGTCCTTCCCATCTTCCTACAAATGTTATGTTTTTGCTTTATACACACAAATTCCCTTGTGTGTGTGTCCCACATTTTCTTCATTCATGCATGTGTTGATGGACATCTCTTAGCTGCTGTGACTAGTACTGCAGTGCATGAGAATGTGCACACGTCTCTGTTGGGGGACTTGGGTTCCTTTGGATCTATACGCAGAAGTTACAACAGTAGTACCTACACTTTTAACTTACATGCCAGCCATGTTGTCTTTGACACAGAGATGAAGCAAATTCCTATTGTACTGAAATAACATGGCACAGCCATGAGTTAGTTATCTTGCTAGCCTTTAAATATATGACAGCCTTTCTCTATCAGTGAGAAAGATTTTCAGTAAATGATAGCATGAGATATTTAGGTAGAATTTTTGTCAGACCGAACAATTGAATTCATAGATAATTGATTAATCACTTAGTGTTAGTGTGAACTCTGCCCTTGGTTCTATCATCGAGTAACTGTTGACGGCTTCTGTAACATGTACTTACAGTGCGGGTTGGTTTTTGTCAACTTGACACAAACCTAAACATGTCATGGAAGAGGGAGTATCAGTTGAGGACTTGTCTTTGTCAGATTACTCTGCAGACAGGAGCCGTGTGGGGGTGGGGTGGGGTTCTTCATTGATGTAGGAAGGTCCGTCCTACTGTGGATAGTACTTTTCTTCCCCCCCCCCCCATGCGTTCTGTTTCAGTATCTACCTCAAGTTCCCGCCCTGACTTCTCCTCAAGAGAGATTCTCACCAAGACATGTAAGCCAAACAAACCCTTTCTAAACCAAGTTGCTTTTGGTTATGGTGTTTATCTCAGCAACACAAAGTAAAGTAGGACTCTGCTTACCTATCTTTCAGTGGCTTACATCTCAATGGGATCGTTTATATATTTAATAAAATACGAGGATTCAGTATTCAGAAGTAGTGTACAAAGCCAAATGAGGGCAACCATCTTGAGAAGAGTCCCCGGAAAGAATGAAAACATAATTTAAAGATTCATAAGGCACCGGCTGGCTGGTGTTTCTGAGAGAAGCAACTGACGAACTCTTGAAACAATTGACTCAGTTAGGTCCAGGGGGCTAAGCAGGGACACACTGCCTGCATATATTTAAGATTGGGAAGGCAGGAGAGACAGGAAGCCTCCTTTGTGCTGCCCTCACAGAGCAGACAGAAATTAAGTCGTCATTTTACCACCATGAAATGTAAAACTATAAACAAACCAGTGTATGAAAGTCTTACTGTAGAGAGCGGGGAGATTTTTATCAGAGCAAGAATTACATTAGAAAAACCTCCTAAGGTTTCCTATCTTTAGAATTATAAAGTTCTATAATTTCACAAACTTGTCGTGACAAATTGAGGAGATAAGAGGGATTGGCTTTGGGGAAAATAGCATGCTTATGAGCGAGTGTATGTGTGAGTGTGTTTTAAGACAAATCTAACCCAGTGGCAGTTTTGAAGACTAATTAAAGCCAGAATGGGGAGTGGCTCTAAGCCTTTCTCCTCCAGACATTCTTAAGATATTCTGAGATAAACACAAAAGTATATAACATACCATGGAAATCCAACTTATATGTTGTTGGACAGGTAAAGAGTAGACATATATCAAAATCCCTAGGTTCCTGTACTCTTGTGGGGTGTTAGCTCGTTTCCTTTGATAGGGGGAGAGACTTACCATGCTGCAGACAGGAGCCTGACCTGGTATGGAGGTAAATATTGAGAGCCCATTTTGCAAGAGGGACCCACGCTGGACTCTTGAAGAGTTGACAACACAGCATGAGCGAATCGATGTTCCGATAATTTGGCGGTTTTAAATCAAGTTTCCACAGAAAAGGACACATTGTATAGTTGTGCGAATAGATTCTACTTGCTTTAGATGGGATTCTGCAAGCTGGAATCATGGATTTTGAGTTAAGCTAAGCATTGACCTAACCAGAAGGCCCTAGTTTTGTTAACTCGGAAACCGAGTGCCAGAAGATGTTTTACCATGACCTAAGGTGTTTTTGTGTAGTTGGTGGCACAGCAGACATGAATGTCTTACTCCTGCACCTGCCAGTGACATTGCCACTCTTTCTGTGTTGGGTCCTCTCTAGTCCTTCTGTTTAAATGCTTGACAAGCTCAAAGCGTGCCAAGACTCAGGAGGAGGAGGAAGGCACGTGCATCCATGCTGGCTGTGTCTATAAAGTGGAAGGTGCTACATGATAAAATCAGAGTAAGCTGTTAAACTCGTCTGGTGCAAAGGGGCTGTGTGGAGGTCGGGTGCTGAGCTTCCTACTTACAGAAAGGATTTAGAGTTCATGGGCGTCTCTGCATCCTCCCACCAGTTGAGGCAGAGGGCCGTCCAGTAGCTGTGTCTGTGTTTTAGCATCTAACCCGGGCACATCTGAGGCCTGTGGTGAATGAGCATCACTTCACCCAAGCTTGCAGCCAGCCACTCTGCTTTAAGGATTTACAATTTCCTCTTGATAAAAGAAATTTCCTTGTGGTTGGAGTATAGAGTCAAGTTGTGTTGGTTCACTGTTTTTAAACAGTGCATTAAGACAATATTGGATTTAGTATGGAAAATGTATCACTGTTTAAAAATGACTTACAGTGAGTTTTTATTATGAAAATTCCCAGAATAACATCAGGCTCAGTAAAGTTTGAAATGAAATGGACATTAGCGGTTGATGCTCAATGAAAGGTTATGGGGTTTATCTTTCTAAGGGTTTGAAAATCAAACTGATAAGTGTGTCACATAATACACGTATTTTAGAAATAATCAGATTGATGCAGTCTGAGCTGGGGTGGTGTGTGTGGCCCACGCCTGAACAGCAGTCCCCAATACCACCATGCAAGTTGGCACAGGGGTTGAACATACCTTGGGGCTTTGGGTGTTGAGGTAAGGACAGAAGAAGCTGAAACATAAGAGATTACCAAACACGCAAGTTTAAGAGAAACTTAACGAGCGTGTGGATTTAAGAGGGGCAAAGTGTTTGAAAATGAAACCCCAAGTGGAAATATTTTTTTTTTTTGGTCCGTGTGACTGACTCAAGGGGAGGGAGTGCGTTGGGGCAGTTCTGACCAGTTAGGTACAGCAAGCCTGGTGCAGTAAGATGTCAGCCTCCGTCCGGTGCTATGGGATGTTCTTGTTGGTGGGGGACAGGTAGGAGAAGGGCGGATGACGTGTGTGACCTCGAAAACAAGTGGGATACATGCTTTGCGGCTTGGGTTTCCCTGTCCTCATCCCTCCTTCTAGGAAGGAGCCTTCCCGTGGACACTGGTTTCCCGGGGGTGGTTTCTGTTGCGTTCTCTGTGGAAAATACTTCTGCTTGTCCCATTGGCATCTGACACATGCCCCCTGTCTCCCAGCTTCTCTTTGTATGCTTTTAGAACCTGTTGATTGCAGCTAGCTCTTCATCAGGGTCTCCTGAGGGTTTAAGCCCTTAGAGGTATCAGAACCTCCAGGGCCATGGCTCAGACATGTGTTGCCAGGATACCAGCACACATGTTTCTGATCGATGGACGGCTGGTGCCAAGGCTCTGCTTCTCATTTGCTTATCTAGCTGGCCTTTACTTCCCGCCTGGCTTTTCGTTTCCTGACTCCTCCTTGAGGTGTTTAATTTAATTTGTCCCAATCAGCATTTGGGGGCATGGCTCTTTTTAAGATCATTGAACATTTGAAAATTGGAACCAGTTGATTGAGCCCTAAAGAGATGACCTCACTCACACACCCGTGACATGGACACCGTCTCCCTCGGGCAGCCGGCCTGTGTTCATCAGCTCTGTTGTGCTGGGAGGGCTTAGTCTTTCGTTTTCATGTCCTCACTCTGTGTTTTTCATGGTTTCAACACACATGGTACTCACCCGCATACTGACTGCAGACAGCAGGGTGAACAAACAAACAACTCTTCTGAGCATAAATCTATATGTTTATTTCTGTGCTACCTGATTGTGAGATTAATTTGAGAAATTAATCTGTATGAATTGTACCTTCTTGCTCCATTGACCTGTGGTTTCTCCCTTTCTTTCTTTCTAAGGTGGTTTCTACACCTGTTAACACAGACTGGGTGAAAAACAAATGAGGTCTTTCAGCACTTTGTAGTCAGTATTCTCAACATTTATCGATATAACAGCAGGAAAGGTAAGGTCGCTGCCTCAGCTTTGTGACTGGAGATTGATGTCTGGTCATGGGGTTAAACTATGGTCCATCTCTCATGTGTGGATGAGGCCAGCAGTGACCAGGCTGCTGGAGTGATGTAGGCCTAGTTTCCTAGTTATTTGTTGAGTAAAGAGAGTGGCAGCAGGGATTTTATAGCTTGGTGATGTGAAGTAGACGTAGCCTCTTCAGAACATGCACCTGCCTTCTCAAAGCTTTGAGGCCGCATGACTTATGGCTACTGACCTTGGTCCCGGCATGTCGGTGACGCCCTGAGCTCCAAGAAGCTTATTTATTAGTTTTATTTATGTGGTATGAAGACATCCTGAGGCTAACACCACCACCCCTGTTTTTGGTGTGTGCTTATCCATGCATGCTTGTACATGCATGTGATTATACATGTGTGTGCATGTACATGTATGGGCATCCATGTGGAGGCCACAGAACAAGCTCTGCTGTTGTTCCTCACATATCATTCAAATTATTTTTATTACTTGTTTATTTGTTTGCAGTGTGTGTGTGTGTGTGTGTGTGTGTGTGTGTGTGTATACACTCTAGTGTACATACTATAACATGTGTGACGGTCAAAGAGCAACTCATGGGAAACTTTCCTTTCAGTATATGGATATCAGAGATGTGACTCAGATCATCAGGCTTGGAGAAAGACACCTTTGCCTACTGAGCCATCTCCCTGGGCCCATCACATAATAATAATAATAATAATAATAATAATAATAATAATAATAATAATAATGGATTATTATTATTATTATATTATGATGATGATGATGATGACACAGGGCTCTTCATTGGTCCAAACAGTGACCAGTGAGCCCAGGGACCCATCTTGTCTGTTTTCCCGGTGCTGGGATCACAGGCATGCATTCTTGTTGCGCAGGTTTCTAAAATGTGGGTTCTAAAGGTTGGAACCCAGGCCCTTGCAAGGCAAGTGACTTAGTGGCCTCAGTAAGCCCAGGTTGTGCCTTGTATTGTCGTTGCCATAACCAGCATGGTCATTTTGTGTCCAAATAAGGATTTAGGGAGCAGTTTAGATAAGGGGGAGGGAAAAGTGGATGAAGCGAAGGAAAGAAAGAACACCCAAAGTTCCACGGCGAGTGCAGTGGGACTCAAAGTGGGAACTTGGCGCTTGCTATCTTCGGAACGCTTTAAACCAAAGGGCCTGGCTCGTGTGGGATTTTAGAATCGAGTGTAACCTCGTAGAATAATGCAGTTCACAGGCTTCATTTTAAGAGTAAGGAAAGAATAGAAAGGTTAAGTGACATGGTCACGGTCACACAAATAGTGGCATTGTCTCCCGCCCGGCCACCGTGGAGCTACTTATCTTATTTTTAGGGTAGGAAAGTAGGTCACTTGCCTCGGAGTTTTGGTGGAAAGGCTAAGATCACCAGGTACCTCAGCGTTGGCCAATGAATGGACCATTTCCCAAGTTTGCTTTTTCTCAATCTCTTTACTTGGCAGGGCAGCTCCTCATCTTTTCTTGAGCCTCTCTGTTCTTTGAGTTTCCGTGGTGGCATGGTGTCTTGCTCCATCCTCCCATCCTCCCATCCTCCCATCCTCCCATCCTCCCATCCTCCCATCCTCCCATCCTCCCATCCTCCCATCCTCCCATCCTCCCATCCTCCCATCCTCCCATTCTTACAGCTGATAATTGGTTTCCCTCAGAGGCATCCTTAGGGTCTGTCTGCTTGGCGCTGCACTTCCAGAGGTCGGCCCTGAGTCCCTTGCACTGTTGACATTGTCTTTGGGTAACTCAGCATTTCTACAGTATTAAATTATGACCCCCACTCCATGGCAGACAGAGGCTAATGATTGATAGGCACAGTCCCTGGGCCACTCAGTGGGGGCTCCGATGGATTTTGGATGCTTCTGCTCCTCTCTGTATTTGAGTGTTCTTGGGATCTATAGCTGTAGTTGTGACGGATGCCCTGGGCATCAGTGGACACTGCAAAGTCAACGTGGTTAACATAGACTCGATCAGTAGACCCCGGCCCCCCCCGCCCCCACTCAGCCTGTTCATTCTCCCTGAATGACCTTTCTCAGTGCCACGTCACTTTATGTTTCCATCAGAAAGTCAAACACACTTCAAGTCCTCTCTTCCTGTACCTAAGTCTGGCTCCCCAGCATCATCTCCTGCTCTCCTCTGCCCACTGCTTCAGAATCTGTCTATCTCCATCAGATTCCACCCGGGATCATGTTTAAAGCTTGATCCCTTTTCTCCAACTGCCGTGAAATCCACTCTGCTTAGGGCTGCTTCTGGGATGGCCCAGAGATGTGCTGGTGGGAATGAGGCCGTATCCGTCTCTGCTTAAGACCTGCTGGCTTCCCCAAACTCCAGAGCACCACACTAAGACGCCTGTGACCCATTCCTGCCCTCCCTATCCAATGCTTACCACGCTGACAGGGTCACCCCATGGCTTGTGTCAGAGCTCTGGCTCACAGCATTTCCTTTAACTGGAACATTACACCCCTACACATAGCTACCTGCTCTGAATCATTTGTCAAAACTTAAAATAATTTCAAGAATTTCAGATATTCACAGGAGAGGGAAAGCACAATGCGTTGAAGTTTCTACTCATTGGAAGTGTGATACACATTTCTTTCCTTTCCAAGTTTCTAGGTTAAAATTCAAAGTGACGGGTTCATCATGGTGTTTTCATGCATGTGCGTCATTGGACTGCAATCTCACATCCTCCGGTAGCACGCCCTGCCTCTACCCACCTCTCACTGTGTCCCTTTCTTCCCCAACACAGTGCCTCTCTGCTTGCAAATCTCACTACTCACTCTGTTTCCTTCCCCCCTTCTCATGATCCCATTTTCAACTTCATGTCTTAAAAACATACACGTCAATGAGTTACACACCGATAGCCACGTGGTATGACTTTAAATTCCAGCTACATACATAAGATAAAGCATGCCATATTTTTGTTTGTTTGGTTGGTTTTGTTTTGGGGTTCTTAAGACGGATCCTCTCTACATAGCCCTGGCTGTCCACCCTGCCTCCGCCATCTGAATGGTGGGATTAAAGGCATGTGACACCATACCCAATGCATGCTGTGTTTTTAAGTCTTGCTTATCTCACTTAACATGATGCTTCGGTTCCATCATTTTTTCCTGCAAACGTTATGATTTGGGTATGTGCCACCTTTCCTCTGTCCTCTAAGCTGGTTCCGCCTCTGGGGTTTTATGAACTGTGCTGCCGTACACTGAAATGGGCAGTCTCACTAGACTTGGATTTATTCATCACTGATACATTATCTTCTTTTTCTGAGGTATTTTAAAGTAAATTCAGGCCACCATACACTTTCACCTCTGTTTCATTAGCTGTCTTCAAAACGATGAAAAATTTCATGCGTTATCCGTGTCATTTCAGGTCTACCATTGATGGTGGCAGTTCCTTGAGATCACCCAATTCTGTAAGAAACATTTCCATGTCGTGGCAGTAAAAAGGGCTGTTTTGAGTGATGACCCTACATAAGTAGCACATGCCAACTCTGGTTGATCCTCTGTGTTACTCAGGAACAGGGCTTCTCTGTCCTCTTTGATTGGCACCATTCACCTGTTGCAGAACTAGGTCACCCGCCACATCGGGTGCTGTACAGGGTTTGTCTCTGTAAATAAAGAATACCTTGTTTCTTTATTTACTCCATCACCTAGAAGCAGACATGAGCTTTAGAGGTTTGATTAAATCCAAGTCTGCCGTCCTGCCCTTTCCCTCCCTGCTTCTCCTCGTTCTCTTCCCCCTTCCTCCTCCTGCTCTCTCTTTCATCTAACTGTGCATCCGAGTGTTCACAGTGGCCAGCTGGTTCCCTTGGAAACAGCCTCCACACCACAGTCATCATCAGCCTCACTGTGAAACTCTGGTTGAATCCATTGATGACCCATCACCCAAAATCCATCATTTCACCAAGGGCTGCAAGCATGTCAATGATAATTCTGTCATTTCTGCCACATTTACTGGGTAGAACTCTCATGCAAAAATAAATCATTTTGGGGGGGCCATAGAGATGGCTCCTCATCTAAAGGCGATTGCCTGATGACCTGAGTTTGATCCAGAAACCACATGGTGGACAGACCAACTCCACAGTCCTCCTCTGACCTCCACACACGCCTACATTCAGACTCACACTGCACACACACAGACTCATTGTGCTTTTTCACCTCAGACCATCTGACTACCTTGGGATGCAGTTACAGAGGAAAGTGAGAGGAAGTCTAGTTCTTGTGTTTTCATGGTCCGCCGGCGTTTTCATGCTCCAGGACTCACTGTCACAACCCTTCAATTGCGCATATAGGTTCCTGCGTCAGGAAAATGCGGCTAATCCTGTGAGAAGAATTAAACACTCTTTAATTCCCCTTTCTGGGACTTCTCTTTACCACACCTACCAGCCTCGGTGCATACTGAAACTACTAAGCCTTTTTACCCAGAATGCATCAGCAGCACTACTGTGACTGGAACACACAAGCTACCCGTAAGAGCAGCTGTGGGCTCTCCCTCCCCACTCCCATCTTTTTCCCTCTGGGGTAGCTTTATGAATGTGAATGTCTCTTCGAGTGTTCCAGTCCAGAGTTTTAAAAATCATCTTTCTCTTTTCCTTTATATAAAAATCCCACACAGTATATTTCATTGCATTATTTTCCTTCCCCCTGCTCCTCCACAATCTACACCGCCAACTTCATGTTCTTTATCTGAAAAGTAAAAACAAAAGAAAAGAGATCTCACACACACACACACACACACACACACACACACACACACACACACACACGGAATCCCTTTTGTGCTGTCCATCTACTTCTGAGCATGAAGCCTGCCCCGGAGTATAGTTGATACAGCCAGGGACACTCCAGTGAAGAAAGCAGATTTCCCTGTACCAACAACTACCAATGGCAATGTTTCCTGGTTGGGGTTTGGACTTAAATAATACTTGTATTATTTCCGGTGACTTATCAGAAGCAATTACTTTCTGGTTCTGCAGTCTTGCAGAGTTGGAAATGCTGTACCTTTGCTGAGATGGGCTAGCACTGAGCATCTGTGTGTGTTGCTCTATACACACATGTGCCAGGAGCAGTGTGACTCCAGGGCCCTCCTGTGTGTTTGTGTGAGCAAGCCTCTCACTGGGGGATGAAGGCTTGGTTTCCGTTTCATGCAGTTTGGGGGTGGAGCCTTCGGGAGAGTGTATCATAAGAAAGCTGGGTCCCTCGTTATGGGGTTAGTGACCTGATAAGAAGAAGCCAAAGAGCTCATGTTCCTCCTATGATGCTGTCGGTGTGGAGCACACAGGAGGGGCCTCCACACAGCCGGCATCTGGATGTCCAGGATTGGCATGTAGGTTATATCGTTTAAGCCAAAAGGTGTATGGTAATCTATTATAGCAGCTACAACTATAAGACGATGTCATGAAAAGGATCAGTAAAACTTGGCTTGGGATGTTGTCCTGATGTGATTATTGTTAATAAAAACATTATATGTATTATGTATATATTGCATGCGTGCATATGTGTGTACAAGAAATAATAAAGAAGCTGTCAGACTGAGAGTGAGTGGAGGGGGGAGGGAAAAGTGATATAATTACATTTTAAATAAAAATAATAGTCTAATTAATAGCTATGAAAACTGGTATGTATGCAGTTAGAAACATGGTCAACACATGACTTGAGAGGCTGTATGCATGTGCTCAACACATGACTTGTGAAGTGTTTCCTTCCATGCATGCTTCTTTGGTGCCATGCCTCACTGTAGAGTAAACGTGAAGACACAGCTTTGGAGCTTAAGCATTCCTCAAAACTGTATTTATAATCTCGGCTGGACTGTTTGATGTAAAATATGTCTGTCTGTCTGTCTGTCTGTCTGTCATCTATCTATAATCTATCATCTATCTATCTATCTATCTATCTATCTATCTATCTATCTATCTATCATCTATTAATCTATCATCTATCTATCTTTTATCTATCAATCATCTATCTGTCTATATCACCTATTGATCTGTCTATTATCTATGTATCTATTATTTATTATCTATCTTCTATCTATCTATCATCTATCTGTCTATATCTATCATCTATTGATCTATTATCTATCTATCTATCTATCTATCTATCTATCATCTATCTATCTACCATCTAGCTATCTAGTCTCATTGTAGTCTTAAAGTGCCCAATAACCAGAAGAATGCCTTTAGTCTTCCCAGCCAGCACTGGAAGAAAACACTTTTCTGCCTGTCTGGAATTTTGACGACATCTTCCAGTTGTAAAATTTAATCACTAGGTCAGCTTTTCAGACATGCCAGAATATACTCTGATTGCTTGTGACTTGTGTTCGTTGCTGGAACCAGAGATACTCAAGTACAGTCATAACAAGCCTAAACTTTACACCCCTTCATTCATTTGCACACAAAACAAGCCACAAACTTAGAAAACAGATTTCATGCGTTTGTTCCTTGAGTGGAGCTATTTCAAGAGACACCTCACTGTTACAGGCAGGTTTTTCCCCCACCGCCCGTCTGGTCCCACCACCACGCCAGCCCCCAATAACACGCAGAGACTCTGTATTTGATACAATGCTGTTGCCCAGTTACTATCATTGTTTATCGGCTAGCTCTGTCTTAATGATTAACCCATTTCTACTATTCTAAGTATTTCCACGTGGCTCATCTTACCAGCCAGAGCGGCACTGGCGTTCTACCTCTCTGAGCTCTCCATGTTGACTCCTCCTAACTACTTCCTCTTTCCTCCTTGTCTCCTAGCCCCACCTATCTTGCTTTCCCATTGGCCCACAGTGCTTTATTCATTAACCACTATGAGAAACATATTTACAGACTAACATCTCCCATCATCTCCTCTAAAATAAAAGAAGGGGTTTAACCTTAACATAGCAAAATATATCACACAACAGTTATCAAATAAGAGTCACAGTTAACAATATTTAGTCCATTAACATTTTATAAGACTTAAAAGAAAATATCATCTATCCTATCTTTGTGAGTCTAAAGTACTATATGTAACTTATCTTTAACCCTAACTAAGGAAAACTATAACCATAACTATCTGTCTTCAACTCCTTCAAAGACCATAGAAGGATAATATATAAACTCTAGAAATGATAAAGACAGCTCACTGCCTAGTCAGTCACCCAAAGTTCTTCTGTAATATTCCATCTTCAGCCCATAGGCCATAGTGTGTCTGGCAGACTCTTTCATGAAGCAGGAACCCTGTAGCACTGTCCATCTTGTTTCAGCAGTCACTTTTCTGTGGGTCCTGCATGTTCAGTTTATACAGCATAAAGTCAAACAGTCTAGACAAGAGCAGTATCTTGCCCATATGGCTAATTTTGCCATATTGAAAGCTTCGTAACGAGTTTCTTCAATGTCCATCTTCCTTTCTGATGCAGGTGGTGTTGCCAGGAGCAGTTATGTCTCACTGTCAAGAAAAACCCTAAACCATTTAAAATGCCATATTCTGTAGTCTTTGAAAGGTTTGAAGAATGCCTATTCATCTCAAATACATCTCTGCATATCTAGATAATCCTAACTAATTTAACTCCAAGTTTTGACTATCATAGGTAACTCTCTATAATCTGTACTAAATTATACATTACATTTTTCAATGAGCTATATAAATACAATACCTAAACAAGAGGAGAAATATACATATCACAAAATTGACCTTAAATTGTATCAATAAAAGAAAATCCATTCCAAAACAAAGTATTCATATCTATATCACAATTCCCTTTTTATCTTTAAAAAGATTGGTAGTGGTCATTAACCATTTATAACCAAGCCCACTTAAATGAAAACAAACATTTATAAACAATATTTGGGAATTTGGGCATTTTTTTCCAAACTACTTCCTGCTGGTAGGGGGCGCTGTCATGGGGATCCTAAGAAGATGCAGAAATCCTGGCTGTAGTCTATAAAGCTGCTTTGTCCCAGCTGTTTTGAATGTTGGATCACCTGGGACACTGCTTCAGGGGTCTTGCTTGATAAAACCACGTTAGTCTGGAAGGAATCCACAGCTTTTCATTTTCTGTGGAAACAAAAATAGGAATCCTTTTCCCCAGTAATTTGTCCTTAGGCTTAAATTTTGGAGTCAAAGCATTTTTAGAACATATAAATTAGATTAATCCAGCAGCATTACTTTTATCAGTAGTTGTTATTTTCTCAACAATCAAACAATTTAAAGATAATAGAACAACGTACAATATCCAAAGTTTCTCTGTGCTTTCCATGTTTACGTGGCTTTTTTATTACTCTATTTCTTTTTTAACTTTTATTTTTACATAGTTTGAGACAGGGTTTCTCTATGTATCTTTGGCTGCCATGGAATTCACTTTGCATACCAGGTTTACTTTGAAATCACAGAGATCTGCTCCCGAGAGATCTGCTCCTGAGTGCTGGGATTAAAGACGTGTGCCACTACACCCTGCCACACTCTGTCTTTTTAAAACCATTTTATTGTTTTTCTTTTTTTCTCCCAAGCCAACGTATATTTTAAAACACATTGTCAACCTTTAGCGGCTATAACATTCCTAAAATGAAAGCCACTTTTTTTTTTTTTTTTTTTAATAGCTGCGGTCTATCCAAGATGGTGGTGGCTATTTTCCCGCCATCAGTGAGAGCTGTGCTCACCGCTTTGGTCTGCGCTGCATCCAAAAGCATGCTGCTGGCTTGGAGATATGGTCACTGCCATTGCCAGCTCTCATACACACCAATGAATTATTAGCAGAACTCTTTAAAACCTGTGCGATTTTTGGACACTTATGCTGAGTCAGGAAACCTCCCTTAAAGGAGCCACACACATTTTTACTTGTCTCTCACAAAACAGAGTCCAACCCAGAAAAATGCTGCTACCAAGAAGTCTTGCTTGTGTTGTTCCTTTGTTTCTAAAAACTATTTTTTAAGCTTTTGTAAGTTTTAAGTGAAAGTTCTCAATCCCACGCCTGACACCAGATATGCCGTTTAATAAGGATCAGGATAAACAATTAGGCCAAATAGATGTTTATTCAGGGAGAAATAACTCACAACATAGGCAGATGAACACGGCAGGTTCCACAGGATCCTAATCCTTCCAGCGTCCGCCAGCAAGAGAGAGCCTCCGAGCCCCTCCTCTAGAAATCTCCCAAACATAATAGAGGTTTAAGATGATCAGAAGACCCCCCCCTCACTTCCCCAAGTTCAAGCAAAGGCCAGCCACTCATTTTGGTTGAATGATGCCCAAACGAGCTCACCTTCTTTAGCAGACTTGGTGAACTACTACACATGGATGTCATAGGACTAAGAGAAGTAAATGTACTTCATATGTTCTGAGCAAAGAGGAGAGAATAGGATATGTTTATGAATGTGGCATAATGTTTGAAACACACACACACACACACACACACACACACACACACACACACACAGACGACTTTTTAGCCTCTGACTTGGTAGTTTGGGGCGACATAGAATCTGAAAACAAGCATGATGACATGTTAGGGTTGTGTTCTGCTTAGAACAAGTTGTTTAGGTGCACAGGGGGTTGAGACGCTGTGGATTAATTGTCTTCTACCCACTCGGCTGCCCCAGGTGTAGACCAAGTTATCTGTGTAGCTGTGTGAGACTGAATTCTGCTTTTGTCTGTGAGCACCTGTGTTCTCTGAACATGTTTACAGGTTTTTATGACGAGGTCTGTCTACCTTACAGCTAAATATGGACATATTCAAAAGAAGTTCCACTTTCTTTCAATTCTTCAAAGAGCCACCTTGTTATTTTAATTTCCGTCACCTCTGTTCTCTTTGAGCGCTTTCCCCCACGAAACTTCCAGTCTGTCTTCTGCCTCATTTGCTTATTTCTTCATTCCAGGCGGGATGCAAGGGCTTCCCACACTGACAGCTTTCCGTTCACTGGACTGGGTCAATGGAGCCATTTTTTTTTTCTTTTTTTGAATAGTCAGCAGCAAACCAGCAAGAGGCAGAGCATGGTGGCCAAGCTTTGGCTTTTCCATTCAGGCAAGGGCCAGAATGTGGTCCCCAGAGTCCAGCATGAGTATACTCATGTTTTCACCATCCTTTTGCCTGGATCGTCTCCTCTCCAAACATCATTTGCACACTGCATGTTGGGAGGTTTGTGCTTTAAATAGGTCTGACGCCCTCCCCACACGTAAGTACACTTCATCTTTTCTTGGATGCAGCATGAGCAGCCAGGGTGCTTGGAAACACCGCAGTTGCACCATGTTTGGATTAACTTCAGGTTCAGAGCGCTGGTCTTTCAAACCACTCGGGAAAGTAGACACAAATGCCAGGGCAGACTAGTTTTAGGAAGGCAAGAATCTAGAGTTCATGTTGACACTTTACCCATCAGGAACAGAAAGAAAAAAACGTTCTTTTGCATTTTTCTGAACTGAGCTTGTTTGTGTGCTTATCAGCTATTTTGGGGTCTGCCATCAAGACTGGAAAAACATGGTAGATTTCTGACAATAATGTTCCCATGCTTCTCAGTTTTGGTGTGCTTGTATTTTTGTGGAGTGTTGTAAGCTTTTAGACTTTCTTTTAAGGACTTATAGTTGCATGTTTTGGTAATGACTACTTGTTTGTTCAAAATCTCTGGATTAGATACAGTTAAACACAGTCTTCCGAGGGATTTACGGTTTAAGAAGCAGCTTCTAAATGTCCTTGCTTGTGTTTTGGAGACATGATTTTAAGAGACCCTGAAGTTATCGCCAGTTGTGCATGCTGAGAATGCAAAGCATTGACGCTTATGAGACTGAGCATATTGGAGCGGTTGGGATGGCCTAGTGTCCTAATTTAAAGACACAGTGTAGATGCTATCTCATGGTAAAAAGTGATAGGTCAGATTATTTCTGTAGAAAAAAAAGGTTATAAAGTAAGCGGCCAAGTTGATTTAGGTAGTTACTGATTATTCTATTATTATATTAAGAGCTGCGGAGAGGGGCAGCCCAGAGTTAGAGAAGGTGTAATACAGCTTCCTCTTTGTAATTGTTTGACTGGAAGAAACTCGGAGTTGTGAGTCTGAGAAGTGCAAACTCCGCTTAGTCTCGAGAGTTTCATGCTTTGATTCAGACTGTGGTTGGTGTCTGTGAGTTTGTCTCACTGTAGAGCCCCTCACATTACGTCCTTTTCACTCTATGCTCTCTTCAGAGATTGCTCTACCGTGACCGTAGACTTGCAGTAAAGTAATAGAGATAATAGAGGTTCATCGATGCCCTGTGCTCTTCTGTCCCTTCTTCCCATATGGGTAGACAGACAGTCAACGAGCAATTTCCATCATTGCATTGTGCATTGCATTAATTCTATAAATCACATAAATGCTACACATTTCATGAATGCTATAAATGCCACTAAGCCTGTGAGTACTATATGGCTGATGGGCTAATAGTGTTTTTCTTCATTGATGAGATTGTTCATTTTTAACCTCTGGGTCTCTGCAGATTTGCTTCCTTTGCCCTCTGGTGATCTGGCCTTTCTTTCTTCAGTCTTCCCTTCTGACCCTGACAGGGATTTCAGGCTCACCTGGTTTCTCTGTCCTATCCCTGAGCTCAGCCAGTTCCCCAAGGATTTCCCTTGGGTGCAGCTCTTACCAATGGGAATATTTAGACACTAAAATCGTTCCCCATGAATTACTGAAAAATAACTATGACAGGCTGGGTTTTAAAAGCAAGAAGTTTAGAGGAATATGGGTCTGGCCAAAAGGCTGTATTTCTAGTTCTGGATCCCAGAGGCCTGTGGAAGCCGGAATGTTCTTCCAAGCTGTGAACTGTTTAGGGGGTTGTATCCGGGCCTCCTCCCTAGATGGCCTAGAAGTCTTTGAAAGCATCTTAACAGTTTTAGGAGCAATCCATGCTTTTCCTTCTTTTCCACTTGCCTTATCAAGTAAGACTGACACCCTACCAGCAAGACCTCATTTCTTTTAACTTTTTGACTCCTTCTTGGAAGCACAGAAGTAACACAAACAAAAGCTAAGGCACAATGCAGCCTGTTCGAAGGTGCTCTCGGCCAAGAGTGCTGTGGGTGCCTGTTTGGGAGGGGGGAGCCGGCTCCCTGTCCCTCGCCTGCTGCACGAAGATGCATCCATCCGCTCCATTCCCGGGAGAGTCCTCGCCAACCACCAAGTGCACATCATGGTGGGAAATAATGCAGTTTCAACAAGATCACAACCTCAGTGTGAAAACTGCTCTTAATGAGGTGCTGTGTATGAATTAATTAAATTAGTTTCCCCTCATGTGGCAAGCCCTGGTTAGCGTTTATCTGCTTCCCTAATTTATGAGCGTAAAATTATGGAGCAGTCTCTGCCTTGCTTGTTTTCATCAAAGAGATGGGCTAATGTGTACAGAAACTTTATCAGTCAGGGGCTGCTGTGGGCCCACCCTCCCATCCTGACGAATGAAAGTGGACTGTTGGTACATAGCTCATCCTGTGACCACGGCGGGGGAGGGTGCCTTGGCCAGAGATCCTCACGGCCATCTCCAGTTGTTTCTTGTCTAGTAAATAGATAACCAGACTGCTTGTTGGCATGTTGGAGTCCTTCTGATTATCCTTTTCTTTCTTTCTTTCTTTCTTTCTTTCTTTCTTTCTTTCTTTCTTTCTTTCTTTCTTTCTTTCTTTCTTCCTTCCTTCCTTCCTTCCTTCCTTCCTTTCTTCCTTCCTTCCTCCCTTTCTTTTTTTTTTTTTAAATACAGGGTATGAATTTAAAGCGGAAATGGTATGAAATGCCAGTCTCTTTTTGTTGGGGAGAAAGCGAAGATTGTGCGTTCAGTGTTGGAACGGTGGTCGCTAAGAACTCCCAACAATGGGTGAGGGAATAATAGTACAACTGGCCGAGAAACGGAGAGTTTTGAAAAGCAATATTCTTCAGTGTGGAAAAGTAATAGAGCATCAAAATGAGCTTGAATAGAAAAGCCTTTGCCAGGAAGGGGGAGCGTGGCTTTTATACTGCTGTCAGTGCTCGGGATTTGTTTTCTTTCTATTCCGACAAAACTCTTTTGGGGTGTGTTTTTTTTTTTTTCTCCTCAAGTCAAACAGTTGATACTAGTGTTAATTTAAACTCCCATGTGTTTACATCCTCAAGTCTTTTGAAGAGAGTCAATCCCCAATGTTTTTGTTATCTTGGAACTTTTAAGGACAAGCTACTATTTCCAAGATACACACACACACACACACACACACACACACACACACACACACACACACACACACGCAACACATACACATGCACACATATGCAAGCAGCCACACACATGCACACACGGAAGCACACGTGCATACATACACATGCATGCACACACAGTTCTCAATTGTACCGAGAAGTAAATGCTCCAGAATAACTCATGACACCATTAAAGGGTCATATTCGCTTTCATGCAGCAACATGGTTATTCTGGGGAAGACGTTGTGCTCCTCCTTAGTCACTGATTACTTAATTTATTAAACACTGGCCACACAGCTCTGCTTTGCACAGAGGCCCAGAGCTCTGCTTTGCACGAAGGCCATGGAGTGATGCTATGCACAGAGGCCGGTGTCTACAGCTGAACTGGATCTGGGATTTCAGGCTCTGACTTCCCTCCTGTCACCAACCACTGATCGGCTTGATTTCCTCCAAGAATTCCAGGCCTGAGGAAGGAATGCCAGAGACATGTTTCCAAAGAGATGAGTCACTCCGCGTGGCTTGATAGAAGAAAATCTGTGTTTACTTTACAAAGGGCTTTTGAACAGATATGAGAGGAGCAGGTTTCGTCATCATTTTCAACTTTATGCTGAACAGCCTCATGCTTTCTGTCCCAGTTCTTAGCGACACTGAGTTCACACCCTCCCCTTCTTGTGTCTCCTGGGAAACTTGTATTTGAAAAACAAAGAGGCAGCCGTGTGTGTGTGTGTGTGTGTGTGTGTGTGTGTGTGTGTGTGTGTGTGAGTAGGTGGATGTATGAGAGAGTGAATGAGCATGAATATGTTTGTGCATAAGTGCATATGTGTGCATGACCATGTGTATGAGTAGGTGGGTGTCTGGTCTGAGTGAGTGTGCATGTGTATGCATGGTCATGTGTGTGTATGAGTAGGTGGGTATAGGTGTGAGTGAGTGAGTGAGTGATTCAGTGAGTGAATGAGTGAGTGAGTGTGTTTTAACCCACAGGAAAACTTGGAGATAGCGTTAGCATCCTTCGTCTGGCTTCCTAAAATCTGACTGCAGGCATTCCAGTGCCAGCCCGCCTTGGTGTAAGGAATTTGGGGGCTTCCTCTTTTCCTCTTCTTGAAGGGCCCCCAACATCCATTTTGACTGAATTTCTGTGTTACTTCCAAAGTCCATATCATATACTGTTGGCTTTGTGGCACTTTCTTTGCCAAGGAGATACAAAACATCCCTCTCTAACACCCACAGCATTCATTTCATCCTAAAGCATTTATTCAGTGTTTCTGTACCTGGTAGCATTCAAGGTTCCAGGAGGACAGTGATAATAAGGGAACAAGGATAGGGGAAATGTGATCACAGCCCTTTGAGAATGAAGGGCTAGAAATAAGCAAACCGATTGCTTTGAACATAGAGATCTGATTAAATTATGCTTGGGGGTGGGAAAAGGACAACATGAGCCACTAAGGATAAAGGAAGTTGGATGTGTCTCTCTGCAAGGTGCTACGAAGGCTGTACAGGGAATGGCCATGTGCAGCTCTGGGAGGAGAGAGGCCAGCAAAGGCCCTGCGGCCAGAGACATTTCTCCATTAGCTCCATGGAGAAGAGAAAAGTTAAGTGTCTGGGCCCAGCCCCCTAAGGGGAGCTGCCCCCAAAGAAATGGGCCTGTCAGGTCACAGAGGGCTTGTGAACCAGCTTAGAGGTGTTGGTTTCAACATCTTGGAACAGAGTCAGGCAAAAGGTTATACGAATTCGATTCTTTGAGTGTTATTTATGACACTGCAATGCTTTGCATAGCCCTGGTAAGGGAAAGGGCAAGAACTCTTTTTAAAAGTCAACCGGCATCGCAGTGCAGAGGGGGAGGGGACAAATATTTGCCAAATTATGAAAGGGGGGCTCTGAATTGGATTATTTTACAATTTGGAATTCTACTAGGACACAAAGTTGGGATTATATGATGCCTGCCCTTCCTTCTTTCCTTCCTTCCTTCCTTCCTTCCTTCCTTCCTTCCTTCCTTCCTTCCTTCCTTTCTTCTTCCTCCCTCCTTCCCTCCCTCCCTCCCTCCCTCCCTTCCTTCCTTCCTTTCTTCTTCCTCCCTCCCTTCCTTCCTTTCTTCCTTCCTTTCTTCCTCCCTCCCTCCCTCCCTCCTTCCTTCCTTCCTCCCTTCCTCTCTCCCTTCCCTCCCTTTCTTTCTTCCTTTTTTCGGGCTCCCTGCTATGTAGCCGAGGTTGGCCCTCAATTCCTGACCTTTCTGCGTCTGTCTTCCAAACACCAGGATGATAGGCAGGTTGGTCGTACAAGGCTTCTGTAGTGCTGGGGCCTGAACACTGGGAAGTGTGCATGCTGGGCATGCAACACATGATGCTACACAGCAGCCAACACCCCCTGTTGTCCTTGATGGTGGCCAGCCTGACACCGTTGCTCTTGGTGGTAGGCATGCCTATGATATCCGTGACGGAGTGAGCGGAGGCCCGGTGAGTGAGAACGTCTTGGTGTGAGTGTGGGAGCCAGGTGGCGCAGGCCAGCTTTGGTCCCTGGTTCTGTCATGTCCTTGCTTGGCCATTTTTTACATTATTCCATCTCTCTTAACCTTTGTTTCCGTCCAGGAAAAGTGTGATGTGCGAGGGTCCACGCTATTGATTGCCATGAGTGTTTATGGCACCATCCATCTAGTAGAGTAAGAATGGTGCCTTGCAAGGCCCCGTCCTCTCCTCAGGGCAGGTCAGTGGCTTCCCATGTGCTGCTGTTGCAACGGCTTTCGTGGGTTCCTCTGAAGCTGTGTGATGCCAGTCCTTGGCTCTCTTTCATCCCCTCCTTGTGATTTCAGACTAACACTGATAGTAAAACGACACAGAGAAACCTAGTTTTTATTTTAAACATCTCAAGCAAAACCTGCTCTTTTTTTCAAACGTTTGGAAGCTGAGAAATACATATTCAGTAAGTAATATTGAGGAGAGAGTGAGTGATAGTCATTTGGCAGACAATTACGATCCAAATACATCTTATTAGTTTTCTTTCACGATTGACTCCACTATAAGCTGTGTGCATGAAGAACCCTCACATGCCTTCAGCTCATATGTAATGACTTGCGTGATGGATGTCCCTTTGTTGTCCCCCCCGGAACTGGCTTTGGTGTATTTGTAATGGCCGGCATGAATGTGGCATCATCTCCAACAATGTCCTCTTGTGTGAAAGGCCCCTGATGGCTTAGTGTCCCGATGGACCCCATGCTTCATAGCACTTGTCTGAAGCACCGTGGGGGTGGTGATGAGCTCTCATCCCTTGGGAAGGAGATGGTAGGACCAATATCATCGCAATGAAAGAAGTGTAGAGTAATAGATCCAGCCCGGGGGCTTTAGCTGAGGTCCGCTTTAGAAGTTTGGTCTCTGGAAGGCCTTGGAAGCGCTTTGCTTCTGTTTTCACAAACATGCTGAGGTTTAGATTTCATGAAGATGCTGAGGTTTAGATCTGAAGATGTGATTAAAAACGAGTGGCAGAAGTCAAACTGGAGGCGTGGCTCATCGCTCCTTTCCAATGCTTAAACAATCCTGGACACTTTAACCAGCCAAGTAGAAGACTCCCTCTGGCCTCTTTGTTCGTTTCTTTAATTTCTTCATTGCTGTTCCCAGCAGCATTACATAAGTTACCTGGAAATTGCACAGCTTGCTTGCCCTGAGCCAGGGAGCTGGAAAAATCTAGAATTTCCACGTGGTCTGACACAATAATGAAGCTTGGTAATTTGGGAAGAATGTGTTAACTTCATACTTAAATTTTAAATTTAAAAATGATATGTCGAGTGAGTTACACTTCCTCTAATCATTGTGTCTTTCAAGTGGTTGGAGCCAAAAAGGACAGAGGCAAGCCGTATGTCTAGAGATAGTTAGCTTGGCTTGGTGTTTTCCAAAAGGTTTGCGTGAACTGTGAGGACACACTTGATATTTGAGCTCTAGCCTCTTTGTACATCCCCTGCCCCCTTCCAGGCTTACTAGGAAATGAACAGTTGTCAGCAAAGTTATAACCCCACCAACCCCTGGCCTTTATCTCCCACCAAGGAACCTGGAGACTAATATCGTTCACTTGGGTTTTCAGATTTTAGACTATTCTACTTCATTCCCTTTGAATGGCTTGGATCCTCGTGACATATTTAACTGAGTTCGTTATCTTGACGTGGTGGCACACATACCCCATATTCATCTAGCTATAGTGTAAGCATCTACAGAGTAAGCAGCTACAGGGTAAGCAGCTACAGGGTAAGCAGATACAGAGTAAGCAGCTACAGGGTAAGCATCTAGTAATTTATGACACTTAGAAGTTATCCAGAGTAAAATAAAAAAAAATTCCAAAATCCAAAGCTTGTCTTTTGCTACAGAGAACTCTGGGATGCTCTGGTCATGAGGTCTCACCATTCAGAGCCGCATTCTCTTCCCTTCCACACCCTTCTTCACGTCCTGTGTGTCTCCTGATTTGCTTTTTCAAAGGCATAATTCAGTGGTTGTTCACAAATGGGACATTTTAGATGGTGTATGTCATGAGACATTTTCCAAAACTAAAAAATTCAACCCCTGACCCAAAACCAGAACCCTCCTGTCAACGTTCAATGTCAGCGTGATGGAACCTATCCTAAAATAAAACTTGCTCATTCCAAAGAGAAGCAGCCAGCATCTAGATTTGGTGTTAGTCAGTGGTTTTTTTGAACTTTGTGAACTTCCATAGAGGGGGGGGGGGGTTGTGAGGACCGTTTTTAACTTACATTATCTGAGAAGGTTTAATACCTTAAGTGCGTCTCTGGCTCCTTTGTAGTTCTTTCTGAAGGAAGAGACAGAGGAATCTGACCTTCAAGTCTGAGGATTCTTCCTCAGGCACAGCTTCCCTGACTGGGCTGTTGCCAGGAGGATGGGTCATGGTTTACCTTTGGGCCATGCCCACAGGAGATACCTTTATGCATCACGGGAGATGAGACGCGCGGGCACGTCTTTAGTTGCTGCAAACCACAGTTACAGTCACCCTTCTTTAGTCAGTGCTAGGCGATAGCAAGATGGCTTCCTGAAGGTAGTGGTTCACAGACAACAATGAACTTTCACTCAAAGTAGCTGCATGGTGAGACCATAACTCACCGTGCTATCATGGAGCCCAAGAGGAAAATAACGTTGTTTTGTGGTGCGGGAGATCAATCCCGTGGCCTGATAGGTGGTAACCAAGGGCTCTACCAGCAAGTTACACCCCCAGCCCTAAAATGGCTTAAAATGCTAAAACATAAAATGGCAAACCCTACACTAATGTGCCGAGATTGTGTATGTACATGTATATGTGCATTCACACACTTATATGGGGGTGCATGTGTACATACCTTTGGAGATTTCTCTTTATGCCAATATGGATAGGGTACAGTTCTTATATGCTACCCTACCTCCCTATCTTGTTCTATACAGATGGTGGCATAATACATCTGCATTGCCACAGATTCCTGTTACATTAACCCTTAGAATGCTGTACACTAAGGTATGTATGCAATTCTTTTTTCTTTTTCCAGACAGAGAGGGTCTCGTATAGCTGAGGCTGACCTGGAACTTCTGATCCTCTGCCTCTATTAGCAAGTACTGGGATTACAGGTGTGTGCTACCATACCTTATTACAGTTCTTTTCTGGAAAACGTCTTATTTCCATGGAGAGTTGAAGTGATGTTCAGAGAGCTGGATCCTTCCTCATGCTTTAGATATATTTTAAAACTTCCTTAAGCCTCAGTTTTCCTCATAAACTATGCTAATCATAACCCATGCTCTCTGTTGCGTGTTCCCTTATTGAGGTAACCTGAGGTCATACATGGGAAATGCTTTGAAATGTTCAAGGGTGTCATTTGCTATCCTTCTGGCAGGCTGACCTAGATTAGATAACATCCCAGTGTCTTGTCTTGCCAGGTGCAGCTTAGGGGCAATAAATCCAAAAGGGATCATGCCCGATGTATTCTTATATGCAGTATAGAACAAGGTTTGTATGTGCCTGTGTGAATGTATGTGTGGGGTATGGGTATGTGGGTGTATAGGTGTAGGTGTGGGTGAGTAGTTGTGGGTATGTGGGTGTATGTGTGGGTATGTGGGCAGGTGTGGGTGTGTGGGTGTGTTGGTGTGGGTATGTGGGAGTGTGGGAGTGTATAGGTGTGTGTGTGTGTGTGTGTGTGTGTGTGTGTGTGTGTGTGTGTCTGGGGTACTATCTGCTCTTTTCCATTTTCCTAGTCTTGTCCTTATGTTATGGGGGTGAGTTGGGAGGTGTCTCTCTGCCTAGTTTCTTATATGCCCTAAGCTCCACTGTGATTTGTGCAATCATTCTTCCTCTTTCCTGTCTCCTTGCACATGCTAGACAAGCGCTTCATTTCTGAGTCCCAACCTGGGTCTTCTTACTTTTTACTTTGAGATGAGGGCTCACTTGCTCAGGCTGGTCTTGAACCCAGACTGTATACTACACATGGAATTTGTTTGGCTCTTTCTCAGTACACTGAATAGATGGGACAGTAGGCCTGTTCTTTAGGTCTGGCTGTTTTTCCTACTGCAAGGCTGAGAAGCCTGAAGTTATCATCATCATGGGTAGGGGATATTTGTAGATACTATTCTTCCTTTTTAAAAAAAATTGATGCCTTCTTTGACAATTTTCTACATGTACATAATGCATTCTCGTCACACTCATCCCTGTACCCTCTCTTACACTCGTTCCCATCAATTCCCCAATTCCACTCACAAAGTGTCTATTTTATTTCCATGTCCTTTTGTTTTGTGAGCTTTGCTTTGTGACCAGTGGGTTTAAGCAGGGTTGCTCTACTGGGCATGGGCGTGTCTACTGAGACAGGAGTAACTCACCCGTGACTGCAGTCCAGAAGACTCTTCTCCCTCAGTGGCCCCAGACAGGATTGACACCATGGGCCACTCCACACCTGTGACCGGATGTTTACTGGTTTGGTTTTGTGTCCTATAAAGACAAGTGCAACTGTTGTGAGTTCAAGAGTACCGTGGCCATGTGATGCTATAAGATGGCATCTCACAGTTCTCTTTGTCATCGTCTAGCTCCTACGTTGTGTCTGCTCCTCTGTGGTATTTCATCAGCCTTGGGGTGACATTGGCATCCTGTTTAAGACTGAACACCTAACAGTCACTTTTTTTTTCAGTAACTTGATCAGTCATGTGTGTCTGTATAAGCTGAGGCTCTCTGTAAAGACAAGTCCCTTTGATGTAGGCTGAGGACAGCACTCTATGAATATAAGCAGAAATAATTTGTAGGCAGGGTGTGACAGCATGTTCATTTGGCGAAATGAAAGTAGTAGGTTTGCCTTTGTGCTTATGACCTCCCCAGTCATGGGCTTTCCACCTGATCTACATCGCTAGGCATGAACACCCTTCCATGAGTCAGGTCTCAGATCCCATAAGACACCAGTTTGGGGGGGGCTGGGGAGATGGCTCAGAGTTTAAGAGCATGGGCAGCTCTTCCAGAGGTTCTGAGTTCAATTCCCAGCAACCACATGGTGGCTCACAACCATCTGTAATGAGATCTGGTGCCCTCTTCTTGTGAGCATGTGTACATTCAGACAGAATACCATATA
Source organism: Cricetiscus sungorus (assembly GCA_030556225.1). NCBI lineage: Eukaryota > Metazoa > Chordata > Mammalia > Rodentia > Cricetidae > Cricetiscus > Cricetiscus sungorus. The sequence continues at coordinate 49,341,868 of JANBXA010000735.1, read as the reverse complement.
CATAACTAATTAAAAAAAAAAAAAAAGACAGTTGTTACCCCCATAGAAACTACTATAGTTACCCTTATAGTATCCATGCCACTATTGCTGCAGTCACTACCCTTGGATACTATAATTTCTGAAAAGTCACACCCGTTTCCATTCTTTCACATCACAGCAGAGGAAGTTACTGATAAACACAAGGGTTTCCACTTTTTAATGGCTACCATCGTTACTGATGGTAGCTTTTCGAAGCTAGCTTTTTATTTCGCAGAGTAACCTTGAAGTAGAGTTTCCCACATTGCATATCCAGCTTCCCTGGTAGCTGACATCTTACGGTAGTGTGGTTGGTTAACTTCATCATGATTAACAAACCATTGCTAATTCATTCATATCAATTGAATTCCATGCTGTGAGCTTTCCCTTAGGTTTTTTTTTTCCTTCTGTCTCTTTCTGCGATAGAATCTTATGTTTCATTTAATTTCCTATTTCTTAGGTTGTTCTTGACTGTGATCATTTTCTAGACTTTCCTTGTTGGCATTGACCAAGTTGAAGACATCTGACGTTGACTTTTAACCAGAGACTTCCAGTCTGCCCTTTGCAAGAGAGTTATCAGAGAATCCCTGCCTCACCCACAAATAAGCCCCACGGTGCAGAAAGAATATCCCTTCTTGACCTCATCAAAGTCTGTCTAGTAAACCAGTTTCAAAGGATCATCAAGGAATCCCATGTTTAAAAAGGCCATGATACATTATCAGGTGTGCTCATGGCAATTAAAATGTTTAATGAGCCTGGGTGTCCACCCACTCGCCTGAAGATTTTTATGGCTTTTGCACACATGCACTGATAACTATTCTGGTTAGCTGCTCAAGACCCATGCAAGATCAAGCTGGTTATTCAAGGTGGGGGCTGTCCCCTAAGGTTTCCCCTCAGCCGAGGAGTCATTTGCAGGTGATAGTGACTCACTCTTCTTCAGGGGATGGTGGCCACTTGTAGCTTTCTCATGCCCTGGCAGGCGATGGTCCTGCACCCATATACACACAGACGATATTAATATGACTGAATGGGTTATAAAACAAAACGGCATGAAGTTGTGAGCGAGCTATTACGTTGGAGGAGCCCTGGGGAGTTGGCGGGAGGGAAGCAAGTAAGCGGGGTAACTAAGGTCAAAGATGCATTGTCTACATGTGTGAAGTATTCAGAGAATAAATAAAAATGTTATTAAAATATTTACTGAAGACAAGAGGTAAAAATTATGGGAGGCATTTATGAATGTCAGTTTTTTTCGTTATTTCTTAGAACCTTTTAATGCATACATAAAACGCTACATCTTGAGCCTAAGCACAGGGGACATTGTACGTAGTACTGAATCTAAGTGATCTAGAGGCCCATTCTTTCTGAAAACAGCAATTCTCATCACAAGTATCAAGAACGAAATGTACGCACGTCTCTTGTAGACAGCAAAGCGACTTGGGCACCCTGAAAGTGTTTAGCTCCACTCGCTCACCCACAGTGGGCTGGCCTGAAGTGTTCATCGTCGCGAGTGCCCATTTCTATTCCTACTTGACGAGATTGAGCCATTATCTTTTCAAAGTAACTTTACCCAAGCTTACGAAGCAATTATGTCTTGTCATTTTGGGATCGTTATTGGCCTTGTGTTTTATGCCCTAGGACCCACCTTTCCCTTTTTGCAGTGGCCTAGTTTTCCTGTTCTTCTCATGTCAGGGAAGTATGGCATTGGCATTAATTTAGGCCAAGTATTTCCTTTGGGGAGAAATAGTTGTTTTCTATGCTTTACAAAAAGGTGAGACTTCTCAGTCTTGGGGATTGAGGACAAGTAGAACAGTCTGACTTTGAGGTAGTTACATATTTCTCATTACGCTTGTTCTGAGATATGGAGCCAAAAATTTTATTTATTTTAACCCAGACAAAAATAATATGGGTTCATAAGCAGGGAAGGCCACGGCAGCTGCCTTCTTGTGTCTATTTGAGTGAGTGTAGCAAGGTTAAGGATTTTGTGAAGACAATACCTCGGAGAGACATGTCTGCCTGCTTGCACAAGTCTCTTTAACCAAAGCTGTGTATACTTCTTTGACTCAAAGGCAATTAAATGGAGCGGGAAGCTTGTGTTCTGAATTTGGCGAGGGCATCTGAAACATGTGTTGACTTGACTCAAGTTTACCTCAAAACAGCAGCAGCAGCAACAACAGAAAACCCTGATGTGTTTGTTAGGTGTGTGAAACGGCAAATCTCCCCACTAGTAAATGGAATGGCTTTGTTTTTGCACCGGGAGAAAGAAGGTGTGCTAGTTGGTTTTAGTTACTTACTTAGTTGGTGAATTTAACACAAGTTAGAGTCATCTGGGAGGAGGGAACCTCCATGGAGAAAACACTCGCCTCAAGTTGCCCGTAGGCAGCACCTATGGGCATGTCCTTGCTTTCTGGTGGATGTGGAGGTAACCCATGAAGAGTAAGCCGGGAGGGAGCAGCATTCCTCTATGAGCCCTGCTTCAGTGCCGGCCTTCATTTCCCTCCTCTGACCCTTTATCATCAAAGCGGGGTCACTTGAAGATGGAATAAATCCTTCCCTCTCCACAATGCTTTTGGTCACGGTGTTCAGCACAGCGACAGAGAGGTGACTTTGGGGATGACGTGTGGCTTAGGCTTGACTGTTCTGTTGGCTGCCTTGGACTCGGCTGGATCTCAGGGTTTCTGCAGAGACCTCACTCCACATCCTCTCCCTGGGCTACAAGCTCTGCTGCGTGAGCACATTGGTTAATCTCATCCCCATGCCAGATTCAGACTCACTGACGGAAGCATGTCTCTGGATGTTTCCAGAAAGGTTTCACTGCAGAAGAAAGACACACATTAAATCTGCTGCTCTCTTGGGCGGAGACAGAAACTGAAGGAAGAGGAGGAAGAGAACTGCGAACCGGCGTTCCTGGTTGGGGTGCAGTTAGTCCAGCGGCTCACAGTCCTGTCACCGTTCCAGCTCTCCCTCCATAGACTTGATCTCTCTGGGTTGTGAGCCAAGAAAACCACCCTCTCATAAGCTGTTCCTTATCGGGTACTTGGTCATAAGAAAGTGTCTAAGCTTCAGTGAAACATGCCAGTCACTGGTATTCTTGCAGGATTTCTGTGCATGTCCATTTTGACAAGTTTGACTCTAATGAAACTCTGTAATTTGGGCTGGAGATCTCAGGGGTTGAAGGATAAGGGGAGCGATACCCCAGAGGTAAAAGGATAAGACCCAGACTCCTAAGCATCAAGAGTTCAATTCCCAAAGCTTGGAATTTATTATTTTGTTTTACATGGGATTTTTGTTCCTAACCAAACATGTAGGATCATGCCTCTACTTCACGGTGCTTTGTAACATGTGTGGGAGCCTGAAGACTGCCCTGTTGGTTGTAATAAGAGAGATACAAACCCACGGCACAGGCTTCTGAGGGGAATGTGCTTCAGCCCTTCTCAGAAAGTGTGTTTTAGGCACTGGGAGAATTGCCTTGCAAGGACTCACGTTAACTCTGTGCTGTGATACATCTGTTCTGCCACAACTGTCAGTCACAAAACCAGCCAAGAGAATCAATCACCAGTGATTTCCACATTGCCCAGTGCTTCATACAAGCCAGTGGGAGTGGTCCCCACCAGGGAGCAATCAGGGCCCGGAAGGGGATGGGCTATGCTGAAGTTGGGTTGATTGATCTGATTGATGATTGGCCTTTTATGATTGGCTTTAGGACAAAAAGAATGAAATCCAGCTGTTTGTACCTCTTAATAATTTGATTGTGGCAGCTCTTTTGGTATCTTGTTACTCCTGAAAGTTCTCTCTGAGAATATAATATTATTTTTAGCCCTGTGTTTTAAAAACTTGGTCCTACTGTTTAAGTTGAAATAGGCACAAATCACTATGACTGTACCCTGCTTCTAGTAAAGTCTGGATACTAGACAGTAAAGGAGAAATGAGAGAGTTTCCCCATTCCCATTTTGAATATCTATATAGTCTCGGGGCTTTTCCATAGGTCTGCAAACTCACCCACATAACACCACTGAGAAATATGAAGTGTGTAGCAAACAAAGCCTGAATTTCCATGAGTATATTCCAAGCAAAACTATGAGCAGACTTTGTAATCAATTGCTTTTTTTGTTTTTGTTTTTGTGTTTTTGGTTTTTTTTTTTTTTTATATTGAATTCTCTTCTGTAAGTGGAAAAAGAATGACCGAGTTTTAGCCACATGTGGGTATACTGGCTTCATACCTGTTTCAAAAGAGTCCCTGTTTTAAACAAAAAACGAAAAACAAAAAACAAAAAACAAAACAAAAAAAAACAAAAAACAAAAAACAAAAAAAGACCAGACTAATTTATGTTGCAGTAAGTAGCAGAAAAATGATGTGAAAAGTCCTACAGAACTGATTTATCCTCTTTCTTTGAAAGCACAGTGTCCATCTTAAGAACAATTTTGGGAAATTGGGAAATTTCAACCCCAAATTCTGAGCATCACTTATTATTTTTAAGAACTCTGCACCAGGTTTTGATAAAAATCTAAGTCCCAGCTAAGTGGTATGAGTACTTTCCTTACATACAACTTGGCTGATAGAGCAAACCAAGAGAAAAAGTAATCACAGATGAAAAAATTGCACCTTATATACAGTCGCAGTATGTCCTCTATGTCACCCTGGTGTCTCCCAACACCACCAGGCAGCGTACTCTGTGTGTGATGCCCCGTGAGCCCAAAAGAAGTTCACCGGCAGTGTGTCTGTCTTGTGTCTGTGTGGGCAGTGCTCAAGGAACATAAAACTAGGTGTCTTTGCATACCACATTGAAAACTAGAAAATGTTTTAGATATGTTAGTGAGTGAACTTTTTCTTAGGCGGAAACACCAATGTGCAGTTAGCAAAGTCTGAAGAATGACTCAACCCAGCTGATAATGCAAGATGAAATGAAAGGCAAATCTTAACTCACTGTCACAGAGCCCTTGGCTCTTAAGATGTGTCCTGGTCCTTGGGAATATGAGGAACAGATCAACTGGGAACACACAAATCCTAGTCAGGAAGTTTTCCCAAGATGATAGACATCTCAGTCAATGATTGTCAATTTGTACTTAATTATCCGGTGGTAGGAATTCCTACACACTCCCAGCTAGTTGGAAGTAGGCAGGTTTTCTGTCAAGTAAAATGGCCAAGAACTTTAAATACATGTGGAGTCTTCTTTCCTCTTGATTCTCTATTCCTTTCATGCTCACTCTTCCATGGCTAAGTCTCCAACCATCACTGAACAGCCTTCCACACACAGGCCCTCCCTGGCCCAGTACTGTGGCGAGACTCCTGGGGAGAGAGGGTACATACCCATCTACCCACCCAGATGGGGAGCCTACAACAGACTGAAGTAACAATGGCACCAAAGTCCAACCTTGAACCAGTGAGTTACTACTGGAATTGTTAACAAGAGTGTGTGTGATGGATGTCTTACAGGGAGCAGGATGACTCATAACCAGCTGCCTTATTGAGAAACTCATGCCCACATGGGTAAGGACACCCGAAAGTGGCAGCCTGCCCCTCTGTAAGGGCTGGAGATGATCTCCAGGCCTGGGAACCTTCTCCAGGCAGCTTGGCTGGTGAGCGTCTACTCCCTGGACAGGTTCTAAAGCCTTGGCAATGGATTCCCATAAGCTTCAGGTCTCCTAGACATGTGATGTTGTGTTGCTTCTTTTCCCAAGTCTCCCATCCCCCTCCGTCAGAGGAAATCACTCTACACACTGAGAAGGTGGGAGCCGACCCCACCCCAGCCCAACAGACTTTCCCACCTGCGCATCTCTGGAAAGCACCTTCTCACTCGACAGGGACAGCTATGGAGCCCTGTCCTTCAGTCTTATATACAGCCTGATACTGGACTCTGAGTGTTGAATGTGTCCACCGTGGGCTCCAGGAAGAGAGGATTCCAATGTCCCTACCAGAGTCACGAAGGAGAAGCTGCTGATAATTGCTGAGAATGTGCGTGTAGACATCATTGCTGCCTCCCTTAAGAGATGTGGACATCTGTGTGGCCATGCAAAGGTCATGAGAGGCTGGAGGGCTTTCACATTGTTCCTTTAACTTAGATCCTCAATGCAAACTGTTTTCAACACTTGCCAGGAAGCATGAACGACCTTTAGTAACTAGCCCAGAAAACAAATGGTGCATTAACCAGAGCAGCACGGTTTGCACCGATAGCCTCCCTTCCTGGCTTCAAGTTGCTTCCACAATATGTAGACACATATACATACACATGTACATGCACATGCACACACATACACATATACATACACATAAACACACACATATACATATACATGCACATACACACACACATACACACACATACACATACACACATATACACATACACATACACATAAACACATACACATACACATATACATACACATACACATATACATATACATATACATGCACATGCACATACACATACACATACACATAAACACACACACATACACATACACATACACACACATACACATATACATATACATATACATGCACATGCACATACACATACACATACACATATACATACACATGCACACACACACACATACACATACACACACACATACACATACACACACACATACACATACACACACATACACATATACATACACATAAACACACACACATATACACATACACATACATGCATACACATACACACACATATACATACACATATACATACACATAAACACACACACATATACATACACATACACATGCACATACACATACACATATACATACACAAAAAACACACACATATACATACACATGCACATACACATACACATACACACGCACATACACACACACAATATACATATACATATACATATACATATACATATACATATACATATACATATACATATACATATACATATACATATACATATACATATACATATACATATACATATACATATATTTAAGAAGAAAAGAAACCTTCAAATCCCTAATGGATGAAAGTTAACTCATGGACTTGACTTTGGGAATTTTATATATTATGATAATGCTATTTAATGTCAGTGACCTAATACCACCTCCACGTTTGGAACATGTTTAGAGCAGTCTGGATCTGATTATTTACTGAGCATGAACTTAAAAGGGATCTGGATGATGTTAGAGGTTGAAGTTGCAGGATGGCTTTAAAATATTAACAGTTCTGACTGGTGGCAGAACATGCCGTTAGATATTAGATAATTTCAGAATTAAATCCAAAAGTTTATCATCGTATGTGACTGGAGATTTAGGGACAACATAGGTCCCTTTGGTCACATATTGGCTCAATGTACCTGTGTCTGGGGATTTGACAATTGGTTGTAACAAATGAACAATAGAACATGTCCCATTGAGTAAAGTATTGAGGACTTTAAAAACATTATTTTATATCTATGTGGTTTTGCCTATATGTTTGTCTATGGAGGCCACAAGGTGGCATTTGGTAGCCTGGAACTAGACTTACAGATGTTGTGATCCATCATGTGGGTGCTGGGTACAAGAGCAGCTACTGAGTCCCTCTCTACCCAGGATCAATCTGGAAATGACTTTAGAAGACTCCTGCTGCTGGGCTACAGAGCAATTGAAAGTTGATATCTATCTATCTATCTATCTATCTATCTATCTATCTATCTATCTATCTATCTATCTATCTATCTCAATTTAAAGTTATATATGTATGGGTGTAGTGCTATGGAGTCCTGGATCTGGAGTTATAGATGCTTATGAGTTACCATGTGGGTGCTTAGAATTGAACTGCAGGTCCTTTGGAAGAGCAGCCTCAGCGAGGGCTTAAAAAACAAAACAAAACAAGTGCAAACTCCTGAATAAAAGCAGACAGAACAGCTCCAACTCTGCTTGCCTAGGCTGACGCTGAATTATCCCATTGTCTGCAGAAATTTTCCTCTTTTCCAGTTCTACATCTTTTGACTCCAGGGAAATGCAACTTGCCGTGCTTCTTTCTACTGTGTTTTAATTGGGAGACAAAAAGCGCCCCTCATTCCTGCTATGAGAGAAGGCTGGGAGCCCAGCCCTTATCTCTTGTTTCCTGGGCAGGGAATGTACTGACTCCCAATGTCATCCTGACTCTGAGTCTGCTTTTACTTCCTTGGCAGCAAGAGGGGATGCTGGCTACCAGCAGCCTGGTAGAGCACGAAGTTACTCATCTTCTGGCATCTGCTGCTCTAGTATGGCAGGCGTGAGAAGTCATGATGATAACTTGTTTGAATGGGATCCAGAATCAGGCATGTAACACCCTTCCCTTGGACCTGTAACTGCAGAAAATGAACGCCAGAGGTGATTCCGGTCACTCTCGAATGGCCCTTTTGTAAAACAACGAATTAAGGAGGATTATAACTCACATACCCTTTTAAATGAAGAAATGGGTAATATTCAGAGAAAACTTAGGCAAGTATTTATGTATTTGCTCTTTGGTGTCTATAATTCTTTCATGAATTTTCAGACTATTCTAGCTTGACACGATCTCATCTTTATAGCCACCTTATAGTATTTACTTACTGTTTTTATTTTTAATAAAAAGAAACAATTGGTGACATTTGGAGAATGTCAATTAGATTTTAAAGCATTAAACATGTATAAAGAACATCGTATGTACATTTATATATTTCTATTAACTACTTGAGTATCTTATACAGTGTATTTTGGTCGTATTCACCCCCGTCTCCTCGGATCCCCCTCCTCATACTTACTCCCAACTAAATTTCCTTTAAAAAGCAATGAATAATCCATTGACTCCAATTTATACTGCTGAGTGTGGGGTTATGCACTGATGTGGGTATGGGGTGCTTCCCCTGAAGCTGTTGGTGAAGGGCATCCCCCAAGTGTAGGCTATTGGTGCTGTTCCTGCTTACCTGCTAGAGTTTGATATGAGACTGACTGCTGATGATACCATAGACACCATTCACAGTAGATGAAAAACTTGAGTTGTTAGTAATCGAGAAGCTTCCTCCTCACCAGCTTCTTCTCGGATACTGGAAAGCGATATGTAGGCTGCTGGTAGAGGAAGCCATCACAGTCTTACCCACCTGTGGACTGCAATAGCTCAGGGCACCCCAAGACATGTCCGTGCATTTGACAGTGGCATGAATGGTTGGGTGTAACCAACACCTTTGCACATTTGGTTTGCAGGCGAATGCAGGACATGAATTTCCTTTTGCTTTCTTTCTACGGGATTGGGAAATCTACAGTATTTAATGGACTTTTCTTACTGGTAGGATCTTGGTTGCTAAGATGGTTAATTCTTTTTTTAATGAACTTTTGATCTAGTGAAAAAAGTTTACGTAATGTTTTCATCGGGGTGACTTACAGGCAGCTATGTTTGGTTTCCATTTTAAATGCCAACACAGCCTAGACGGTTTCATTCCTTTCTTCCCATCCTTTTAAAAGCACTTTATAATACAAGGTGTTCATGTGTGGAGGTGTGTCATGGTGCATGTGTGGAGGTCAGAGGACAAACTGCAGGAGTCCATTCTCTCCTTCCACCATGTGGGGTCCTGTGGCTCAAACTCAGCCATTACCATTAATTACACATGATTGGCAGCCATTGCTCCCTGTGCTGTCTTTCCCGCACTCTTGTTTTTCCATATTAAAACACACTTTAGGTTAGTTTTTTCAGTCAGCATACAAACAATGGGTCTTGTTGCAGCATTTACGTATCTATGAGTTACTACCTTCCTCTGTCTCCTGCCTTCCTCTACCTGGTCCCTTTTGTCCCTCAGATAGTCACCACTTCTGCACTCATGACGTAGATCTCCAAATCACAAATTAAATGATTTATTTAATCATTGCTGGATGATGAGATAGATTTATTTGATATGGTGTTTTTTGATATTCGCAAGGCATTAGTCAGTGATATCGAAAGCCATGACATTAAAGCCCCACAAAGCTGGTGATGAGGATTAAGTTGACAACAGAAATGGAAACTTCCAGGATCTCTGTAGACAGCTGTGTCTCTGACTTTGATAGACACCCTACCTTCTGGGTGGTGTATACCCTACCTTTTGGGTTGAGCTTCTTGCTGGTAGATGGGTGCATTTGAAGAGCTTGTGTCTCTTGTTATGGATACCCTAAGTTTTGGATGAGCTCCTTGCTGGGAGATGGGCACATTGAAGAGGTTGTGTCTCTTGTGATAGACACCCCATGTTTTGGTGAGCTCCTTGCTGATAAATGGGTGCATTTGAAGAGCTTTCCAGGTTGGAATACATTATCTCTGTATGACTGCATCACAATTCCAATTCTTCTAGGTTAGGGTTAGGGTTAGGGTTAGGGGTTAGGGTTAGGGTTAGGGTTAGGGTTCAGGGTTAGGATTAGGGTTAGGGTTAGGGATAGGGTTAGGGTTAGGGTTAGGGTTAGGGATAGGGATAGGGTTAGGGTTAGGGTTAGGGTTAGGGTTAGGGATAGGGATAGGGTTAGGGTTAGGGTTAGGGTTCAGGGTTAGGATTAGGGTTAGGGTTAGGGATAGGGATAGGGTTAGGGTTAGGGTTAGGGATAGGGATAGGGATAGGGTTAGGGCTAGGGTTAGGGTTAGGGTTAGGGTTAGGGTTAGGGTTCAGGGTTAGGATTAGGGTTAGGGTTAGGGATAGGGTTAGGGTTAGGGTTAGGGTTAGGGATAGGGATAGGGTTAGGGTTAGGGTTAGGGTTAGGGTTAGGGTTAGGGTTAGGGTTAGGGATAGGGTTAGGGTTAGGGTTAGGGTTAGGGATAGGGTTAGGGATAGGGTTAGGGTTAGGGTTAGGGTTAGGGTTAGGGCTAGGGCTAGGGTTAGGGTTAGGGTTAGGGTTAGGGTTAGGGTTAGGGTTAGGGTTAGGTGGCTGACAGGTCACCGCTATAAGGACAACACAAAGTCTTGACCTAGAAAACAAAATAGCAGACATATGCTCATAAGGCAAAACCCTCTGGTTACAGAAGAGGCAGAGTGAGGCAGTATTGTTGAATTATTAACACTGGTCGTTGTCCCCCAAATTTAGCATGAAATGTGGACTGTCCAGCCAGGGGCCACCATACCTGTATGGACCAGTACTTTATGTGAGGTACTTTATTTTTTAAGTAGTTTTATGCTGCACCTTAAAGGAATTACAGAGCCTAGCATGTGGAATGCTGAAGTGACTTGAGGAATACTTAGGAGAAGGCAGGAGCCCAGTGTACTTCAGTAGACTAGGATCTCCCTATGTGGTCACAGTAGGAGCCAGGTATGGGCTTACTCTGAAGCAGCGGTTCTCGGCCTTCCTAACGCTGCAACCCTCTAATAGAGCTCCTCATGTGATAGTGACCCCAACCACGAGATTATTTTCATTACTACTTCATAACTGTAATTTTGCTACTGTTACGAATTAAAATGAAAACATCTGTTATGCAGGATATCTGATATGCGATGCCTATGAAAGGGTCATCCGACCACCAAAGGGGTCATGACCCACATTGAGAACCGCTGGTAAACGGAAAGGTTTTGTGTTGTAGCTGCTAAGACTGGAATAGGCCGTTGCTGGAAATAGTGGCTTCCCATCCACTGGCACTAAATCAGTGACTTGAGTTGTTGGAGAAATAGTAGCATGGCTAACAATCTGACAGCGGTTAAACCACGCTACTTCCGAGCCTGCACAGGGGTGGAGGCTTTGAGCTGTGCATTATTTGTTGAAAGTTATGTGAGCTGCAAGTTAGCCTATGAAAACACTGTATTTCAAAACATAATTATAGCAGGGCATGGTGGTACATGCCTGTAATCCCAGAATGTGGGAGGTGGAGGCAGAGGGATCAGGCATTCAAGTCCAGCTCCAACCAAACAGTATGGCAGAGAGTGGCCTGGACCCTTGAAAACAATAGC
>JANBXA010000735.1:49207500-49325000 GCA_030556225.1 Cricetiscus sungorus | reverse complement strand
ATTTATGTATGAAGAAATAAATGTGAAAGATGCTTAGAAAAGCTAATTGGTAACCAGTTTAAGTTTCACCAAAGACAAACTATTGAGAGCTGGCTGCTAAACACCCAGTAACATGTCAGCAGGAAGACCCTAGTAGGTGGGTCACTGTGTTTAGAAAGGCCCAGAGCCTATGTAGGAGCATACGTGTTCCCTTTAAGACAAATGAGCCTCAGGGCCCTTGGGACCTGGAGTGCCAGGTACACACACGCACTTGCTGCTTCCCCGTTTAAGAAGGCGAGCCTCAACGGTTACCATCTTACCAGCGCGGAAAACTTTCTGTGCATCTGAGTAACCGAATCACACTCCCAGATGATGGGGGTGCCCCAGATGTGGCCAAGTTTCTGTGGTGAGTGACTCAGTTGGGCCCACGAGGACTTTCACTGAAAGAGAAATTAGTCGTGGGGCTGAGTGGATTCACCAGGTGTTTCCAGCTTTTCAGAACATCTATGTGCCGGGACTGCGTTTCATCATGAGTAAAAGCAGAGGCCACGCTCTCCTCACCACTGTGATTGCTGAACACTCCAGAAGCAAAATGCTTTCCCAAGGAAAATTGCTCTAAAACGTCTCTCCTTACTCAACAAATGGGCTCACAAGCATCATTGTAACCGAACTGGAGTCCTCTTAAATATTGTTTCTACTCTATACTTGCATTTTAGTTGTTACATTGGAAGAGTAATGGCGGGGAAATGAATTTTATGTGGCTATTTATACTTGTCTATGGATGTAATTTATATATTTATAAATGCATGTCTTGGCAAGAAACATATAACTATGATCTTACCTTAAGGAATAAATGTTTGGATATAAGTATCATTTATCAGCAAGACAATTTTAGTGACATTTTATAAAATCTGGGTCTTGCAGCCTAGGCTACTGTTGTAGAACCCTTGACCTGCCCATGCAGACTTTGAACTTGCAACCCTAACGTAGCCTCAGAACTGAGGCGGTAGGGTCTACGTCGTCACATTTGGCTGTGAATTAGATTTTATACATCAGAGTAGCCTCTTGTTCATGGTGTGCTCTGACCTAAAAATATAAGTGAATATACACCATGTGTCAGTAACCCACATATGTATATCTTCCTCTGTCTGACATGGTTATTTAAGGACATTCTTCATGAATTAAAATTTGTAGCATACTCAAAAAAGTGAACATATATTCTGAACAGAAAATCTGTTCCAAGTGTTTCTTAAAAGACATACTCTATACAGATTAAAGGAAATATCCTCCCGTCTGATAAATGAAAATATATCCCTGAAACGTATTTTTTTTTTTTCTGAGTGAAAAATTGAAGTTTTGATGTTGCACATTTACTTGGTTCATGTGTATCATTGGCTGGCATACATAATTTAATTTCAATAAGAATGTGTAGGCTTTCTCCCTTCTCAGCCTCCCCCACTGATTAGGGACTCCGTGTCTCTCCACTCGGGTGTGCACTTGTCTGTGATATGTTGGTGTCAGGTGTCATTTCAGATGCTGCCGTGTGTCAGCATTTCAAAAGACAGCATGGACTATGAGCGAAATTGTTCTTAATATGTTCTCACTGTCAAATGAGAGGTCTTGATTTCTTCCGTCTTTCCTCTTCGGCGCCACAGCCATCTTTCATTCAGTGACAGGAGAGAGTGTCTTTTAAGGGTGGTGTCTGTTTCTACCCTGATGCATCTTGCTTGTTTATGTTCTGCCTTTCCCCATGCGTGTGCACGTGCACTTAGCCATGCATCAGCTGCTGCTTCCTGCCACACAAGCTGCTGGTGTCTGATGACGATGGCGACTCTGCTGTCACTGCTAGAGTTAGAGAATTCTTCCATCCAAATGTTTTGTTTTTCTTCTCTTAAAAATCTTACTTCCTCTGTAGGATCGGGCAAACCTATAAACAGTTGGGGTGACAAATGGCCAGAGTTCTCCAGATCATATCAGGCGGGATTGTCAAAAAATATTTTAAGAAGTGGCTTTTATAGGAGGTTTGAATTCAAGTGTATGAAGGTCTCACCCTGGCAGTACAGCCTTCCGGGAAGACAGAGCATCCCTGGTGTTGAGAGAGTACTGCAGTATCACAGTTCACCAATGCCACCTCCCCACCCTCCACCTCCCCGCTGGCCACCTCCCTGGTGCACGCCCCTCTGGAGGGTCCTTTGAGGTGGGAACCTGGGCATGTGCCTTCCTTGTGCCTTTGTAGCTGAGTTAGTCTCACTTGAGTAAAGGAAGCATATAGTTTTAAGAGTTAAGTGAATTACTTGGCAAGTTCATAGATTTCTGCCGGTGTATAGGAGGCATCCAATATGTGTATGAACACTTACAATTATTTACCTACCTCAGAACAGACTTTTTTTATGTTGGATGATTGCTTATTAAGTAGATGTGTGCACAGTGAGTAACTGTCTGACTGCCCCTTTAATATTTCTGAATGTGGATTTTTTATAAAATGTTTTTGCTTAACATATCTGTATTAAAATCATAATATATGCAAGCATTGTACCAAGACCTTAAAGACATTACTCACATATGGTGTTCTTGAGCCTTTTCATACCGTGACAAGACTCCTGACACACACTTAAATTAAGAAACGTTGATTCTGGCTAATGGCTTCAGGTTTCGGAAGGTTCATTCATGGTTACTCAGCTCATGCTCTTGGCAGAAAGAACATCATGACACCATAGCAGTGAGAGTATGTAGTGGGGAGATTCTTTACTTTGTGGACAGGCAAGAGAGAGGAGGGATGGAGAGAGAGAGAGAGAGAGAGAGAGAGAGAGAGAGAGAGAGAGAGAGAGAGAGAGAGGATAAGGGGATTAGTCACAACTACTTCCAAGGTTTACCATATGTAATGTACTTCCCCCAGGAAGGTCTTAATACCCTGTTTCGACCACATCCCAAAACACAACTCCAGCCATGGATTGAGCATTCAATCCACGGGCTGAGAAGGATATTTCACATCAAACTGTAATGCTCAACTCTTAGTTCCCAAAGGCTCATGTTTAAACAGCACTAAAGTTTTATGGTACCTTAGATGAAAGAATACAATCTAGATTGATTCAACCACTTCAATTGGAACTGAGGAGCCCTTTTGATATGTACTCCAGGCCTTCGCTTTGGGTGTGGTTATCGAAGTCCCCATACATCAGATAAACTCACGTTTAACAATATTTAATTATGCTTGCTTGAGGTTTTTGAGCTTCTTCGGGAAAAGTTTTGTTATTTTTAATAACCTAACAAATCAATTTGATGAGTTAATAAAACATACAATTCTCAAGCAAGTTATTGTATTAATTTACAGCTTTCATTAACGACATCTTTAACTAAGTTTTGTTTTAATGGCCTTCTAAAGAAAAAGTCTATACCTATCAATTAGAATCCAGTACATTTATATTTAAATAGTTAGTACTTATATCAAATGCTGATGGGCATCAATATAAATGCAAACAAGAATAATAAATAGCTGGGTTATGTATTCTAAAGATATTAATTGATAATAATATCAGCTATAAGAATCTCGCCATTGCATGGTAGATTCCAGAGAGTTGGGAGCCCTGAGAACTTCAGGACTTTGTCAATTTCTTTGAAAACGATTCATTTTATTTAAATCAAGACAGTCATTTACAGGCAGTCTTCAGGTCTTATGTTTTATTTTGAGACAATGTCTTGTTGTGCAGCCAAGGCTGGGTTTGCCCTGGTGGCCTTCCTGCCTTGGTTCTCAAGCGCTGGGATTACCAGCCTACGCCACCACCCTCAGCAACACCCCTAAAATGGACAAGCAGTGTTATTTCCAACTTTATCGTGGTGACGTTGTGATTGTTTGGGGCCATTAAATTCTAAATGTAATATGTAACGAAATCTAAGAATATTTAAACCCTACACCCAGAATCTGTGCATGGGTACACAGCAAAATGTTGGGAACCAGACATGGTGGTACTTTCACCAGGAAACTGAGGCAGGAGAATTTCTGAGAGTTTGAGACCAGCCTGGAGTGCACGGTAAGTTCCAGCGTAGCCACAGCTATATTTCCAGGCAGTATCTCAAAAACAAAACAAAGCAAAGCAAAACCTCCAAGGCCAAACAGTGATCGGACTTATCCTACGGTTAACTGTGGAATGTTTTACTTGCAAATATGCACGGACTTTTTTTCAGATGGGAATTTCCCTTTGACAGCCACCAAATCCCAGAGTGGCTCTCCGCTAGCTACAGCTTTCTTTGGAGCAGAGGTTGAGTTAGTAGCAAGCCGCACAGTCCCTGCCCTCAGAGAACTTCTCCAGTGAAAGGGTGACATCCCCAGAGATGAGGCAGTGTGATAGCGTGTGTGTGTGTGTGGGGGGGGACGTGTGGAGGGTCTGACTCCTTCTGCAGCCCAGTTTCTTCTGGAACAGTCGGAAAGTATGGTAGGCTTGCTTCATGTGTGCTGTTGCTCATTTCTCCTTCTATGGATTTGTGAAGCTTCAACGCTTGAGCAAAATTGACAAGAGGGGAAAGTTTATGTATGCGTTCTAATTCTCACAGACAACCATTCATGTGATCAGGACCAGTTTTTCTTGTAAAATTTCCAATCTGGGCCAGGAAGATGCCTGTCCGAAAGTGCTTACCTTACAAGCACAAGGATCTATGTTCAGTGACCTAAACCGTGTAAAGGTACCAGGTCCAGGGACTAGATTTTTAAATCCCAGTACTGGGGAGGTGGAGGTAGTAGATCTGTGGGGAAGTTGCTGGCCAGCCACCTAACCTAAAGGGGGTTCCGGACATGTGAGAAACCCTGTCTCAAAACACAAGGTGGGAGATGCCTTGAGAACAGCCACACAATACATCATTCCTAACGTCGCATGAACCACTGCTGATGTAAGGTAACGCTTTTAAAAACCAAGGGAAAACACACAGAAGAAAACAAAACATTCATTTCAGCCCCCCTCTCTCTTCTCTCTCTTCCCCCCCTCTCTCTTTCTCTCTCCTTTCTCCTCTCTCTCTCTCTCCTCTCTCTCCTTTCTTCTCTCTCTCTCTCTCTCTCTCTCTCCCTCTCTCTCTCTCTCTCTCTCTCTCTCTCTCTCTCTCTCTCTCTCTCTCTGTTGTTTCTGTTAGTTTCAACAGACAGCAAGGTTTTGTGAGATTACTGTAAATGTTTCCATGTCTGACTCAAGCGTGGCACCCATCTCCTGGTGTCTTGTAAAAGGGTGGTGTCCCTCAGACAGACACAGGCAGAACATTGCTCGGAACATCAGGTGCCATGGTACTAATGCCAGTCTTCTGGGAAATGACCACAAGATTTTCCTAACCAGAATGACAGCTTACACCTCTAATCTCAAAGCTCAAGCTTGGCTATGCGGTGAATTTTGGGCTATTGAGGGCTACAGAGTGAGATACTTTCTTAAATCTAAGCTCCAAACAAACCAATACAGAAGAGATGTTCCTCTCTTGTTCCTAATTAAAGTTTAGAGTTAGCCTGTCACCTGTCCTTTATTGAAATCTGCTCTTTCTTTCTGTATTGTGTGGACTTTCTGTTGTCCTGCTTTGGGCACTCATTGTTGTAGAACCCTGATCACACACACACGCACACGCACATGCACGCACACGCGCACACACACACGCACAGCTCGGTCAGTGCCAAGGATGCAGGGAGAGGTGACAGAGGTGCTCACCTTGTTGGTACAATGCCCTTCACACTTTCCCCGCCACATTATTCCTCCATCTTTAGGTCAGTCAGGAGGCACAGCTACTGTTTATTCCAGGAACTCTTGTTGGGAGCCAGGGAAGGGGATTTGAAGACCCTTTGCCATGAGAAGCTTGCTCCCTAGAAAGGAAAGCCTGGATCAAGTTTTATCCTCACACATGTCCAATACACTAAATTTTCATAAGCTCATGGGAGTACTAAAAAGGCAACAGATTGATAATTTATTAATTTTTTTCTACTTACTTCATTATTATTATTATTATTATTATTATTATTATTATTATTATTTGCTAAAATTGCCCTCATGTATCCCAGGCTGGCTTCAAACTTGTTATGTAGCTAAGGCTCACCCTGATCCTATGATTCTTTTTCTGCCCCTTCCACCACACCCAGATTATGCATCGATGGTAATCCAGTCTTTATGCCAGCTAGGCAGACACTCTATGATTGAAGGCCACATCCCAAGCCTCCCTATTTCCCGTGGCAAATGAGTCATAGAATGTTGAAAGTAGGAAAGAGAAAGCACATGCCACTGTAAGTTAGCCCTGCAGAATTAGTTAGTAATTTTTATCATAAAGTCTTTTGAAATTATGATCTAATAGTCTACCATTGTTCTCTAGTGCTAGGGTTCAAAACCAGAGCCTCCGGCCTGCTGATTGGACTCTTTACCACCGGGCTACCTCCCTAGGCCTCCTCAGTATTCTTACAGATTGGGACCAAAATTTAAAGTGACTTCTTATTGGGTGAGTTACACAGATGGAGCAATCCAAACATGATTTAAAGGCACCATGATCGATAACAGACTTTCTTGTTGTGGAAGCCAAGTTACTTTATAGTAAGCAAGTTGTTCCAGAAGGTTTTCTGTCTGGCAGACTTCACCAAGTCAAGGCCTATTTGAGCAAGACTAAACCATAACTATATATAGTGTAACAAAATATTGAGAAACACCCATTGTTTGATTTCACATGTAAAAAAAAATGGTATTTCCAGCTGGCATACACATCTTCCATCTAGCTGATGTCATAAAAACCATCATTCGTACCATCCTGACACATAATCTGTATCCATGTAAGTTTGTTTTCTCTTTCAAAGTTTACTCCATAGTAATCCTGGTCTCGGCGGCTCTTTTCTATAATCCCAACACTCAGGAGGTGGAGGAAGATGGATCACCATGAGTTCAAAGCCAGCCCGGGCTACATGGCTCATGCAAACTTGGCTCAGGCTATATCACAAGACTGTCACATGAAAACCAAAGGAAAAGCAATAATGTATTATGCCGTGAGATTACCAGCCTCATTACAGATACAGTTAATAGCATACGTGGCTCATGGATGCAGGTAATAGTGTATGTAGATACATAGTGTGGCAGTGACTTTCCAGAGGCTTGGGAAGTCCCTTTCCACATACAGTGTAACTGACAAGGAAGCTGGTGGTTAATGGAAACGTGAGTATTTAGAGAAGTCAATGTATGACATTTATACTTCTGGCCTTTGAGAGGCTGAGGCAGGAGGATTGCCACAACCTTGGGCTACATAGTGAATCCCAGTCTAGACAGTGTTGCATGGCAAGATTCTTCTTACTTAATCAAGCAATGGAAAGTAAACGACACTAGACAATGATTTTCAGTTATTTTCTCCTGTACAGTCGGTTTTCTGCTTTGCAGCCTGAGTGAGGTGCCATTCAAATAGCTGGCCACTGCCAGTCATCACGGCAGTTACTGTTTTTAAGTCAATGTTCTGGGTTCTGGCTTATAGATAGCATCACATCTGTATATCACATCGGTATCTTTCTTCATCAAATGAAAGCTATGAGCATGCTGACCTTCTGTGGTAGCTCTGGGAACTAGAGGCTTCCCTGGGTGACCAGGAGTGGCTTTGACAGACACTGCTGCTCATACCAACTCGGCTGTCAGTTCAGTCAGAAGAGATCCCACATAGCAGGCAAGGCGCGTTCTTTAACAGACCTTTGGAAGCCTCTGGAAAGAGGCCTGTGAGCTAAAGGCCCATTTGTTGGAGCTCAAGATTAAGGACAACATCTGGAACCTAGTCTACCTTTGACCTTTTGGTAGTACCACTTCCTCCTTAGGCAAGGAATGCTGGGAGTGAGGAATGATTTGCCTGTGACGAGTGGTTCTGTCCTAATTAGCCTGACCAGCCCATTGCAGACAAAGGTGTGGCCTGGCAGCTCGGTGAAGGGAGGGGTGGGAGGTTGGGTCATTCACCTGGGGGGGGGCTTTCACCTCTGCAAGGCTTTAATTCCCTCCATTGGGCTGTCAATCCAAACCGCAGCCCAGACTTCCTCAGGTCCCTTTCACACACACTTTGCTTATCTGAGTGGCGTTTGTCTGATCTTTCCTTTTGCATGTTTTAACTTTTAAGATAGCCGCTTTCTTATGTAAAAAGGCAATTAGACTCGTATCTGTTTATTTTAAACAAAATGGCTGTTAATTAGTGTGATCAAAACCCCAGCATCATATACTTCGGGCTTCACTCTGTACTGCTCTAAATTGAGTATGGTCTGGTGCCAGCTGACATGATAACAACTCAAAGTCTGGCTTTTTAAAAGTTAACGAACAAACACATTCATGAGGCTTTGTTTTGTCTAGTTTAGATCTATAGGCGATGAATGCATCACAGTCTTGTTTCTTTTTTTGTAAGCTGACTAATGCTTTTGCTTATTAAAAGTACATAAACTTATTGAAGAACTTTTTGATAACATAACTGGCATGTGAAAAGCTGTACTATTTTCATTTAATTAGCTCTTTTATGACTTTCTAAGTTGGAGCTCAAGGTATACTTATTGTTCCATCGGAGACACGCCCCAGCCTCTTACTCCTTATTACTTATCAACTCACCAGACTTCTACAAACATCGTAAATGATCAACCTGTCCTCCTTCTGCTCCATTTAACATTTAGAATAAACGCGCTGATGCCAAGAATTGATTTATTGCACGGAGAAAGTGAAGAGTGCAGAACGTCTTTAACATCTGCGACACTTCAAACAATGATCCCGGAATACAGATGTGGGGCTATTATAACATCTGAAAACGGTAGCTGTGTACAGGACACGACAGTGCTAAGGCTGCAAGCCTCAATCACACATATTCGTACAGCTTTTCAAGCACTGGGATGAAAATGTATTTCTTTAGATAGTAAAAACCCAGAAATTAATGGAAATATGATTCAGTTGCCCAGGAACTTTAAATCCTTTACATCTGGTTAATTGGAGTTTGAAATTCGTATTTCTTTAATGAGCAAAGAAGAAGTCTGGCATCAGAGGGCCAGCGACCCAGATCTCTGCATGAACATGGACTCTGAATTCATGACGAGACAGGGACAGGTATCTCTGCCTAACGTGCACGTGTCTCTGGGAAACGTCCTGGATTCAAAAACACAATCTTGCTGTGGAAACCTAGAGTGAAACTTGATTTTTGGTGGATTGTTTTGAAAAATAGGAAAGATTTGGGAGTGGGCATGGGTCAAAATGTTTCACTCAAGGGAAGGTTAAAACCTGGTAATAGTATCTGCCTGCTACCATCTTGTAGCAGCTCTCCGGGTAGTACCGCGAGCCTGCTGATCATGTTATATCCATTAACGCTATGTTTAAACTTTACCAGCTCTGCAAGCTGGGCTTTCTAGTGTGCATTGTCAGTTGATAAATCAGAGGCTTGGGAAGGCTAAGTGCCTCCCTGAGCTCTCTCACCCGGGAAGAGACAGACCTGCGTTCTGAACTTTGATTGTTGTAGTTCCAGGGCTTTCCATAAAACCGTTTCCTGACACTTGTTATAGGGGATCAATTTGAAAAATCACCTTTGGATATTATGTAAGGAAACCATCCACTCTACTTCTACATATGTAATCTTCCCAAGTCAGGAGCAGCTTCTGTGTCATCCGCCCCCTCACCCCCTCCCTCTTGGGCATCTTCTATCAAGCCCTTTCACAAATGAAAAGCCGTTCCTCCTAGATTTAAGCATTCATTTGTTCTGTATTGCTCCTCTTGGAGGGTTCCTGCCTTCGTCTGTCCTCTCTGTTGTGCTCTCTCTTGGCCTTTAGCTGCACGTACTGTCCTGATTACACTCACTGCTTCTAGCTGCGTCCTTTATTGTGGATTTGTCAGTGATGATCTGTCTTTAGCCGAATGCTCCTAGTTTATCGTCCTTCTCACAAGACAGATGCTCGTGCTGTAATGCTGCCCAGAGATGGAATAGTATAGATGTGGGGAGTTGGGCGATCAAATTTAAAGTATGTTCTAGACCTAGAATCAGTAGGAAAGCAATAGATGACAGGATCCAGGGTTTCTGTAGGGTCTGTGTCTTGTTTTCCATCGAGTGGTATCTGTACCCGATGGTTTAAGAATATCCCCACAGTTACTTTATATGGCTTTCAATTTTAAAGCATATTAGCTTAATGAATAGTTCAAAGTTTGATTATGTTTTATCTGCTGTGACATTAATCTCTTTTTATTATTTTTCCACTAAACCCACATCTCATGCAGTAAACCTTTGATCATACTTGCTTACTGTTTCCTGCCCTCAAGTCCTTGATTTCCATTTCCTTTTCAGTAGTAATGAGACAAATTACCCAACAAGCTCCTTTGAGGAAACTCGGATTGTAATCAGTTAGCCTGACGAGGGAAGCGGTAGTTGGTTTGCAGCCTCCCTCCTCCCTTGTGGGTAACCCGCGGTTAATTGAGGGCTTAGCGCAGGGTATTGAGCTCCCACCCGGGCAAAGTTTACAAAGTGAAACCAGATTCCTTCATTGCACACAGAGCACATGTCTGCCCCGAGCTGCTTTTGTCTGCCGGACTCTGCTTTGTTGTCCTAACATTTTCTTAAAAAGGTGACATGGGCATCGGTGAAGGTGGTTCCTCAGACTGGAAGCTCCAAATCCGTGAGTTCAGTGGGAAGCACCATGTTGTCATGAGTCTATGGTGCGTTCACCAGGGAGAGAAAAGCAGTTCCATAAATGGGAGTGGCAGGAGGGGAGTGGGGAGCCAGGTCAGAAACAGAGGACCCTTTAGGGATGGAATTGGTAGAAACAAGCCAGGCACTGTGATACTTTCTGTAGAATATCTTCTTCTTCTTCTTCTTCTTTTTTTTTTTTTTTAACATCATCAAAATCCTTAAAGAAACAGAAAATGGAGGGAAACAGGAATTTGTTTAAGTAAAACATCTGCAGCTGTGGGAAACCGGCATGTGATGACTACTTCATGCACTGAGAGACAGATGCGTCCAGACATTAAAAGACGAGATGGTAAAGGGTACCAGGGCCACACACACCGAGCACTGTCTCAGGGTCTGTTTGATTACGCTCTTTTCACCTGAGAACAACTGGACAAGACCTGGCTCTTAGACTATGGGGGACACCCGCATATTCAGGGCCAAGCTTAGGAGATGAGCATTTCTATTCATTGGTACCAACCATCTCGGGAATCATTATCTATGTAGACATGATTATTGCGTCCACAAGAGCTTTACTAACTGGGCTCTGAATATTCATGTTTATACCCCTTATGTGTTGTCTATATGCCCATCCGTCCTACCCTCAAGATCGCTTTTGAAGAAGGTGCCTCAGTTTCATGCCTGTGTCTCTGATGGTGGCTGATACCCAGAAGGATCAAACAGCATTCCCAGTTTTACACACAGGGAAAAGCTCAGATCAAGTCTTGGACATTTCTTTAGCAAACCCACACAGAGCCTATGCTTGACAACTCCACTGCCTCCCCACATCCAGGCCTGGAAAGCTCAGGGCATCTTGTTCCGGGCACACACCCCGTCTACTGAGCCACCAAGCCCCCATCCTCACCCCCCCATGTCAGCATCCACGGTCTAGTTCCTTTTGTGTCCAGTGCTCATCTTTTCAAACGCTACCCTCCATCCATCCTCTCCACTCTGTTGGCGGGACGTCTCCAACGTGGGAATTGAGCTGTTGAATCTTTTCAGGGAAACCATCAGGGTTCTCTATTACATCAAAGGTAAAGTCCAAACTCCCCGACACCGTGTCAGAGACCATATGATGTAGGCTGGCCTGCCCTTGCCCCAGCCTCTTGCCTCTGCTGAAGGCAGTGCGGGCATTCTCTGTGGCCCCTCGTGCCCACTGCTCTTCTGGGCTGTTGCACCTGTTCTTTTCTCCGCCTACAATTTCTTTCCTCCTTCTTGGCCCCGGATAACTCAACCCTGTTCCATTCATTCCGCATCAGTGGTGCATCTTACGGAAAACCTCTCATTCTGAACGGTGGACCTGGCCCGTGCTGCTGTCCTGCTCTCTCTCATCTCGTGCTGTACATGCTAAGTTCCGGTCACTGCTTTCTGTGTTTCTTCTCACTGGGTTGCCATCTGTCTAGAACATGGATAACACATGTTCATTGCTAAACTCCTCCTGGACCTCCCAAAATCTACTACAGAGTGGGTGTTTCTTGCTGGCTTGGGTGAGAAAAGAAAAGAAAAAAATGAACTCATGTGTGCTGCGATACTCGGGTCTTTGGAGTTCCCGGGTTGGTGTCAGACCTTCAAGGGGACGTGTGTGTGGCTCCTAATAAAGGAGGGCTCACACCAATGCCGTGTCATCATCAGGGTGTGCCGCCCAAGGGGCATTGGAGTTCACATGAACTCTGAGGGAAGATATGGCCTCTGGGTGGTTCTCACAGTCAGATCCTGTTCAGACCCAATTGCTGGGCCACACTTTCAACATGGTGTACATTTTCAAGGGAAAAAAAGAAGATTTGTGGAAAAAGACTTAGAAATCTTGTGGTAGACTCTTGATCCATCTGGGGAGGTGGCTTTAAATGGATATTCTTTTTTTTTTTTTTTTCACTCCATCTTTAAACAATTGATTTAATAGCCTTTGGGGCCCACCCATTGAGTGTTTCATATTTTTTTAAGGTCCTGGGTAATTATTATTCTAGCCATTGAAGGGGCTATCCCTTTGAGGCAATGGCCTAGCTGCCTGAATTTTACCACAGGAGGAAGATCTTGGTGCAGAAGGTGGGGTTTGGAAAGTTCCACAACAAGCTAAATGACAGAGGCTTCACTAGGGTCTCTCCACTGAGGTATCAGGCCGGCGTTGTGTGTGAGCAATGATCTTCAGAGGACTGAGATAATATGATGTGTAATGAATTTCCAAGACTGAAGGGTGGTGCTGGAATGTTCATTTAGAAAAATCGAACCGCAGCCATGTCAGGCCTCAGTTGGTGGCCGTATTTTACTTCCCCTTTCCTTTCTGTTCGTTCTTTCTCCCCCTCCTAAGTTATGGAAACAGGAAGCTCCAAGGCCCAGACACAACAAAACCCACAAACATTGCCTGGAGTGCAGTGTAATGAGACTCCTGTTGTTACACTGAGTGTCACCCTAAGATGACAGTGACCTTGGCGTAAGGAAGTACTAATACGAGGAGACGGTAGAGACAGGTGCCAAGGCTCGTGGCTGCTGTCTTCTGTGATTCTATGCCCTGGGCACGTCCTTGAATGCCTTCTGACACTTCTGTGGAAGTTATTTGGAATGGCACCCGGTGGTTAAGAAGTAATTCCCAATCAGCGTAGTTGTGTGGAGGTACTTTAAAAACTGCTGGAAGGTTTT
Source organism: Cricetiscus sungorus (assembly GCA_030556225.1). Classification (NCBI taxonomy): domain Eukaryota; kingdom Metazoa; phylum Chordata; class Mammalia; order Rodentia; family Cricetidae; genus Cricetiscus; species Cricetiscus sungorus. The sequence continues at coordinate 49,311,740 of JANBXA010000735.1, read as the reverse complement.
TAGGTGCTTTTTGTTCAGTCTGTAAGTATCCCAAATTCCTTTGGCTGTAGCTGACATGGTTCCGTTTCTGGGTGAAGAAATTCCCTCTGCTGCTCTGACTGCTCCACAGGGAGAGGTTCTGCAGGAGCCTGGTCTACAGTCTTCTGTTCACTGTCACCTTCTTTGTGACTTAAAGATGTTACTGTTTCCCTTCCTTACCACCAATAGGGTGCTGCCGTCCATCTGACGACACAATGCTAGACATTTAAGAAACAAGTCATTTCTTTCTCTAACCATTTGCTTTTGTAGGTCAAAATGAGCCCCACTTTTCCCCGCTGAGCTCAGTGGAAAGGTTGCTGGGTGTAGAATATGACATGAGGGTGGTGGCTCGCTCTTGTTGTCCCAGCACAGAGGAAGCTTAGGCAGGACAATTGCCTGGAGTTCCAGGCCAGCCTGGGTTACAGAGTGACACTGATCTCAGAAGTAAACAGAAAAGACATTAAGAAAAACTCAACAAGAACAAAATTCAAAACTGGGGAACACTGCAACTTGTTTCATAGCAGCAGAAGAGAAAATGAAATGATGTTTCAAAGTCACTTGGGACGAGTTCTGTTGCACAATCAGCTGTGAGTACATGTTGGATATTTTCATTAATTTGAAATTGGAGTGCATAGTGATTAGGCATGGGAGTTCTGAGGTCAGCGAGTCCATGTGTAATTCCTGCCCAACATGAACTAGTTTGGGCCTTTGGATCTGTTGCTCAACCTCTCTGGACCTCAGTTTTCTCAAACATAAGAGGAACGCACAGAGAGTATCTGCCTCACAGAAGCATTGTTGAGCATTAATTGGAATAAATCACCCACAGTGCGGTTACTGTAGGTCAAGGAATGACAAGCATCACCAAAGTCATCCACTGTATCCTTAGCACCAACAGCATTTTCTCTAACCAGGTCTACCAGCATCACGGACATCCGTACTACTCACAGCGGTCCTGGAGTGGTCAGCACAGCTCAGTCAACTCAATGGTCAACCATTGGGAAGGCTGGAGATGGCCCATACCCTGCAAACTCTTCATGCCAAGTTCTCACTGACTGAACATTTAAGTAACAAGCACATTTTACCAGTTGTGGGACTTGGACAAGTGATTTAAACTCTGCACTTATGGTCCCTCCCCAGAGAACACAAATAATTCTTTCTATTATATAATAAGGGGCTAAAAGAGTGCCTATCCATACATCTGTGCCATGAAAATAATACCTTTTACTAAATCTAATAGTATAATAGTGGAAGAAATGAACACATGTACAAATAGTGGGTATCAGTGTGTGTGTGTGTGTGTGTGTGTGTGTGTGTGTGTGTGTGTGTGTGTATGCACTGCCATTCCCTAATCAAATGCACACAGAAGCACATGTATTCTGCAGGTATATTTTTCTTTATGGCTGTATTAAGGCTCAAAGCATAGTACCCAGGGTTTCACACGCAACTAGGTAGGGGCTCTAACACACTGATAAGGTACAGCCCACGTTATTAAAGTTGAGGTGTGTGTGTGTTTGTGTGTGTGTGTGTGTAGGTGGATGAGCCTGGCTGTGCACACACGTGTGTGCACGTGTGTGTGCAAGCTCAAAGTTGACACTAGGTGTCTTCCTTAATTGCTCTCCACTTTTTCTGAGTCGACGCCTCTCACAGAACCAGGCCCTCTGCAATTTCATCTAGCTAGCCCCGTGCCACAGTGATCCCATGTCTCTGCTCGCTAATTGCTGGGTCTACCGGTGGCCCCCACGGTTGTGTTGTCTGGTTCTGGGTATCTAACCTCTGTTCCCCCGGTTGCATGGCAAGTACGTTATCTACTTAGCCGTCATCCAGCCCCTTTGATATCTTTTTGTAAACATTTTTTGTTTCCATTATTTCCCAAGGAACAGATTCCAAATTCCGTTGGAGGGAATCTAAAAGCGTAAACATCAAAACTGGAGAGATGTCTTGGCAGTTAACAGTACGTACTGCTCTTGCAGAGGACAATAGTTTGAATCCCAGTGCCCACTACGGACAGCTTAAAATAACTCGTAGCACCAGTTCTGGAAGATCTGATGTTTCTGGCCTGTGCTCATGTGTGCAAACGAATGCTCATATATTAAACATTTTAAATTCTCTTTTAAAATGCAAAAGCACTCTTTAGTTAATGCCTGCCTGGAAGGAAGGTGATCTCTGTCTCAACACCGTTTTAAGTTTACAAAATTTCATATTATTGACTAAGATTCTGTTTCTGTCAATGTGTCAATAAACACGAAAATATGCTTGAAGAAGCCCATTCTGCTTCAGTGGAGTAATCCAAGACAGAAAGGTTTGAGTTTCCAGTCATGTAAAGAAAAAATATAGATATAGCTGAGGCTATAGATTTCTGTGTTCTAGAATAAAAACTTACTCCTTGGCAGGATTGGAAGCCTCAGATCAAAAGGGCAATTTTAGAAAATTGTGGTGAGCGAATGAGACACTTCTTTATCGAAGAAATCAATTTGCTATCTTAACCAATGGCACCAGCGCCGTCCCTGTAATCTCGGAAAATAGATAGGCACTTTGCGGTTCACCAGCCTGGAGATCACAAATGTTTCCTCACACCTGGCAGGCTCACACCCTTTCAAATAAGATTCCATCACGGGAGCCTTGTGGGTTTATGAAGCCACAAGTTTATTAGTTAGATAAAATCTCGAAGCGTTTAGAAGTTTAAACCCCGGCTGTCAAACTGCATTTTAGTTATAATGGCAATTTCCAAAGTAAATATGACACAGTGAGTTCTAAGCCTCGTCACTCTGTCTCCTTGATGGTGTGTGACTCCTGAGCCCGGCCGCAGCCCTTCCTGCCTGTGTTTTTAAGCAGCTGTGAAGTGTGTAGCCTTGGACTGGAACCCTGATGAGAACTTCTGATCTGCCCCTCATGCTTCTGTGGATAAAAGCAAGCACACATTGTAAAAGATAGCTCTGGCAGCGTCATTATTAGCATTATTATTAGATTACTTTCATTTTATTGAAAAAATCCTCTTCCGCAACCCAGGCCTACCTAGAGCTTACTATGTGGCCCAGGATGGCCCTAAACTGGGCCCCTGGGTGCTACGGTCACAGATGGGAGCTACTCTGCATGGCCTAACTACAGGTGTAAATTGGCAGTGCTGTGGTAAGACTGGAGAGCGATGTTGAGGGTTATGTGCTCTATGTATGTGCGGGAGCCTACACCAGACATCAGAGTCATTAAAACTGGAGGCACAAACAGTGGTGAAGCCACCGTGTGGGTAGGAACCAAACCTGAGTCCCCGCAACAGCAGCAAATGCTCTCAACTGCTGAAGCGTCCCCCGCCCTTACACGCATATTCTCAAAAACGTCTTGTTCCTAGGTGTGTGTGTGCCTGAGCTTTGTGTGTGTGTGTGTGAGTGTATGTGTCTGCTGTGTTTGTGTCTGTATATGCATGTGTGTCTGTGTTTGTGTGAGTGTGTGTGTGTGTATGTGTCTGTGTGAGTGTGTGTGTGTGTATGTATGTGTGTGTGTCTGTGTGTGTGAGAGTGTGTGTATGTGTGTGTGTGTGAGTGTGTGTGTGAGTGTGTGTCTGTGTGAGTGTGTGAGTGTGTGAGTGTGTGAGTGTGTGAGTGTGTGTGTGTCTGTGTGAGTGTGTGAGTGTGTGAGTGTGTGAGTGTGTGAGTGTGTGTGTGTCTGTGTGAGTGTGTGAGTGTGTGAGTGTGTGAGTGTGTGAGTGTGAGTGTGTGAGTGTGTGTGTGTGTATGTATGTGTGTGTGTCTGTGTGTGTGAGAGTGTGTGTATGTGTGTGTCTGTGTGAGTGTGTGTGTGAGTGTGTGTCTGTGTGAGTGTGTGAGTGTGTGTGTGTGAGTGTGTGAGTGTGTGAGTGTGTGTCTGTGTGAGTGTGTGAGTGTGTGAGTGTGTGAGTGTGTGTGTCTGTGTGTGTGAGAGTGTGTGTATGTGTGTGTGTGTATGTGTGTGTGTGTGTGAGTGTGTGTCTGTGTGAGTGTGTGTCTGTGTGAGTGTGTGAGTGTGTGAGTGTGTGAGTGTGTGAGTGTGTGAGTGTGTGTCTGTGTGAGTGTGTGAGTGTGTGTGTGTGAGTGTGTGAGTGTGTGAGTGTGTGTCTGTGTGAGTGTGTGAGTGTGTGAGTGTGTGAGTGTGTGTGTATGTGTGTGTGTGAGTGTGTGTCTGTGTGAGTGTGTGAGTGTGTGAGTGTGTGAGTGTGTGAGTGTGTGAGTGTGTGAGTGTGTGAGTGTGTGAGTGTGTGAGTGTGTGTGTGTGTGTGTGTGTGTGTGTGTACACTTGGAGGCCAGAGGACGATGCGAGCCACCTGCTCTGTCACTCTTCATCTTGTCCCCTGAGGTCTTTCCACTGAACTTGTAGCTAAGCTGGCAGCCCGCAAGCCCGTCCATCCTTCTGCCTCCCCGCCCCATTCACACACAGTGCTGGGGTTATAGAAGCACACAAGTTCACCAGGTTTTATGTGTGTTCCGGGGATTTGAACTGGGGTCTTTATCCCTGTTGAGTCATTATCCCAGCAACACTCCCCCACTGCCCCAACTATGAGATGCGTGGTTTCTTACTGCCCTGGAACTTACAAAGAGGTTGTGGGGGCTGGCGGCTAAGTGCAGGGATCCACCTGTTTGCCCTCTCTGTGCTGGGATTGCATGGACCATCACATACCTTCACACCTTGAGATATATATATACATGTATATATATAAACATGTACACATATATACACACACATATATACACATATACACATACACACATATACTTATACAGTGGGTTCTGAGGATCAAATCCTGGTCCTCTTGATGGTAAACAAACGCTTTACTGACTGAGTCATTCCCAACCCCAGGACAGGTCATAGCATTACAAACATTTTCACACCCAAACCAATGCCAATTAGTACTGCATAAGTGCCAATTAGTACTGCAATTTACAGCACAGCCTTAGCCCAGGTTGGCTGCTAGTGTAGCGTCTGCTGAGTCTGTCACTGCCCCAGGAGGAAGAACCCTTCCCTGCAGGTCAGGTGACTTGTGTGTATGCTGTTCCGTCCGGAGTGGAACATCGTGACTCGGGGTTTTAAATCCATCAGTGAAGACTCGTTTCACACCAAACACTTCTCTTCTTGGCTCTATTGTGTAAGACTGACATGGACCGGTGTGTTTCATGTCTTATATTGAGGGTTCTATCTTCCGTACTGACAGCTTGGGTAGGACAATCCAAAACTAGCGTATTTAATGGAAAAACTCTACGGAGCTGTTTTTATGACTTAAAGGATCAGTTTGGAGTATGTCAGCCATGCAGATAATTACTTTTTAAATAATTCTACTTCTCTCTTCTCTGTGTAACTGTCTGGTCACTTCGTAGAGGGCACCAGATATAAGAGCCCAAGTTTGGACTGGCTCTGTCCTACCAGGATGACGAGGACACTTCCAGAATTTGTGTGGAAGAAACGGGCACAGAAGAAATTTCAGCAGGGAGCTACTGCCTTACTGTTGGCAGCACAACCTCATCTTCACAAGCCCTCAGCTTTTACAGGCCGCACAAAGGCGGGCCGCCATGTCTGAGGCAGCATTGGAGATGAGGACTCACAGCTCTCATCTGTCAGTTGTCATAGTAGTTGGATCTTCCTTCAGGGAGCAAAGGCATCTCCACAGGGGCCAGGGAGGTGTGTGGTCTGGATGTGTTCAGGGAAAAGCAGTTCTGAGAAGACCACGGTTCGAACGTAACGCACTTAGGTGGGTCTGTCCTGCTTGTTAGGTTTGAGGTGGGACACGTTGGCTGTCTCTGCGGTTGGCTAGTGGTCTGTCTGATTCACTGCGTCATTCTGCCGATGGGCTGGCAGAAGCCCCCTCTGTTACTTGTACCATAAGCTTTTGGGAAGCTACGGACTATGGTGACAGACACCAATGTCTTCCAACGCTTTCTGCAGAGATGGCGTTTAGTTACCATGGAGATGACCCGGGTGGTAAGAGGACCAGCCTTTGGGTTGGACCTCAGATTTTCCTTTTCATTTCCTCTTAATTTAATTTGACTGCAAAATGTTACTTCTGTTGCATTGATTAAACTTCGTTGCTGCCACCAGCACTGTCATAAAGGTGACAGGGCAGGCGGGATGGTGTCGTTTCGTACCATTGCCTTCTCTCCTATCAATACAGATAGGCTTTGAGATGAGACACTCTTTTGCCACCAGGACAATGACACGAGCTTCTCTCGCTCACTTCATGAGATAGAGGAACTGGAATTGTGTTAGACACCAGTCTTCTTCCTCCCTCTGTCCCTCCGTCCCTCCATCCGTCCGTCCGTCCCTCCGTCCCTCTGTCCCTCCGTCCGTCCGTCCATCCGTCCGTCCCTCCGTCCGTCCCTCCCTCCCTCCCTCCCTCCCTCCCTCCCTCCCTTCCTCCTCTCTCTCTCTCTCTCTCTCTCTCTCTCTCTCTCTCTCTCTCTCTCTCTCTCTCTCTCTCTCCTCTTTCTTTCTTTGCTTTAGTTCTGTGATTGTGTAAGGTGTTTGAAAATTAAAAATCAGTACATCTTCCAATGCTGCCTTTGAATTTTCTTCCTCAGCAGTTGGCCATGTTCTTGAGGAAAATCCTCTCTCATGGTTCAGATAAATGAGAAGTTTTAGGTGCAGTTGATACACAACGGTGGAGCATTAGTTCTTGGCCATGTGGCCTGGAGGCGCCGTCCTCCAGTGCTCCCTGAGCTGCCGTGAAAGTAAAGCGGTGCTGTGTGCAAAGGCAAAGGCAGTCTGAGCCCTGGCGTCTTCAGCCCTTTCCTGGTTCCTTACGCCTCTCAGAGCCCAGAACTAATCTCTGCTGTGTAATGCCATCCACATTTTCTTAGCTGGAAAACAACAATAAAATCCAGAATGGTATCTTAGGTGCTCAGCATTTATCTAAACCAAAGAACCAGAGGATTCCTGGACAAAACAAGATTCCTGTGAATAGGGCTTCCGTGGAGAGACATATATATATATATATATATATATATATATATATATATATATATATATATATATATATATATATATACAGAGAGACAATTTGCTAGGAGGGCATCTAGACTCTGCCCATTATAGTGCCCAGAATTCAGTCTGGAGCAAAGGCTTGGTACTGGGGTGCACAGGCATTATCTCACCAAGGCTACAGGGAAGGCACCATTGTTTGGGGAGGTCCTTCAGGAATTTCACGGACAGCATACGGTAAAAGGAACCTGGGAATTTATGGCTGGAAATGCAAGTCACCACGGTTACATCAGTGCATCGAGGTGAGGCTCATAAAGAGGGCTTGCCACTTCCTGTTTCTGTAAGCTTCCTTGAGAGGGAGGGCTGGGACGAAGGAAGCAACAATTACCATTTGGATGCAGGGTTTGTGGGCTTTGCTTCCTGGGAACTGATGCCAGCATCATACGAAGGGCCTTTTTAAATTGTTCATGTTATTAATGATCATTATTATGCATTATGAATATTGTGTGTGTTACTGTGGGGATTCACACAAGTATGCAGATGCCCACACATGTGAGCGAGCATGTGTGTGATATGTGTTGAGGTCAGAAGTCCACCTGTGGTGACACTACTCAGGAACTATCAACCTTGGTTTCATTGAGGCAGAGCTTCTCAAAGGCCTGGCCAGGCTGACTGCTCAGTGCACTCCAGGGACTGTCTGTCACTATCTTCCTAGCGCTGGGATCACAGGGCACTGCCAAGTCCCGTGAGATCACAGTGCACACTGCCATGTCCCGTGAGATCACAGTGTACAGCCATGTCCCGTGAGATCACAGAGCACACTGCCATGTCCCGTGAGATCACAGTGCACACTGCCATGTCCTGCTGGATCACAGGGCACTGCCATGTCCTGTGAGATCACAGAGCACACTGCCATGTCCTGTGAGATCACAGAGCACACTGCCATGTCCCGTGAGATCACAGTGCACACTTTGGGGTTGCAAGTGTACCCTGCCATGCTCTGCTTTTTGATGTGGTCCTGGGAATTGGTCTGAGTCCCCATGCTTGTGACCATTCTGTTGGCTGATTTGTCTCTCACCCTGTTCATGTTACTACGGTGTGAACTGGGAGATAATTTTACTTAAAGAGACAAGTTTTGCTCGGTTAGAATGTTCTAGAATTCCAATGAATAATACAGTGGAAGTCATAGCCTGATTTCATTCAGTTATCTCTAAATAATCAGACTAGTGTTGCCCAGTCTGTAATATGCATGAGAATCACGAACAAATTTTAAATTCAAGTCTGAGTCACAAGGCCCAGGGCAGGATTGGAAATGGTAGATTTTTTTTTTTTTTGTAATTTAAAGATGTATTTAAAGATGTATTTCTTTTTAGTTCTCTCTCTCTCCCTCCCTCCTTCTCTCTCTCTCTCTCTCTTTCTCTCTCCCTCCCTCTCTCTCTCTCTCTCTCTCTCTCCCTCCCTCCTTCTCTCCCTCCCTCTCCCTCTCTCTCTCTCTCTCTCTCTCTCTCTCTCTCTCTCTCTCTCCCTCCCCCCCTCTCTCCCCCTCTCTCTCTCCCTCCCCCCCCTCTCCCCCTCTCTCTCCCCCCCCCTCTCCCTCTCTCTCTCCCTCCCTCCCTCTCCCTCTCTCTCTCTCTCCTTCTCTCTCTCTCTCTCTCTCTCTCCCTCCCCCCTCCCTCCCTCTCTCTCTCCCTCCCCCCCTCTCTCTCTCTCTCTCTCTCTCCCCTCCCCCCTCTCCCCCTCTCTCTCCCCCCCCTCTCCCTCTCTCTCTCCCTCCCTCCCTCTCCCTCTCTCTCTCTCTCCCTCTCTCTCTCTCTCCCTCCCCCCCTCTCTCCCTCTCTCTCCCTTCCCCCTCTCTCTGTACTCTTGGCTGTGGGTGTGGCTAGCTGCTTCAGGTCAGGATCCCTGGTATGATGGGCCATAACCTTGAGCTGAAGTGGGTACTTTGGTGTCTAAGTTGATTTTTATTAGGTTATTTTATAACAATGACAGCAATCAAAACTGGGACAGGTTCCTTTCTAAGCTATGACTGAATGAATTTCAGCTGTGCATATTAGTGGGTTTCACTGTGACATTTCTTTACTGCATATGCCTTGCATTGACTATGTCCACCCCCACCCTTTCCTCGCACCCTGCTTCCCCAGTAGTGCAGGCAGACTCTATCTTGCCTGGCTCGCGTCTATCCGAAATGTCCCTTAAAGACCCGTGTGTCCATGCTGAATCCCCAGCTGGAGCTGCTGTTTGGACAATGACGGAGACTTGTGGCTGGAGGCAGATCTTCAAGGAGCTTACATCATTGGGCCTTTTGCTTGAAGGAGGTACTGGGACCTCCGTCTTCCATGTGTCCCAGCCACCGGGAGGTGAGCAGCTTTGCCCCCTCCTCCACGTGATCCCCACCATGTCGGAGGCCCAGGAGAAGTGAGATCAACAAGCCACGGATGGAACCCTGACTCCGTGAGCCAGGAGCAACAGCAGACTTCCCCCTTTGAGTGCATCCCCCAGGCATTGAGTGTGGTGACTGACAACCCAGGACAGGGTACACACAGGTGTGTCTGGGCCTCGACAGTGGAGGAGCGTTTAATTCAGTGTGACACAGGTAGAAAGGCTTCCTGAAGGCTCTCTAACTGACCTACGTGTTCTGCTAATCCTGCCTATTGCTTGCGTGTACACACACACGCATACACATAAACACACTCACACACACACTCATACATAAACACATATACACACATATACACACATATACACACTCATGTACACATACACATACACACACTCACACACACTCACACAAACACTCACACATATATACATACAAATGCATACACATTCACACACACACTCACATACACACACACTCACACACATACTCACACATGCATACACACACTCTCATACACTCACCTACACATACACATACACACACACTCACTCACATACACACACACACTCACACATACACACACACTCACACATATGCACATACACATGCATACACACACTCACATACACACACACTCACACACATACACACACTCACATACACATATACACATGCTCACACATGCATACACACTCACATACACACACTCACACATACACACACACAAACACTCAGACAAATACACATACACATACATACACACACACTCACACATACACACACACACTCACACACACTCACACACTCAAGGCTGTTATAGGTAGCTGAGGTTAAATGAGAGGAAAGTCACTAAATCTGTCCTCTCAAGTCATTGTAGTACTTCTTACCTTCTTCCTACAATGAAACCTCCATAAATACCATTGCATGTTGGAATACAGGCGCCCAAGTAAACCCGAGTTGCAGATGCCCAGTTGGTCCTCATCTGCCTATTTGGTTCAGTGTCATCATCTCCAAGTACAATGCCAAAAGTAGCTGAAATTAGACCCCCACATAGAGAGTTGAAGATGTCCCTGACTGTCTCATCATCGTGTGGGTGGCACGGTTAACAGACAACTTCAGACATCAGTCCTTGCAAACCGCCATTTTCCTTTCTGAGACGGGATCTCTCATCAGCCTGCTATGCAGGTTAGTCTCGTGGGCTGGCCCAGGGCCTCTGGCACTGTGTTTATACCATCGAGGTGCTGGTGTTGCCCGCACACACCCCTCGACTCAGCCTTTTCCACCCCGGTTCTGAGGCCCGACCTCAGGGCCTCATGCTTGCCTGGGGCAAGCACTCTATTGGCTGAGCCATCTCTTCAGCTCCTGCCGACCAGCATTTAAGTCTAATATTAAAAAAAAACCCAGCTGGTAGACCTTGAGGTGTCAGGCTGTGACTTGAAACAAATAAGACACATTTTCTGTGTGCTTGTGAAGAATTGTGTGTGTGTGTGTGTGTGTGTGTGTGTGTGTGTGTGTGTGTGTGTGTGTATATGTGTGAGCATGTTGTGGTCCTTAGGCCACAGCACAGCTTGTTTTCACCTTTTTTAGTGTGTTAAGTTTGTTTATTTTAAGGGTTCTCACATATTTTTAAAATTCTCTTATGTATGGAATCCAAGAGCTGCCCTGTAACTAAAGTGTAGCAATTGTTGCTCATAAAACTACAGATGCCAGGATTTGCCCAGAGAGCACAATCCAGAGACTCACAAACAGCCCAGGAGCCTACAATGTTGTGTCTACATACCCAAGTAGGAAGAGTTAATCTTTTAAAAAATGACTCAGATTAACCGAAATGTCACCGTCTGGCATTGGCAGAAACAGGGACCACTGTAATAAACTTACAATGAACCCTAGCTGCCATGGAGAGGTTTCCTATGACCCACAGGTACCTCGGAAACAAACCAACCCCTCAAGTACACCTTCCAAGTTTAGTCACAGAAATTAATTTTCAGGTTAAGGTAAAAAGGAAAAAAAAAAAAAACCAGATACAGCATTGACATAATTAGATTTTCCTTTGAGCCGTCTCTGCTTTTGGAGCCTTGCTCACACCTCTGCTACGCCGTTAAGGAGAATGCCGTTATCGAATGCAGTGACTTGTGCTATAAAATGCAGCACTGAGAACTCTATTGGGAAGTGTTGCTGTATAGAAAAGCGAGCTTTAATAGTGTTATATTTCAGCCTATAAATAACGCCCACGTCCTATCTGACTTTAAAACAATGGATGGCATTTGTTGAAAAGCGAACTGTCAAATGGTTTCTTCAGTGCCTAGTTAAAGGGATGTCACCATCAATTTGATATTTTGTTTGTTTGTTTGTTTGCACCAGCCAAGGCACTTTTAGGGTATACCTGAAGTTCTAAAAAAAAAAAAAAAAAGGATGTGTTTTCACCCTGTGAAATCATACATGCTGATCACATTGCCCAAACTGCAGTCTGCTGGTTTTTATTTAGATCGGGCGAGTTAACAGGTGTCTTATGTCGTGTGGTTATATTTAATGAGTGAGAATCAGGAAAGGAAACGGCAGCAGAGTTCTCTCGTGCACACACGTGAGCAGACAGGGCAGAGGGCACGGGGAAGGCACCGCTGGAGGGTTTCTAGTTAGCACCCCCACAGCTGAGCAGAGCCTCAGCGTGTTAGTAGTTGGGCGAGAGGGCTCTTGTCTGCTGTGGCTTGCTGTGGAGTGAGTCACATGAAAGGGTCTGGCCTGGTACCAGCTTAATAGACACAGTTCCCACCTGTTAAGTTTGGATCTGCAATTTCTAACCAAAGAACTGGGGTTGAGGTGTGGCCAGAGGAAGCAGCAGAGCTTTGAAAACTGGAGAGCAGGCTGGGTGTGGTGGTACACAAATGCCCAATAACAAGAGCCAGGACGAATGGGCGGGATCAGGAGTTAAAGGGCAGCCTCTGCTTCGTAATGGGTGACATAAACCTTGTCTCAAAATAATATTCCCCCAAGTAAAAGTAACCTGTAAAAACCAACAAGTCCCCTTCTCCCCAAACAGCAACAACAACAATAAGAAAAGCCAAAACGAAGTAAAATAGAAAGAGAAGAAATTAAATGGAGGAAGTTAAAGTTAGTTCTCTGGGGATATGTCCTCTATGTCCTTGAAGGGGCCCCTAGGGCCCTGGCTCTCTGCTTCTTGCTTGTCATAGATAGAGGTAGCTTTGCCTGCATGTGCGTGCATAGTTGTGTGTGTGTGTGTGTGTGTGTGTGTGTGTGTGTGTGTGTGTGTGTGTGTGTGTGTTCTAGCATCTCGGGGTCACAGGCTCAGCACAGTCCCAGATTTTAGTAGATGATGTCATGTTTAGAGGTGTCTTTGGGAAATGTCATACCTCAGGATCTTTGGTTGTATTTGGGGGTGTGTTATCGTGAACATGGGTATTGTGAATACATTTTGTGAAGTGAAATTAGACAAGTCTCTGGTGTGAAATCTTTAGGTCTTTGATAGTTTTGCATGACAGCCTTTGGTACTTCCCTCCTCCCATCTCTCTTCCTTTCTGTTTTGTTTTCTCTCGCCTTTGCTCCTCTCTTCTCTCTGGGGTCTACTGTGAATGCACGGGCTGGCCTTAAGGTTTCTCTGAAGCTCAGATGGCCCTGGAACCCGCGCTCCTCCCGCTGCAGCCTCCTGACTGCAGGGTTAGGGGCAGAGATCTTTTCTACGTGGGTCTCTTTGTAGGTACCATCAACACAGCCTTGGCTTTGGGCTTTTGGAGTCTCATTTGTAGCTATGACCAGTATGTATGTATGTATGCATGTGTATATATATATATATATATATATATATATATATATATAAAACCAGTGTGTAATATATTACATACACACACAGGTATACATGTAGGTGTACATTTAGAAAGTGCTATATTGCCATTGGGAATGCAAAACATTGAAGAAAATATTCTGCTCAGTTTCAGTTCCAGGAGAACTTGGCTCATGGATTCCGTGTGCCTCACTGTTGTGGGCTCATGTCTTCTAAATATGTCACCTGTCAAGTCCCCGATGTGCTGTGGGTGAGGCCTCTTGGTTGGGACCCAGAAGTGTGGATATGTCATGTTTGTTGGTTGGGCTTACATGGGTGAGACCCTCAGTGAGAAAAAGTGGGCACTGTCCAATACCTGAAGACGCTCAGTGCGTTCTAATTCCTGTCTCTTCCCTGATGTGATCGTGTGCCCAGCCCCAAACACGTGGAACACGTCTATGCCCTATACCCTTGCAGTTGTCTTGAAAACATGTAGTCTTCTTTTGATTTCAGGGAGGGGGGGAAGAAAGGGGTGTTTGACTTTACAGAGAATGATAATAGAAGCCGTGTCATATTGGAGGCTGCAGACTTTCGACCTGTGTCATGGAAAATGTCAGCTATTATCAAAAGAGTAGTTCAAATACAAACATAGTTGTGATATCATTATGTTGAAAAGAGCATTCTAAACATATAATTTTGTTCATTAGCGATATACAGAAATTCAGAATAACAGTACACTTGAGAGAATATTTTTAATCAAGATAGATTTAGTTTAAATCTATTGCTAATGGAGATGAAATGTTCAGTGGGAATTCTTTTATTTTTAAGTGTGTGTGTGTGAGTGTGTGTGTGTGTGTGAGTGTGTGTGAGTGTGTGTGTGTGAGTGTGTGTGTGTGTGTGTGTGAGTGTGTATGTGTGTGAGTGTGTGTGTGTGAGTGTGTGTGTGTGTTTGTGTGTGTGAGTGTGTGAGTGTGTGTGTGTGAGTGTGTGTGAGTGTGTGTGAGTGTGTGTGTGTGAGTGTGTGTGTGTGTGAGTGTGTGTGTGTGAGTGTGTGTGTGTTTGTGTGTGTGTGTGAGTGTGTGTGTGTGTGAGTGTGTGTGAGTGTGTGTGTGTTTGTGTGTGTGTGTGAGTGTGTGTGTGTGTGTGTGTGTGTGAGTGTGTGAGTGTGTGTGTGTGTGAGTGTGTGTGTGTGAGTGTGTGTGAGTGTGTGTGAGTGTGTGTGTGTGAGTGTGTGTGTGTGTGTGTGAGTGTGTGTGTGTGAGTGTGTGTGTGTGTGAGTGTGTGTGTGTGTGAGTGTGTGTGAGTGTGTGTGTGTGTGAGTGTGTGTGAGTGTGTGTGTGTGTGAGTGTGTGTGAGTGTGTGAGTGTGTGTGTGTGTGAGTGTGTGTGTGTGAGTGTGTGTGTGTGAGTGTGTGTGTGTGAGTGTGTGTGAGTGTGTGTGAGTGTGTGTGTGTGAGTGTGTGTGTGTGTGTGAGTGTGTGTGTGTGTGTGTGTGTGTGAGTGTGTGTGTGTGTGAGTGTGTGTGAGTGTGTGTGTGTGTGAGTGTGTGTGAGTGTGTGTGTGTGAGTGTGTGTGTGTGAGTGTGTGTGAGTGTGTGTGTGTGTGTGTGTGTGAGTGTGTGTGTGTGTGAGTGTGTGTGAGTGTGTGTGTGTGTTTGTGTGTGTGTGTGAGTGTGTGTGAGTGTGTGTGTGTTTGTGTGTGTGTGAGTGTGTGTGTGTGTGTGAGTGTGTGTGAGTGTGTGTGAGTGTGTGTGTGTGAGTGTGTGTGTTTGTGTGTGAGTGTGTGTGAGTGTGTGTGTGTGTGTGTGTGTGTGTGTGTGTGTGTGTGTGTGTGTGTGGTGCCCACAAAGGACAGAAGAGGGACTCAGATTCCCCCTGGAGCCGGAGGGTGACAGGTGAATGTGAACCACGTACCACGAGTGCTGGGTGCAGAGCTTGAATCCTCTGCAAGACTAGTGCATGCCCATAACCGCCGTGCTATCTTTCCAGCTGCAGCGTGAAGCGTTAAGAGGAAAGTTAGGAAGATCTGTGGGTGGATGTTCGATGCAATATGAGATTATTCTATAAGACACGGTAGCCTGCCATAGGCTTGCATGGAAGTCCAAGTTTGGAAAAAGGCAAACAGAAAGTTTACACGGTGTCTGGTGTCGCAGGACGAGGTACACGTGCTTGATTGTTTTGATGTTTGATGAACTCGGGGCTGAGCATGATGTCTCTGTCACCTGCATGTGACTGGGTTGAGTGGAGAGGCTCACTGTGAATGCAGGGCTAGGTACACTTTTAGAATTTTCACCTGCTTAAAACTCAGGGTAGTTTTGCTTCTCCCTTGTTGGAGAAGCCATCAGAGCACGGTTTTCCAATAGTTCAAGTTTATGCACAGAGTGCCTGAGCAGGTGCATTTTTGGCACACACACACACACACACACACACACACACACACACACACACACACACAGGAAAGGATTCTGGGCCCAAGTAATCAAGCAGTTGAGAAAGAGGAGACAAGGAGTGGGACTGGAGAGGAGGTCACTGTGTTCCGAGCAGCCAGCGCTAGCAAACTGGGCAGCAGATGACGAGATGAATTCGATGGCCTCGTGCTTTCATTGGCAACACTCTTTTCTCTTGAATACTTGTAGCGTGCTGGCAAATGGAAACAAGGATGACTTGTCATGCTGTACCTGGAGAATGCAGAGGCTGGGGGAATAGTGGCACCCGAAGCTGCTCTGTTTAAGTGAGCCTTGGTCCAGCCGCCAGAAGTTGCAGACTCTCCTTTGCCTGCCGTCTAAACTTCTGTGGGCTGCTTTCCTCTGACCGGCTGTCATGTCCATTGGTCTGGAAACTGGCTGAGTCTCAGCTCCTCGAATGCCTGAGCGTGGGACCCCACAGACAGGAGAATAGCCCTAATATATACGCCCTAATTTTGCTTAGAACAATGAGCCAGGAGTGTGTCAACATGTTCCTTTCCTGTAGAGACATTATTAGACCTGGAACGGGAGAGGCTCTCCCGAGTGGGACCTGGACTCTAAGGTGTTACCTGGTACAATTTAAAGAATTGAAAAATAAATAGAACAGAGGAATGCCTGGCCTGGTTATTTTGCCTAATGTATGATTAACTTATAAGCCCACAGCTTAGTGCCACTCTGAGCAGATTGCTGTCATATGTTGCATAGAGCCTCTTAAGCATGCATTTTTTGCTTAAGTTCCCAAGAAATCAACTAGGGTGGTTTCTGAGGGGTGTGTGAGTGTGTGTGTGTGTGTGTGTGATTACTTATTCCAGATTGCAGTGACCTTTTATTTTCTTAAAGAAAACAAATTCAGCCCTTTGCTCTGCTGAGGTTCCCAGCAGGCAGTTATGGTTCCCTAATTACCTCAACCACGGTTTCCTGAGAGATGCCTACCCATCAGTAGTTGTAACCACAAGTGTAGAGAACTAATTTCCATTCTTTTGTGGCTTTTTGTGAGTTAGGTCCACTCTTTTCCTTGGGGGAAATACATCTAGAATAAATATTTTAAACATAGAAAAAGTGGGTACCTTCAAATACAAAGGGAAATAAATTTAACCTTCTTTCGAAACAGGCCTGGGAAGAACTCTAAGTTTTTTAAGACTCTCTATTTAATTACTTTGCACTGAAGCCAGCTGGTCTCCTAGCTTTCATGACCTTATATTCCCCGAATGTTCTCATAAATCAAAGGGAGAATATGCTGGATTCTAACATTAGTCCCGGGGAAAATTCCGGATCTGAAAACAAAAGGAAGAAGGGTAGAATCAAGGCTGCCTTGGGAATTTTAAGGTCCTCGGTAAGGTTAATTGGGAGGGCATGGGTTCCTTTATCCTCAGATTTCTTCTTTTTCTCTCTCCTTTCCCCCAACAGCATTTCTGCCCTCTAACCCACCAGTCCCCATCGCAGCTTGCGTCTTCACACTTGAACATTGAACCCGAAGATAGGAAAAAGAGGAAGATTTAAAAAGAAAAAAAAAATCCGGCAGGCAGGGGGATGGCCTTGATGAGCTCTTAAAATTCTTTTCAGTGCTTTTATTTTAAATTCTGATGATTTCAGACAAACTCAGAGTTGAAGTGGCCTCCCCATGAAGTTCCCCATTTGAGTCCCTTCAGTGGAGGATGGCCCACTGCCCCCAGGAGTTGCCCCGTAAGTGGCCAGCCCGAGAGGCCTGCTCTCGCCCTGCTTGCCCGGGGACTGACTACCTTTGCAGTGAATTGGCAGGTGGTGGCCCGTGTTACAAGTGTTAGATTGGGGGGTTTTCCCAGCTATGTCTTTTAACCTTCATGCCTTTATTTTTAAAGTGCAGAGATCAATGTTTGCTGAGCTACTCTTTCTAAAAAGATTCTGGCAACTGTCTAGGCATGGCGTGTGGCGGAGTGGGTCCTGGTGGAGAAGAATGGACGAGATTCAATCCTCCAGAATCAGACAAGCTCAAGGAGCAGTATTGAAGGTCCCTGTCTCAGGATTGCAAGCTTGTAACTCTTCAGTGGTCAAGGCCAGCTCAGAGCATGAATGCCTGTACTGTGTCCCGCTGTGGGGGTGGCGTGGTCCTTCTCCTGGGATGGTGTGGTCCTTCTCCTGGGATGGTGTGGTCCTTCTAATGGGGGTGGTGTGGTCCTTCTCCTGGGATGGTGTGGTCCTTCTAATGGGGGTGGTGTGGTCCTTCTCTGTGTCCTGCTGTGGGGTGGTGTGGTCCTTCTCTGTGTCCTGCTGTGGGGTGGTGTGGTCCTTCTCTGTGTCCTGCTGTGGGGTGGTGTGGTCCTTCTCTGTGTCCTGCTGTGGGGTGGTGTGGTCCTTCTCTGTGACCTGCTGTGGGGTGGTGTGGTCCTTCTGTGTCCTGCTGTGGGGTGGTGTGGTCCTTCTCTGTGACCTGCTGTGGGGGTGGCATGCTCCTTTACTGTGGGCACATGTTCAGGCTGTGTTTTGCCCAAAGCCTTCTGTTTGTAGGATAACATCTCCGGCGGTTTTTGAGATTTATAAGGGAGTGCCTAATGTGTGCTGATCATGCTGGACTCCAACTATTACAGAAATCTATTATTCCCAGGGCACCTGACTCTTACAGTGTGGCTGCAAGGTCCCTGGCACTACGCCACTCTTACTCCCCGTGTTAGTCCTGTGAAGGCATGACATTAGCTTTACTTCAAACATGGAGAGGTGGAGGCAGACACATAGTTCACAGACAGTTAGCAGGCATGGCCTTGTGGGCCATGGAGGTCACACCTGCTCCTTCACCTTCTCTCAGGGGCAGAAGGTATCACTCGGGCCCCATTTCTCTGGCTGCTAATCAGCGTTTCACGGCCCCAACCCTTTCTTTCAGCTGTACCTGTCCTCTAATCTTGCTAACACCCGCCTAACTAGATCACTGACTTTGTGCGCAAATAATAGGAAAAAAAGTAAGATGAAGTCCTCAAACTTAAACTATGCCTGTTGTTAACTCTTTCAGACTTTGATATTACACACAGATCGTAGGTCTCCAAGCAGTGGGTAAATTTCACACAGTTCGCCAAGTGAATGCGATTTTTCGTATTATCTCTGGTTCCAACAATGGGAGGGAAGTTTCTCGGTGACACATGCACTGGCATGTTGGGGGTTCACAGAAGATCTGCAGTAATTGTCCTGTCCCCAGGGTGATGCAAAAGGAAGTAGCCGGGCTTGGACCTCAAAACCGGGCCATGTTTTCACTATGATGACTTTGCAGAGATGGCACCGGGGTCAGAGAGCACTTCTCGGGGAGCACGCCAGTCAGAGGCGCGGCACAGAGTGTGGGTGTGTGAGGGCCCATGTTGTGAATGCTGAGTGTGATGTGGTGCATACAGTGGCTTAGCTCGCTGCTAATTACCCTGTGAAATAGTTAATCAGAGCTCCCCAGACGTCTCCAGAAGCACTGTGAGGCTTCAGGTAAGACGAGAGAATGCTACCATCCCTTATGTTTCAGTAATGGACTTACCAGGCAAGAATGTTCCGACCGCCTCTGAGGGGCCAGGCCTGTTATTACTGTGTGTAGGTTCGGGTGTCAGTGAGCTGTGCAAGATCCGTGATTCTAGAAAAGTCACAGAGGGAAGCAGCGCAGACATAAACAAGGCCTGCCTGGAGGAAAAGCCCGCTAGCAATAACCATGGAGTTGAGAGTCCCGATAGGCCAGTGTGATGAAGGGAGCCTTAATGGCCGTTTCAGAATAACAAGAAGGCATCAGGCACTGGAAGATCAGGGAGAAAACACACTGGGCAGAGGAGCAGCTGGTGCAGGACCCAGGGAAGCAGGCTGTGCCTGGGGTCCAGGAGGAGAGGCTGGCATGGAGTGAGACGTGGAATCCTTTTCTGTGCGAGGTTTGCAAGGTTTGCAGGGAAGGGCCTGGCTGTTCCCGCTCATGCACACAGGCGTGTGTTCACAACCTCACTGTTCCTGCTCATGCACACACACGTGTGTTCATACCCTCACTGTTCCCGCTCATGCACACACATGTGTGTTCACACTCCTCTCGTGGGGAAGCGCTGGAAGCAGAAGTCAGCGAGTGGCCACAGGGAGTGGAGGGTCCTCCTTTGGATGAAGGCAGAGGGTGTAGCATGTATGTTTTCTGCCAGCCGGCCCTCCACTGTCTGGGCCCACAGCCGCACCAGCCCCAAATAACATGCTGAGACTCTGTATTTGATACAATCCTGTTGGCCAGTTACCATTATTGTTTATGGGCTAGCTCTGTCTTAATTCTTAACCCATTTCTACTTATCTAAGTATTTCCACGTGGTCATCTTATCTGGGAGCTGCTACCAGCATCTTCTTTCTCCAAGTTCTCCATGCTGACCCCTCCTTACTACTTCCTCTTTCCTCCTCCTTGTCTCCTAGCCCCGCCTATCTTGTTTCCTATTGGCCCAACAGTGTTTTATTTATTAACCAGTATGAGAAACATATTTACGGAATAATATCTCCCATCAAGAGGGTATGATGGAGATGAATGGATAATTAATTAATTATTAGACATGATGCTGAAGTGGATATGAGGGGCCTCCAGGAAGAAAGTTAGGGGCTTGGGGTGTTATTTCCTGAGTCGAGGAACACTGGCAGAGCTAGAGTCTGGAGGCGGTGTTGGAAACTCTTGCTGCTTTTTCTTCCTCTTCCTCTTTCTTCTCCTCACCCTCTTCCTGCTCTTCCTCTTCTCTCTCTTCCTCCTCTTTTCCCTTCTTCCTCTGCTTTTGTTTTTGTCTTTGTTGTCCTCTTTGTCTTTGCTTTTGGACAAAGAACACTTCACTCTTGATCCAAATGGTGTGCTTTGAAGAGCACACAGGGGACAGAACTTGGATTTTACTCTACTTCAAGTGGTGGCTGTTTCTGTCCTTTCCTGGCTGGGGTCCAGGTCCCACTGACCTCACCACCTTACTCGGTTGGCTTAGTCTCAAAAGAATTGGGGCACAGCAAATAAAGGCCAGGGCTCCAAAGGGGAGAAGTCTCTAGGCCATCAGTGGAATGCAGCAGGGGCCCTTGTGTAAAACAAAGGTCTTCGTAGGTGGGGGAATTAAAATATTTGCATAAAAATCATACAAGGCAGGAGAGGTAAAAGGGTTTAAATTCCTTGCCCTAAACACAAACTTTATAACATTTGATAGAAAAGACTCATTTTTAATATATCTTAATTATCCTTTTTATTTTTAACCATTATTTTCTGCAAACTCATCGGCGACACTGGTTCTTTCTATGTCCTGTCTCAGAATAAGAAGCTGCTTTGGAGAGAGAGGAAGAGAGTACTGGTTTAGTAACAGTTCACTCAACAAACACAAGTTAGGCCCCTAGTAGAAGGAATAACTATTGCATCTACTTCACGAGCATGGCTTAAGGTGAGCCCACCTCCCTGGGGTGGTCCCTTGGCCAGGAGGCTGACATGGCTCCATTGGATGTTAGGTCTGTCACAAGGCAGTTATTCATTTCTCTTGACTAGGAGGGGCTTCCTCTTAATGGGTCTCCACTGCTACTTTAACACCTCCCTAAAGAGGTAACCATAGACTCATTAGGAAGCATCCCAGAGCTCAGAGCTCAGAGAAACCCAAGCACTTTCTGCGCCTTTGGCTTCTGGATTGAAGGTAGGAAGCGAGAATTCCAAGGACATGTCTGGCCTTTGGTCAAGAAAGAAAGGGCCTACTTTTCTTTGGGGTCTTTTCACCCTGAGCTTTGCAGCTAATTTCTGTTCTGTTCTTCTCATCCCTCCTCCCTCTGAAGAGGAAACCCAACTGCATCATGGGATTAGAGTAACGACCGATAAGCTGATCTGGAGCGTCATATGTGGCAGTTTGGGGTACCCAGGCAGAGGGCCTATCTAAAAGCCGCCAAGTGTCAATGGGGAGAGGAAAGAAGTGGTGTCTGGAGGAGCTGTGAGGGAGAAATTAAGTCAAACATCATTAGCGTTACAAGTCCTAGGCAGAGAACCAGAAGTTGGAACATTGGTTATTTTAAAATGTCCAAATCAAAGTCCATTAGACTCTTTTAATGGGCACACAAGAGCCTCTGGAAGCTTTCAAAAAATGTCAAGTTGGAAATGACATTTAAAGTAAAGCCCACAAGGTGGAGGTTTCAAAAGATGACTGAATCTGGATAGAGTATCTCATGTTACTAATTAATAAACCAGAGAAGACACAACCTACTCTTAAAATAGGTATCCGAAGGTGAAATAAGTAAATAAAAGAGTCTGTGAATGATTAATAAGGGATTGCACTATAGAGCTGTCATTGTACAGGAGGGACTTGAAACATTGCTAGCTTTATCTTGTCATTAAGAGCTGTGGAGAAGCAGAAATCTTAGTCTGGAACTATGTCCCCTGGTTTAACATTGGCATGACTTCTACAACAGGTGGTGTCTTTTCGTGCATCATTTTCCAACTATAATCTTCTTTGTTCGAGTGTGTGGGGGAGAGGGACATATGTACATATGTATACATGCATACAGAGCTATGAGGTTGACGTCACACGTCCTTACTCTGTAGCCATATGCCTTGTATTTTGACTTGGAGCTCACTCACCAAGTAGGCTAGACTGGACAGCCAGGAAGCCCCAGGGATTTACCTTCCTGTCTCCACCCTCTGGAACGCTAGGGGTATATGTATAGGCCATCATTGTCCCCTGTCCTTTATGTGGGCTCTGGGTACTGAACTGAGTCCTCACGCATGTGCAGTAAGGACTTTAGAACTTAACTGTTTCCCCAGAGGTAACCTGAAATTCAAGGAACAATTGCAATCTACCCTTCTCAAGGTAGCCCTGATTTACAGGTCTTTATTGCATCACTTGTGCCCAGAACTTTTGCGAGCTTATCATCTCGAGTTTCTTTAAGCCCTCTATCCAGCCTGGTCACTTGTATTTCCAGAGCAAGGTGTCTGCTTTCTCCCGTCTCTGGCACAGGCATTTCTCACAGTCTTGTGAACAAACCCTGGTAGACACAGGGTGCCCATTGCTAGGTAACGTGTGTCTGCTGGCGGAAACGGCCTGCGGTACTTACGCATTTTTCAAACTATAAACTGTTCATTTTATCACAGTTTTAGATAGAGAAATTGCAAGGGAGAGAGAGAGAGGGATTGCCTTAAACATGGCGGCATCGAGCACGTGCCTCCTGCTTTGAATGGGCTTCTTAGATCCCTATAGACATTTGACACACTAGTGTGCCCGTATCTGGCCATTGGCATTATCTAAGCTCCACCTGATGTCAGATTTCCCCAGTTCATTCTGTCCCAGTGCCCTTTGTCCTCACTCAGGATAACACATGGCATTCAACTGTCATGTCTCGTTGGTTCTGCCTGATGGTGGCAGTGTCTCAGGTGCCTTTGACTCTTCATGACCCTGACAATACTCATAGAACTCTCCTTTGGTTTTGTTTCCCTTTATTTATTTATAAACTTTTCCTTTATTTATTTTTTTTCTTTTAGGTCAGTATATAAAATAGGAGGTTTCATCAGGCATCTTCATACTTAAGTATGGACATAATTTTCTGTTCCACTTGGTTCTGTAGTCATTCAGTCCCAAATAAACACAGAGAGGCTTACATTAATTGTTTGACGATGGCTTAGGCTTCTTACTAGCCAGCTCTCTCTTAATTATTAACCCGGTTCTATTAATCTGCGTATCTCCACATGGTC
Organism: Cricetiscus sungorus; assembly: GCA_030556225.1. Classification (NCBI taxonomy): domain Eukaryota; kingdom Metazoa; phylum Chordata; class Mammalia; order Rodentia; family Cricetidae; genus Cricetiscus; species Cricetiscus sungorus. The sequence goes on along the minus strand of JANBXA010000735.1, from coordinate 49,288,523 downwards.
TTGACTTAACAGAGAATACCAACCATCCTATCTTCCCAGCAGCTACATGGCGTCTCAATAGCAACTCACTCTCTTTGTCCCTCCCAGAATTCTCCTAGTCTGGTATCCATGCCTATACTTCCTGCCCAGCTATGTCCTGCCTGTCCATTGGCTGAAACGACCATCTTCATCAGCCAATAAGAGAAACATACACTCACAGCACATGGAAGGACATCCCCCATCACTTAAGTGTCATCCTTTGTCCTCAACCCCCAGCCCCGCTGTCCACTTCCTTCCTCTTCTCCCTCCAGCTGGTCCCTTTTCTCCAAACCCCAACCCCATGCTTTCCTATCACGAGGTGGTTCACATCACTTTCTCCACTTCCCCTCTGCCTTTAGCTCTCTTCCTCTCCTCTCACGATCCCGTGAATGGTTTTGTGATCTCCTTGCTTCTCTGTGTGGAGTTGGTTTAGTCACTGTACTGGCTGGCTTTGTGTATCAACTTGACACAAGCTAGAGTCATCAGAGAGGGCAGATCATCAGTTGAGGAAACATCTGGATGAGATCCGGCTGTAAGACAAGGTCTTAGTAAGTATCAATGCAGGATGGCCTATTCCATGGTAGGTGGTACCATCTCTGGGCTGGTAGGAATCAGGGTGAGCAAGCCAGGTGAAACAAGCCAGCAAGTGACTCCCCTCCATGACCTCTGCATCAGCTCCTGCCTCCAGAATCCTGTCCCGTCCTGGCTTCCTTCAGTGATTAACAACAAGGCTGACGTTTAGGCCAAATAAACCATTTCTTCTCCAACTTGCTTTTTGGTCATTTCAGTAATAGTAACTCTAACACCGTCACCCTTCCATACCGCGCTGTGGGAAAGCAGTCACGCCTAAGGGATGAGGGAGATCTGTGCAGAGACTGCTGAGAGACCCTGAAGGAAGCTTTCCTCATGGCCCATTTGCTCGTCTGTTTGGAGACTTTGTCAGCCAATGTTTTCCTAGATAGTATGCGCTACTTTGGATAATCGTCCATGACAGTACTTGCTGGCTGATTGAATTGTTTGGCTCTAGCGAGTTGGACCTCTTTCATGTTGTTTTGGTTTTATTACTACTTTTTAAGGTGTATTTTAATTCATTTGTGTAAGTGTTGTGCTTGAAAGCATGTCTATATATCACATGCATGTCTGGTGCCTAGGGAGGCTAAAGGAAGGTTCTGGATCTGCTGGCATGGGAGTTACAGGTGGTTGCATGCCATGTTGGTCCTGGGAACCAAAACCTGTGTCCCCCCCCCAAAAGCAGCTGGTGCTTTTAACTGCTGAGCCATGCCTCCTCCGGCCTCCAGATGGCTTTGCACCTTTTTGATGATGCCATATTGTTTGGTATTCTCTTATGTTTCTAAGTCTGTGGATCTACTGATTTCCACCTTTCATGTTCCTGTTCAATCATCTTCATCACCATCATCACCATCATCATCATCATCACCATCATCACCATCATCATCATTATCATCATCATCATTATCAAGACTGTTCACTGAATCGGAAGACCCCCCCATTTCCGCCAGCTAGACTGGCTAGTGAGTTTATAGGCTCTGCCAGCCTCTGTTCCCCAGTGCTAGGCTCACAGGCAGGTGCTGCCACGCTCAGGTTTTAGGTGGATGCTGGGGATCCAAACTCATTGAGTTACCTCCCTGTTATCACTGCAGCTAGCATTATCTCCTCTTTCTCTGTCTCTCTGTCTCTCTCTGTCTCTCTCTGTCTGTGTGTCTCTCTGTCGCTGTCTGTGTGTCTCTCTGTCTCTCTCTGTGTGTCTCTGTGTGTCTCTCTGTCTCTGTCTCTGTCTGTCTCTGTCTGTCTGTCTCTCTGTCTCTCTGTGTCTCTCTGTCTCTCTCTCACTGAGACAGTGTCGTGCTCTACAGTCCAGGTGGGCTGGAACGCATACCAATACCAATCCTTCTACCTCAGCAGCCCTGTGAGTACTGGGATTACAGGCATGTGCTCAGCAGCCCTATGAGTACTAGGATTACAGGCATGGGCCACCATGCCCAGCTTGTCTGATATATCTTCACACTGCCAGTGAAGACCACTCTGACTCCTTCTGACCTTGATTTCCTGGTTTTAAGCCCTTTAAACTCACCTCCTTGATGATAATCCATATAGACTATGTGTTCAGGTCGACGTGAAAGTGAATTGTACTGATGTGAAATTTACGTTTTCCCTCTTTGCTATTATCGTTTACAGTCTCTGGTCTCTCACACAGTGAAATAACTTAGGAAATACTTACCAGCGAACGTCATAAGCACACATTATATCTTACTGTGTTGAGGAGCCGGGCTTAATTAGCTATGCCTGACGCCTGATAGGTTTGAGTGTGTGTAGTCACGTGAGATCTGTGGCACTTCCCGGTCACTGTAAAATCACCAATTGACAATATCTCACTTAACTTGATAATTGGCCATCACTTTAACTAACTTAGGAAATAAGCGTTTCCTGTGGATGTCTTTGTGATGTGCTTCGAGTTACAAGGGCAAAGGACCTAGAATCTAAGCTCCTCCCCACCCCCAGGACCTAGAATCTAAGCCCCTCCCCACACCTAGGACCTGGAATCTAAGCCCCTCCCCACACCCAGGACCTAGAATCTAAGCCCCTCCCCACACCCAGTACCTAGAATCTAAGCCCCTCCCCACCCCCAGGACCTAGAAGAACCTTTTCCTCCCTTCCAATTTCAATTCCTCCAGGGAGTCCAGCATGTTCCCTTTAATATTTGTTTTCAGCATAGTATTTCTGTGGTCAGTTTCCTTGGGGAATGTACTCCGTGCTTATGATATCTGCATCTGCGGATTTGGGGGAGGTGTGCTCTTGGAAATGGCCGGGGCCTTGGGATGGAGGATGGGGAGATAGGAGGGTGAACACAGACAGACAATTGCAGGGGAGGCCTCTGCAGATTCCGTGACGGGCATCAGGTTGCCAGGGCTCTGCAGCAGAGGCTGGGTCTGATCTGTGGGGCAGAGTATGGGCAGATTACTGCAGCCACAGCAGAGTCCTGACAGGTGCTAGGCTGAGAGATGTTGTTGGCTGGGCTACTGCAGATGGGGGCAGTGAGGGCTTCATGCGGAGGGGAGGACCAGCAGCTGTGGGGACAGAACAGGACAGTGCCTCCTACACAGAGGTTCAAATGTTTCAGGTCCCATTCCTAAGTCAAGAGTGCTGAACGCATGTGATAACTTTTTTGGCCCAAGTCCTGAATAGCTATTTTGTTGATTGCTCTAAATAATGCATGCATACGCGCGCGCGCGCGAGTACACGCACGCACGCACGCACGCACACACACACACACACACACACACACAGTGTAGCCTAGCACATTGTCATGAGCTTAATAATGGTTAGCTTCTTCTATTACTTAGAACTTTTGATTCACTAACAGGATTCATGGACTCCCCATCCCTTCCTTTTAAAGCAGAACAATTCTCTCAGGTTGCCTTTCAAGAAGAACATGATGTTGAAATAAAAACTGGGTTTGAGGCTCTTTAAGGAGAGTACAAAGCACCCTCCTCAAATGAGTTCACACTCCCTGCCCATCTCCACACATCCACTGCCTTGGACCACAACACATTTTAAAGACTTCAGGGTTCTTTGCCATTTTCATAGCCTCCTGTAAAGTGCCACATAAGATAGCTACTGGGGAGGCTGATGCTATCTGTGTTCCATCTAAAGAGGTTTTCTAGAAAAGGAAATTTGGTTCTCAAGCAGTTGCACTGATAAATCGCAATGGGATATGCTTTGAGCCCATACTGACCACTGTGCAGCCTGGCCTGCCAGGAGCTAGCATCCTTGCATAGCTAAGCAAATCTTTCCTAGCAGCATCTCTCCGATATGGAAACCCATCCCACCTGCTAGCATCTTCCTCGTGCCCAACAAAACAGACACTTGACTGATGGCAACAGAGCTGGCCCTTTGTTTCCCCGTAGGAACCGAGTTTGTGTAAAGAAGTAAATTGCATCCCTGAGATACGACAGAATCAGTTGCTTCAGTTTGCAAACAGTCCCATTGGCTGGAGATGTGAATTCAGACAGCGATTTTCAACGAGGGATGAGAGGAGATCCGGAATCCTTGTAGCTTCCTTGGGTGTCCCAGGAAGGGAGGTGACGTGGTGTCACATTTTAGAATTCTCGTTTCTCTCTTTTCTTTTCACCACTATTATTATTGTACATTCATTCTGAGTCCAGAAAATGTTTTAAAAACATGTTCCATAATCCTAAAAAGTAAAAAAAAAAAAATACATTATAATTATTCTTGGAAACAAATGTCTACCACATGCTACATCATGCATAATTCTCCCAGGCTTTCCTCCTCTTCCTAAACAGAGGGTCTAGCCTGCTCTTGGGCTACTTTTTCCCTCTTAAATCTGTTCTGTTAGTTTTTAGCACCAGGTCTTGTACTGTAGCCCAGGATAATCTGGAGCTCACTATTTAGCCCTGGGTGACCTCAGACTCACCACAATCCTCCTGCCTCAGCCTCCCAGTTGCTGAAGTCACAGGTCTTTTGACTCATTATGAACTGTGTCCTACTCCCCACCAGCCTCCCTGGCTTGCGTCCGGATGATGGGATGGCTCCTTCCTCACAGTCCTTGAATTTCCTCCTCTACCCCCGCTAAGTAAGTGGCCCCACCATTCTGAAGTGCCTAGGGTTCCCATCCTAAACTTTAAAAATCACCGTTTCTCCCTATTTGGAACCACCCTGGAACACACCACAGGTTAACTTATTTCATCGCTCTTCCTGCTCCTGAGTGTTGATAGGTCACAGGGAAGGGTTTCGATCCGTTTGTTGCTGATTATGAGATTGGGTCTCACCCTGTGGCCCCAGCTGACCTGGAACTTGCTCTGCCTATCGTGCTGGCCCTGCTCTGCTCTCCTTAGGGAGATGCGCCTACCTCTGTCTCCTGAGTGGAGTGCTGAGAGAAAGGCATAGGCTACCGTGACGAGCTAAAGGGGAGTTTGTCATACCCTGTCCCCTCCTAATGGCCTAGCATCCAGGGGATGTCCAAACGAGAAGCAGTGTGGCCACGTGACTAAAGAGTGAAGGCACACTTGGAAGTGAAAGTGTGCAGCTCCCACGGAGAGCCACCCGAGGGTCACCCAGGCTGCAGGGTGTAGGAGAGAGGATGGCATCCAGTCTCCTCTTAGACACATCCTGGCAGCTCGGGGGCCGTTGAGGGATGGAGTCAGGAGTGTAGTGTGGGTTTCCTCTCTTTCCCAGCGGCTTTCCTTTGCGCCTTGCTCTGGCCGTTGACGTGCATAGTCCAATTCCCACACCGTGTTTATTGTAACTCCACTGTGTTAAGTCTCCTGCCTCCCTAAATCCATAACGCTCTTCAAGAAAGGATTTCCATGTATTATATTTTCCTCAGAAAGTCTTATCTCAGGCAGACATATTTGCCCATTTTCCTTTTTATTACAACAACAACAAAAAAAGTTTTACAATTATTACGCTCGCAGAGTGCTGCTTTGCCAGGCCGGGTTGGTATCTCTCCATGAAACCACACACAATAAGACAATCTTCTAAGAAACTTTGCAGAACATGCTGATACAAGGCTTTGGAGCACTTAATTATTTTTTTTTCCTTATTGTTTATCATTGTTTTGTCAACATTCCATATCACTACCCATAATGCTTTGGGTTTGGTTTTCTTTGAACATTCCTTTCTTCTGAACTTGCTGTGAACTTGTGTCTCTTTAGCAGGCCGCCCCAGAATGCCACAGCCACTCGAGACAGGAGGGAGGGAGATCAACACGTTGGTTGTAAAAGGTGCTAAAAGCTAGCTCAGATTATATGAAGCAGTGAAAACACATCTGTCTGTCTGTCTTCCTGCTGTTCCGGGTTGCAGCACGAGGCTTGCTTTACAAGGTCCATGTAATGATTTGCACATACTTAAGAGGAGTCAGGAATTCTGTTTGTGCAGGGAGGAGGGAGATTAGATGGAATGCAGGAGGGTTGCACAAAAGCCAAATGAGATAGGAGGAGGCCAGCCCATTGTCACATCTTCAGGGCAGGCTGGTGGACAGAAGTGTTTGTTTTATGTTCAAGGGCAGGAGAAAAAAATCTCTCCCCAACACCCCCATATTTCTCATCACATCTTTGCATGTGGTGTTCTTCTTAAAAGTCATTGTTCTTCTAAGGAAAAACTCCAGAGAGGGAGGCGGAGGGGGAGCGGGAGAAGCTATCAGACTCCCGGGCTCACAGCCTAGCTGAAGGAGCAAGTCTCCCAGAGACCCTGAGGAGTGACATCCAAAGCTGATACCCAGTTTCCAAATGTACCCACCTGCACACAAACACTGGGACACACACACACACACACAGACACACACACACACACACACAGACACACACACACACACACAGACACACACACACACACAGACACACACACAGACACACACACACACAGACACACACACACAGACACACACACACAGACACACACACACACACAGACACACACACACACACAGACACACACACACACAGACACACACAGAGACACACACACACACAGACACAGACACACACACACACACACACAGACACACACACACACACAGACACACACACACACACAGACACACACACACACACAGACACAGACACACACACACACACACACACACACACACAGACACACACACAGACACACACACACACAGACACACACACACACACACAGACACACACACACACACACAGACACACACACAGGCACACACACACACAGACACACAGACACACACACAGACACAGACACACAGACACACACACACACACAGACACACAGACACAGACACAGACACACAGACACACACACACACAGACACACACACACACAGACACACACACACAGACACACACACACACACAGACACAGACACACAGACACACACACACACAGACACAGACACACAGACACAGACACAGACACACAGACACACACACACACAGACACACACACACACAGACACACACACACAGACACACACACACACAGACACAGACACACAGACACACACACACAGACACACACACACAGACACACACACACACACACACACACACACACACACAGACACACACACACACAGACACAGACACACACACACACACACACAGACACACACACACACACAGACACACACACACACACAGACACACACACACACACAGACACAGACACACACACACACACACACACACACACACAGACACACACACAGACACACACACACACAGACACACACACACACACACAGACACACACACACACACACAGACACACACACAGGCACACACACACACAGACACACAGACACACACACAGACACAGACACACAGACACACACACACACACAGACACACAGACACAGACACAGACACACAGACACACACACACACAGACACACACACACACAGACACACACACACAGACACACACACACACACAGACACAGACACACAGACACACACACACACAGACACAGACACACAGACACAGACACAGACACACAGACACACACACACACAGACACACACACACACAGACACACACACACAGACACACACACACACAGACACAGACACACAGACACACACACACAGACACACACACACAGACACACACACACACACACAGACACACACACACACACAGACACACACACACACAGACACACAGACACACACACACACACACAGACACACACAGACACACACACACAGACACACACACACACACAGACACACACAGACACACACACACAGACACACACACACACACACAGACACACACAGACACACACAGACACACACACACACAGACACACACACACACACACAGACACACACACACACACACACACACACACACACACAACGTCACCCAACCGTACTTTCAGATAGTTGTTTTATTGAAAGACTTCCGTGTAAATTCATGTGACGTAGCCTGAGTCATAGCAGTGCAGGGTTCACGTACAGCTCTGGTATCCAGTGCCTCTGCTAACAGAGTGATGCAATTTTGTCTTCAGGGAATGCCTCAGGACCCAAGTGGATATGTGAATCTAGCCTTCCTGTATCTAGTGTATCTTCTGGGCTTTCTGAGCAGTTCCCCCATGACATCCATATGTACCTAGAATAAAGGTTAATTTGTAAGTTAAATGTAGTAGGCAGCTGGCAACAAATACTGTAGACTCAGCAACCCCCACATAGGGTTTTGTTGTTGTTTTGCTTTGCTTTGCTTTGGTTTTGGTTTTGGTTTTCTGAAACAGGGTTTCTCTGTAGCTTTGGAACCTGTCCTAGAACTCACTCAGTAGCCCAGGCTGGCCTTACAGAGATCCGCCTGCCTCTGCCTCCCAAGTGCTGGGATTAAAGGTGTACATCACCACCTGGCTCGTTTTTTGTTGTTTCTTCTTTATTAATTGGAGAGTTTTCATCCTTCCCACTTTAAGGTTTGTCTTTGAGATGCCTAAGTGTTCAACATCATATGTCTGTCACGTTGGAGCCTATGGAAGTGTCCTGACTTACGTGATAGCTGTAGAATCGGTGGGGACTGCATAGGGACTGGATATAGCATGGATACATTGAGCAGAGAAAATGGAGCAGCATGAGATTTCATCATATTCCCCAGAATAACATGTGAGCGAAAGCTAATAACTAATTTCTAGAGTTAAAAAGTCTCAGATGGCGCTTGACTTTGGGTAACTGTCTGTGGGAAGCAAAGCTGTGGGAGTGGGAAGCCACTCCCGAGACAGGAACTCCGGCTTACTCCGTGGCCTCCGCGGCTGTGGGCTCCAAAGGGCCAAGGATCATACAGGTCAGAACGTGTGTTCAAGGTTGGCTAGGGACTTGGCTCCTCCTTTCCCACTCACATCAGAGAGCGTCTGTGGAGGGCCGGCTGTAGTAGAACTTGAGAGTAGCGTAGCAGGGAAACTTCCGTGGCGGGGACTAAGCACGGCCAGGTGCTTCTCTCGCGTCCTTCCCCATGAGAGCCACAGGGCCGTCTGTGGCTGCTGGAGTATGGAGGGCGCAGGGGGGGCAGCCGGCCCGCGTTCAGCAGGAATGGTGGATGGGGAGGAAGAGCCAGGACTTGACTTTGTCAGTAGGAACAGGTGATGCTCTCTCCCAGGTCGCCTGGGTCCTGTGTGAAAGGACTCTGTGAGGGCTCGGCCCTTACCTTTCTCCCTCATCCTGTCCCTCTACACGGAGACACAGGAGGGCGTGGACCCGCTTCCGTCCAGAGGTAAAGAGATTCTTCAGTTCGTTCTTATAGACTTTCCCACACTGGTGAAACCCAGCCTGCTGGTCTGCATGGGCCCAAGCCATAAGACCACCCTTCCCTAGGAAAACATGCCTCAGCCACGGTTACACACAAGCCATACGCATCCCAGGAAGAGGAGGCATTCCCCCTTACTGCTTCGTGGCCGTATTCTTCATTTATTTGGCTAAAAAACTTGGCTCCAGTCTTCCCAGCTTGGGAAGGATGTTTCCTTCTTTGGTTGAAGTCTGTCTGCCACAGGCAGCACAGGTGAGGCCTATGCACGGGTGAGGCCTTTGCCCCGGAGAAGGATGCTGACCAATGAATTTTGTCTTTTCCTGACCTCCGTGTGGGCAAATCATCTTCAGCTCTGTGAGTTCTCTTTCTGACATTTCTCTTACTTCCACATGAGTGAACTGGTGCCGAGGAGGTTGGGTTGGGAAGACCGGGGGCAGCAATAAGTATGCGGAGGAAAGCCTGCTACACAGACAGACAGACAGGCAGGCAGACAGACAGACAGGCAAGGTAGGGGGATGCAGATCTTACATTCTCTTTCTGTGATCTCATTAGTCGGTTGCTGAACTGGAACTCTCAGCTCTGACATTCAAGACTTCTTATGTCAATGGCTTTTGGGCACCATTTATTGGCTGTGCAGTCCATCGTGTTAGATTCTGTCTCCTCTGCCTTCCAGACACGCATCCTTCAGCGACCGCACAGGGTTCAGTTTAATGGGTTCCCCACAATAGAGAGAAGTGTGTGTCCGTGAAATGCAGACTCTTACATTGTGATCTGAAATGACTCGGTGACAAGATTTACTGGCTCGGGACCACACAGGCACAGTGTCATCGGAACAGGGCATGCCTCACTCTTTGCTGTCCTCTGCTCTGCTCAGCCCTGCCCCAGCTGCTTCTGGAAGTGCGGAGGGAGATGTGCTGTACAAGCTGGGGACTCCTGGGAAAGGGTGCATGGCGTTTGCTTCTTTTCTGAATGCTTTTGTCCTTTGGACCCTGTACCCTTCCAGGGTGAGTCATGGTGGTCAAGGAGCCCGGACGCTTCCATGGAAATGGCCTGTGCTCGGCTCTTGCTGTGCTTGGACGGTTCCCATCTTGGTGCTGAGGTGTTACTTATAGTTCTGTTACAAATGGAATCTCTGAAACGAGAATCCTTTTCCTGTGGGGCAGAGTAAGACAAAACTAGCAAAACCCATACCTGCTTAAGCTGTTTGTGAGATGTGGGGACCACAGGTGCAGGGGCGTAGAGGGAGGGGGCCCCAGGTGCAGGGGTGTAGCGGGAGGGGACCGCAGGTGCAGGGGTGTAGAGGACGCAGAGTAAGAATGGTTGTATACTGCTCATGTTTCAGCAGAGTTTGGCAGAACACGGAAGACACTTGTGTCCTGACAGAGAACTCGAATCTGAAAGCACACTCACACATGGCCGCCTCTTGCCTCCCCTTCCAGCCGTCTGCCAGTCCCCTCACAGCATAAGTTTGTCCGTGGCTTTCCTCCCGGCCCCTTCCTCCCTCTGTGAAACACTTCTGACCCCACAGTGCCCTTTATGCTACTGCTTCCAGCACCACAAGTGGCTTCCCGATCTGCAAGTGGGTGCATGTCTGACTTGGATCTGTGAGGACCTCACACTTCTGGCATCCGTGCCTTCCTTTCTCTTAGGAGACATTTTCACTTCCTGCTAAATTTTGTTCTGGTTTTGAGACACAGTCTCCTTCTCTAGTCCTAGCTGGCCTGCAATTGACTATGCAGCTACGACTGGTCTCAAATACTCGGTAATACTCATGCCTTGGCCTCCTAAGTGGTGGCTGGAGCTCCTAGAGCCATGCTGGGCTCTCTCCCTCCATCCCTCATGTTCCTTATGTCGGTTACAGCCGACATAAGGATTTTAGTTCCCCCTGTGGTAACATGTTCCTTTTGTTTCCTGTGTGTATTTTAATTAGAGAGCATCAATGAATTACAAATTAATTACCGCACAGATATCTTTAATCCAATGTTTATTCTTAGAACTCTGTACTGTAGTGCCGACGCCAGAGTTCAGCCTTAGCCCCATGAGTGCCCATTGTCAAGTCAGCTCCCACAGTTTTCCTCAGAACCAGGAGTATTGCCTGTTGACTGCTTCCAGAAGCATCCTTCAGACTTGCAGTTGCTGAGACTTCTCCAGCTCAGCAACACTTTTAGATGTTTACAAATTAATTTTCTAGAAAGCTCTGCCAACCCCTTTTTGATCACTTATTTTGCCTAGGACAAAAGTTTAAGCTTCATCTTAATCAGAGCAATGAGGTGGGTTCCCGGTCCCTGTGTCTGTTGGGCATGACTTAAATGGAGTGAGCATTCTGTTCTGATAGATCTGGGTTTCTCACTCAGTCTTCCCTTTTGAAGCATGAGTATGATCTTAAAGATTTTTAGACACTCATTTGGTTATAAAATTATATGGATCATAGAAGAATTTGAAAATACAAGCTTGAAGCTATAATGGGGAGATTCTGATTAAAGAAAAGAGAAGGGAGAAAGAAAAAGAAAGGGAAGGAGGGAGAGGAGGAAAGGAAAGAGAGAGGGAAGGAGGGAGGAGAGGAAAGGAAAGGGAGAGAGGGAGGGAGGGGAGGAAGGAATGGAGAGATGGGGGTGGGAGGGAAGGAGGGAGGGGAGGAAGGAGTGGAGCGATGGGGGTGGGGGGAAGGAGGGAAGAATGTAAGCTTGTAACTCAGTCCTGCCTCCGAGCATCCTCAACTTCCCACACCACAAGGCGCTACCAGATGCAGGCGGGAGTCTTCTACCATGTGAACCTGTGGAGGGCGCTGCATACTCAAAGCACAGTGGCAGTGACTCTCCGTAAGACTGTGCCCGGGTTAGGGCCTCGCTGGGTTGTGGCTGACAAGTCTCTGAAGGACTGTGGTTGCCAGTGAACTTGCTGCTAGTATTAAAACACGGTTGTCTAGTGTGACAGACCCAGAATGCAGGTCCGTGTTACTGCTCTCGGTTTCTGTGATACTGTAATCGTTCCCTCATCACTCTAGCCCGTAGCGTCCGTCTGGGTGTAGACTGAGGCAGATGTGCACATTGCCTCGTCTGTGCTGGACAGCCAACCAATACATCTCCCGAGAAACTTTATCACAATCCTCTGTGTCATGTCTGTGCCTTCTGTGGGGTGCAGGGCACACTGTAACATTCTCTTCTAGCACATAGCCAAATTTTGATTGAATTCTAGTATAAAAGTGATAACACATTTAAAAGTTTTCATGCATCAAGAGACCTCTGCTACAATTCAGTTGGTTGGTATCTGAAAGTTTTTCGTGATGAACAGGCCTTGAGCTCGCAACTTTGGCAGACTGACTGGAAGCACGGCTTCACCATCGTGGTCAATGTCTTGGCCTAAGTAAAGCCGTCACTGGTTATGGAGTGCCTAAGAGTTACCACTTACCCATTTTCACTTGTTGACTACTCATTGGAAATAAGTTATGGTTCAGACCAACACCTCTTTACTCCCAGAGAGAAGTTGTTGGTTCTTTCTCAATAACGAAAACAGAAATATTGGAAAAGGATTGTGAAACTCCTAGAACAAAATAGCTCGCTGGTGATGGCATGGCCTACCCCTGTCCCCAGCCCCTGTCCCCAGCACAAAACATAACCTGCCGGGTAATGTCTCCTGGGAGTAGTGTCTTCCAATTCCATGCAAGGATGGCTGTCTTGGTGTCGTGCAGGTGGTACGCAGCAGCCACAGCTGCTGGGGGTCATGAGTTCAACTGTCCTGTTCTATCTGGATACTGTTTTGCTCTGGTCCTCCATGACCTCGGGCTCTTTCAATTGTTCTGTCTCTGATGGTCCCTGAGCCTAAGCTCATGGTGGCTGAGCTGTAAGTTTCTACATTAACCCCCACCCTCTGATAAGGCCTGAGAGTGGCACTAATCTATGGCATAGAGATATCATGGAGAACAGTTTGATACCGTGTCCACTTAGCAAAATAATTGTGGCAGGTTCATTCCTGGGTCTGTCATGGACATTTTTTAATTGCCCATATGAAAATAGAATGAGCAATAATTTCAATTTCAGCAATGTTACTCACGGGACAGATAAAAATTCTAGTAGCAAGTATCAGAGCCTCATTTGCATGTCTGCCCATATTTTGCTAAACTGTGGCGTGCAAGTGATCCACTTCATTGGACGTTACCCTTGGCATATTTAATTTTGGTTAGCTTGCTTAAACAAATAAAATAATGTAGAGGGATGTGCTGGCAGAATCGCACCTACGTATTTACCTTCTTCCGACACTGAACAATCTAGAAAACAGACTTTGTGATAAAACTCCAGTAAAGCAATGTGCTCATGATACCAGCAAATATATGTTTATATGTGTGTATACATGCATGTACACACATAATACACACATATGTGCACATCCCCTAGGAAAAGCAGCTTGGTCAGATAGTAAATAAACCGTTCTTTGTCATTTCCTTTGTAGAAACCTTGGTAGAAATCCACCATCTCATTCCCATTTGAGGAAACGTAAATGACTTTTAATCATTAACTCAGTGAGAGCCAAGGTCCAGTACCATTTGTCTGTGACGTGGCATGCAGCTCCAGTAGCATGACACACACACTGACTTCTTGCTCTCTATAACTGTTTGAACAAGGATCAGAATGGTATTTTCCCCGTGTCTTCACGTGTCTTCCCCGAGGTCACCCAGCTAAGAATTTGTAGCATTTTGGTTAAATCTTGGTAGATGTCAAATGCCATCTGTCCTTGCTGCTATCCAGGATGAACACTTTCCCTCATCCCTCCCGGTGTCATTGGAAGGACACTTGCCTCCCTTAGTCCTCTGTCCCAATACTCAACGAGTAAACTCATTTTTGTTTGTTTTTTAGTATACTCTTAACGGTTGACCCTGGTGATGAAGCAGCCTTCTCTTTCTCTGCTGTGTTTGACGAGCACGTTGACTTTTAAAAGGTGGACTTGAAGGGGAAACAGGAGTCTGTAGCTCCGAGACTCTGAGTGGACAGCGATGCCTGGACAGTGAATGTTCTCAGATTGTTCAGATCAGCCAGGGTTAGTCATAGTTTGGTTGTAAAATCAAGGGCTTTGCCTCTTCTGGTAATAGTTGTCAAATTTACATGAGTTTGTGTTAAAATGTTTCGCATGCTGTGTTCCGACATATAAGTAACACACGGCTTCCCCTCTTTCTCAACCTGAAAGATCACTTTTAACTCACCCTGACGGGGTCTAGGCTGGAGTGGGGCTTAGCAGTTCTTCCAGCTCACACCTGTGCCTTTGCTTTTCAGTATAGTCGCAAGACTCTACAGCCAGCAACAAAGGGCCTGGAAAATCAATACCTGGGTTCTGAGCCTTCCGTGTGGGGGAGGGAGGGCACTGCCGCCCACCTTTTTAATTTGCCCCCTAGTGTTTTTTTCTAGTTTCTTTTCCTAGCTTCTTTTTTTTTTTTTTTTCTGAGCTCAGAAAGGCAGGGATGTTTTATTCAGCCCTCGTGGCTACTTCTACCACTCTGAATCTCTGCCGGTTAGTCTTTTGCTGTTACACACATTCACACCTCATATATTTTGCTCTAAAACAGAACATCTGAGTTGATGCTGCGTTTGCAAAGGCCTCAGAGAGATGGGCGATGGATTCAATGTTGCCGTTTTTAGATGGCGCCGTAAATAGAGTGGCAGCTGTCCTTGGACGCATAGCAGATATGTGGCACACACACGGAATAGAAGCAGATGAAGGACTGCACCCACTTAGTCCTTACACAGACTTACATTTCAGCCGCATAAAACCTTAACCACAGAGTATTTATTTATTCCGCACCCTCAAGCTTTGAAGGTAACTCACGAAGAGAGGGGGAAGGGCGATCATCCTCTCTAGGGTTCCAGTGACCTGTGATACTTTAGATAAAGATGCTGTCTCCCTTTAAAATCCTACAGGCAACTCAAATCCACATAGATGTATGAGCAATCAAGACTGGTGTGCGCCCTCCTTACGATGTGGGGTAGAGAAGTTGTTCTTTGTAGGCAGAAGAGATTGAAGGCACATTTTTCCATGTGGGGCAGAACAGGACAGTTACAGCAAGAGGGTCTTCCATTGTTACTCCATTGAGGACTGCTGTAACAGCTGTCTCAGGCACACTGCTAACAGGATAGGCATGCTGGGTACCCAGTCCTCCAGGGACTTCCCCTCAGATGCTGCTGGGAAGATAATTTAGTGAGTAGTAACATACTTGTTCTGCAAGCCTAAGGACCCAAGTTCAGATCCCCAGCACCCAGCTAAAACAGCGTCATGGGAACATGAAAGCCTGTAAAACCCCAGTGCTGGGGAGGTACAAACAGTAGCATCTTTGGAGCCTGCTGGGCAGCCGGCCTTGTCACATTGGTGAATCCCTGGCTCATTGTAAGGGGTTAAGTGGGGAGTTGAAGAAGGAAGATACCCTGACCTTCACCTGCACACACACACACACACATGTGCACACATGCATGTCCGCAGGCCCCTCACCCCACATAAATATTTGCATGTTAAAATTAAGTTAGGCATTCAGTCATTGTATACATAGTTCAGGCAGTGGCAGTAATAGAGGAAGAAAGATGAACTGCCCTGCCTGGAGGATGTCGGGTCATAGGGTAAGTTCATGAAAGCACTGATGAAAGACCAACTCGCAGGGATTTTGAGGCCCGAGTAAGAGTTTTACTTAATAAATAGTGGGGGAAGGGCTCGAGACCATAAGAGAAGATAAGAGCATCCACCTGGAAAGCGAGGGTAGCACAGCTAGAGGCAACAGGGTGTAGGCGCCTTGGGAAGCATGAGGTCACCTAGGCTCACCTTTCTCCCGTGTACTTCCTGTGCATCTGGAAGGATGCTCAGAGCCTCAGCAAGGGGGCGGGGCTAGGATAACCAAGTCAGTCATGGAGACAATCTCAGCTGTAGGGCTGTAACTATAGCTTGCTTTCTCTGTAGGACATTCCTAGCTTTGACTCCTGACTCAGGTCCTTTGATACCCTGTGATCGTGAGCCATTTCCTAAACCTCCCAGACTTCATCTTCTTCAGCAGCTACTAACTGCATGCTGATGTTTTCTGTAAATCAGTGCATGGCCGGGCGTAGTGGCTCATGACTAAGGCCCAGCCCGGGAAGAACACAGGTATGAGGATGCAAGGCCAGCCCGGTCAGCACAGTGGGTTTTAGACAAGAGGATCTACATGGCAAGAGTGCGTTTCAGGAGACAAGCAAATAATCATAGGGAATTACTTCACAACATGCCACCTAATGTGTAATGGAGAGTAGTTCACTTACGCATCTTTTTCTGTGCCCTCTTGGTCACTGTTTGACAGAGTTCCTTCTGTATACATCTTCCTTTGTTTGGGTGAACCCTGCACCTAGAGGGCTGGGGAGAGATTAAGGAGCTGTGGGACATGGTTTGGAGACCTGGATTGTAGTTCCCAGGGCATAGTGACTTTAAGTACGCACGTGGCTGCTTCCTCTTTCTCTCAAAGACACAACTGGAGGATGACAGTGTCTGACTCACTGCCGTACCAGGCAGCCCTGTACCGCACGGGCAGTTCATTGACTTCTGTAGATGAATTCCAGTACAGGGTTGACCAAATCAGATATTTTCTGTCTGCAGAAATACGATTTATAACCTCTAAACTCGTTTTAAAGAGTTGCGGTTACCCCATGTTTGCAGAAAATGGCAAAACTCAGAGCAAGTGTCTGGAAAATTCATTAGACATGCAGAAACAGGCCAGGCCTGTGGCCTCATATCTGTCATTCCTGCATCCCCGAGGAGGCTGCGGCAGGAGGATTACCATGATGAGTGTGAGTCAGCATAGGCTACATAGGGAGTAACAGGTTACACACACACATAAGAATGAATGAAGAAGCACAGGTAGAGATTGGCTCGCTCTGCTCTGAGCTCGTTCTCACAGCAGGAAGCAGAGGGGACCCTGTGCGGTGTGGCCTCCGGTGGCTGTGCAGTGTGAGGCTGTGATTGGTGCGGGAAGGATGCATGGGAGGGCTGTGGGTCAGAGCCTCTCAGAAGGTGCACACGAGACATGGGAGCTGAGAACACTCTCTCTGTAAACATGGAGGGCCCACAGCCAGAAGAAGGTGCTGTTGGCAGGGTCACGGGGTCAAGGACTGTTAACTCCAGAATCCAGACCACGGCCCAGTGATGTCTTTCTGCCAAGGACACAGTCTAACCACTGTTTTCTCTAAACATTGATTTTGCTATCGTTGTGAAGTGTGAGGCGCTACGGCCCTGAAGTCACTCAATGTGTCCCTTCCCGTTCTGTCTCCCTGCTTTGTCTCCACCCGTTAATCTTGTAACCAGCCACTTACCGTGTGGATTACCTTGTAATTGAAACTGTGAAGGCCGTGGCAGGTAACCCTGTGCTGGCAGATGGTCTCCCCAGAGTGTCAGCTGTCTCAGAGGCATTTTTTCTTTTCTTTTTTTTTTCATTTCCTACTACAATGTGGTCTGGGAGAGAGAGGGAGAAAGGGGAAGGGAAGGAAACCACAAAAGATAGGACAAGACCCGCAAAGAAAAGGAAGCCGGGCTCCATAGTTCGAAATGTAACAGAATGAATGTGCTAACACTTTGCAAGCTGCCTGCAGCCAGGCTGCCTTGAAGAGCATTTTCTGTGGAGCACGAACGGAAGAGAACAAGGCGGATGGCGTGTGGGGAAGCGTGTGGAGAGCGCTACCGCAGGCTGCACGGACCCCAGCTTCTGGTTGGTGTTTTGGTGGACTTACTTTTGGCGGTGGAGAGCTGCAGCCCACACCCCTCCGGCTCTGTTGGTTGGTTTGGCTCACTCTCGTGGCAGCCCAAGGGGAAGAAATGCTTGTTCAAACAGTAGATATTCCATAAAGGCTAACAATTATGGCAAGGTCTTTCGAAAGGGAAATTACATTAAAGATGAATGAGGGCATATTGAAATAATTACGTTTTAAGGTGGGTAACATTAAAAGATATTGAATAGAATATCGACTGTTTTGTGGAAATAGCAATAATGAGATTCCTGTCACCTAATCTTATAATAATTGGGTTATTATTATGCAAATGAAGGTGTTACTTTAAAAAAAAAAAACCCACAAAGCAGTAAGGGAGCCAGCCAGTCCTCTGTAAAACAGCCCCTTCCTTTATTCCGCACGCTGGGCTGTCAGTTCTTAGACTGAAGACTCTCTTCTCAATAACTTGGAGACACTCCTTTTATTTGTTCTTCATTACTCCATGGCATTTTTCAGCTGCCACAGGTAGTAGATTGGTGGCTGGTGGTCTGGCGTGTGCGTGCCTGTGTTAGCTTTATGTGTAACTCAGAGGAATAATTAAATGGTGCAATTATTACCCACTGCCATTTCTCAGAAGGGAAATGGCGTCGCCTCTCTTGCCAGGATGCACGCTGTAGCCTTATCATTCCTCCGCACATGCTCCTGTCCCTGCTGCGTGATATCAGCTGGTGGCTGAGTGTCACTGGCACCAACAGGTCTTGTTGGGCCAGCGGACCTCCAAGGACACAGTTGTCCAACTGTTGTGACCGGGGAGTGAGTCCATCGGTCATCTCAAATCACTTTCTTGTTTTGTTTGGCTCCCATGGTACCCATCACGAAGAGAAATAGATGGGGCAATTATCCTATTGGTTCGGGACCCAGATACATCTCTGTGTTAGCAGGAAACGGTGTTTCACACTATTGACAGCCAGGCATTGGGCAAAGGGAATTGTGTTTTGTTTCGTTGGAACACTGTGAGACTCTGCACAGTGCCTCCTGCAGGGAGAGTCATGTTCCCATGGGGCGGTGGGGAAGTTTGCTTTATAGATTCTCTGGTTTTCCTGCATAGAGAAAACACCAGGGCCAGGCGTAGGCTGAACCTTACTGACGTCTCATGATGGAGTTTTTTTTTTTTTTTTTGTATAACTCAGATATGCTAGATTAATCATGGCCAACCAGTTTGGAGCAAAGCACAGAAGACAAATTTCACTCAGCCAGCACGTTGGGTTCCACGGATTAGGAGGTGAAGGAAATCTAAGCCTTATCAATTTATTTTGGAGTCAACTGAGACTGTATAAATGTCAGGGCAGCTGCTCTGCCTTACATCCTCCATCACTTTCCTGGTGGGACCAGGCTGATGGCTGATGTGCACGGCCGTCTGCTGTGTTCTGCCAGTGGACGGATCTCAGAACCCATTTCTGTTTATGCGATGAAAGGTTCTAGGAGATGTTTCTAACTGGAAATAAAGCCTCAAATTTAGGCTACACTTCGCAAGAATTCTCAGTCCTGAAGAGATTACTTCTAATTCATTGTGTTTTTACCAATCTTGCTAATTTGCTTGCTTCAAGAGAGTAGGTCACTTAAGAAATCATTCTTGTGTTGTTTTTTTTTTTTTCCCATTGCAATAGTTCATTGTACATGGGTCTGTAGGACATTTTCCCAGAAGGATATGAATTAAGATTAATTCCATGGAAGGAATCTTGGAAGTTGAGAGAATTATAGCACATCAGTTAGAATGTTATTAGTAGCCTAGGAATTTCATCTGCAAAGCTTGGGTTTAGCTGGCTCTGCGGGTGGTCAGCATTCTGCCCATGGTATACTGACTCAGCCTCCTGGTTTACGTTTTTCCTCTACATGGCGTGACCATATCAGTCCTTGCTTCCAGAGCTCCTGGGCTGGGGGAAAAAGGGCTGTGGGGCCGGACACTAGCAATGTGTTTTTTCAACGTCCCTTCTTATATTTTGTCAATCCCAATTTCACCTGGTCTGAAAACAGAGAGAAGAACTAGCTATGGACCATTCTGGTAATGTTAATCATCCCTGAACTCACTTACCTTTCTACTCACTGAGGCTCCCTGGGAAACCTGAGGTTCTGTTCTCCTCGGTGAGTGCTTCTTAGAAAAGACAGCATTGCCTCAGCTCCCATGGGCCGGGCTGTGTAGTCCTCCCCAGGCCTTGCTGCTCCTGGGTTTCCCAGCACAGGTTATTTTGCCTATGGCCACTGAGAGGCTTTACAGATGGGATAACGGAGACTCTTTCTGCAGCAGCTGCCACCCACCCACAGTGATGACAGATGCTGCAGGAGAGTGTCCCTAAGTTGGGACACAGTTAATTTGCAAACCACAGGAAGGTTAGATTCCACACATTTCAACGGGACCTGTAAAGAAAAGAAATCCCTTTTTAATACATTGAACCACCCATAGTCTTTCTGCAAACAGGACAGTACTTGGAAAGGTAGGTGTTCAAGCACTGTGAAATAAATTGGTATCTCGTGTGACTCATTCAGCCTGGAGCAGGAGACTGTCCTGCCACAGGCACGACAGCATCAGACTGTATCCTTCAGTGGGAGGCAGTGAAAACTACCGAAGAGGCTCCCAGGCAATCAGCGAGGGTGCTGCTGAGACCCACTCAGCGACAGAACGAATGCGAAAACGAGCCAGGAGAGGCTAGTTTGCTTTCTGTTGCAACTGGCAGCTGAGAAACTCTTTCAGGGTTGGGAGAGGGCTCTCAGTAAAGTGCCTGAAATCCGAGTTCGGATTCCCCGGGACCCATGTGAAAGCCACAACACACAGGGCAGCCTGAGCTGCAAGGGCAGAGAGCGGCCTGGAGCTGAGCTCTATGTTCACTGAGACATCGTGTCTCCAGAGATGAGGGGGGAGAGCAAGGGGGGGAGATCCCTGATGATGACCTCTGTCCTTACATGCATTTGCCACGTAAACCCACACGGAGAACTGGTTTTAATTGCCGGTGACAGACATGTGACTCATGACTGCACCATCTTCATCCTTCCTCTACTTCCTTCTCCTTCATCCTTTTTCTTTTCCCTTTCTTTTCTGTTTTTACACAGTTTTCCTTTGGTATTGCAAATTAGAATGACGACCATACGAACTAGAGAAAACAGCTGTGGTCATTCTTATAAGCACTGCCTAGGTCAGGGAATACTTGATGAAGGACTCCAGCAACTTCTCTATGTTCTACCTACTCATGGCCCCATGTTTTTCCTAGATGTATCATCTGAACGTGCTATTTCACTGTGTTTTATCATCTAACTATGCCTGCCATCCATAAACACTGTAATTAGTTTTGATGTTCAAGCTTGCTTTAGTCGGTTTGTTTCTTTTCCCTCTGTCTCACCTGTCTGGAGGATTGGTTGCTTGCATTTCTCATGGTGTGGCTTTGGGTGATTGGTACATGGTATGTTCCTTTGCATCTTCTGAAACGTGGCAGCCGGCTTCAGAGACTTGACCAAACTTGTCTGATCCTTTTGTAGGACTTCAAATTTTTCATCAAGAGGAAGGTTAATGTTGTCAGTCTCTTTGTGATGCTGACATTCACTGATGCTCAGTGCTTGCAACCATTAATCCATTGGGGTTGCAATGTATAAATATAGCATCTTGGTTTTTATTTATCACCTATAATCACTTTATGGAAAGATGAGAACTTTCCAGTTGAGAACTCAAGCGCCAACTTCTATAGTTCACACAGAAGATGCAGGGCTATAAAGTACTCAAGCGCACATAGTGCACACAGAAGATGCAGGGCTATAAAGTTATTGTATCCTCTATTTTTGGAATGTGTTATTCTTACATTGCATGTATGAGTGTTTGACCGGTTTGCATCTATGAACCATGTGCACGCAGCACCCACAGAAGCCAAGAGAGAGTACTGGAGCCCCGGAACTGGGTTTATGGATGACTGTGAGCCTTCACGTGGGTGCTGGGAATCAACTCCCATTGCTCCATACTCTTAACCATTGGGCCATCTCTCCAGACAAGGTGTTTGATCTTAAGTGCCCTCTTATCAAGGTGACTGAGTGGCATCTTCTCATGCAGAATTAATGGCATCCAATGAATGCCGTTGCATTCATGACTTCAGCACAGTTGGTGAGTGCCACCACGCGGTAATTCTTTGTTTGTTTGTTTGAGACAGAGTTTTCCTCTGTTGCTTTGGAGCCTGTCCTGGAATTCACTCTGTAGACCAGGCTGGCCTCAAACTCACAGAGATTGGCCTGCCTCTGCCTCCCGAGCGCTGGAATTTAAGGCGTGTGCCACCAACGCCCAGCTCATAATTCTTTGTCTTTAAAAGCCATACTGTCTTGTCTCCCCCAGTGGAAAATTCCTCACATCGATGGCCGAGTTCTTTACTATAGCTGTGGTACCCAGCTTATTCAGATGTGTTTACTGAACTTGTTCCGAACCTGCCACCATTGATTTCTGGAAGAATCTGTTGTGTACTCATGCTGTTTGTGGCCATTGTTACTGTTTGGTTATTACCCAAAGACCTAAACAGAAAGACTTACTTGATGTGCTTTAGAAATATTAGCTCCAGTACGCAAGTGTTAATGTGTGACTATCAGCTTTTATATCAAAACAGGAATCTGAGATTGTCCTGGCTTATGAGAAGCCTATCAGTGGCTTTTCCAATATCTTTAGAGAGAGCAGTCCTGGCATAGGAAAC
Source organism: Cricetiscus sungorus (assembly GCA_030556225.1). NCBI lineage: Eukaryota > Metazoa > Chordata > Mammalia > Rodentia > Cricetidae > Cricetiscus > Cricetiscus sungorus. The sequence goes on along the minus strand of JANBXA010000735.1, from coordinate 49,265,818 downwards.
TCCCTTCCTGTATGTTTTGGCCACAGTGTGAACATTTGAAATATTCCTGCTGCAGTGTTTCCTTGCCTTGTTATTTGTTTGTCTCCAACATATTACAGGTGTGTGTGTGTGTGTGTGTGTGTGTGTGTGTGTGTGTGTGTGTTGTGCAGTGATACAAACTAATGGCACCCTGCAAAGCCGCGTAGCACTCTACTGTCCAATCACAGTAGATTCCTGTCAGATGGTACTGTTTTTATTGTTAGACCTCACTAGACTCATTGGGGTGCTTCTAGAGACCTTGTTTTTTTCTGAAAGAGTCTAACTGCTTATTATTCATTGGGAAGCAGGAGGCATCTGTGGTTCCGTGCTTGACAAGCACGGAGTAAGAGAAAGAGACCATCCCTTCCACCTCATATGTGAGGGAAATGTCTCCCTGGCAGGTGCCACTGTTTTTTATTGATGTTATAAATGCCTGATGAAACAAACTCAGGATAGTAGGGTTCATTTGGGCTCACACTTTGGAGATACTGTCCACAATGGAGAGGAAGGCCTGGGCAAAAGCTGGCCCAGCTGAGTGGGCTGGAGTGTGAGGGGGCTGGTCACACTGCGGCAGTGAGTAGAACATGCTAATGTTCAACCCACTTTCTTCTTACTCAGTCTAAGACCCTAGCCAGAGGACCTGCCGCCCACATTCAGGGTGGGTCTGTCCTCTGTTAACAGCATCTGCAAAAACTCACAAGCAGCCATACCGGAGATGTGTCTCCCAGGTGACTCTAGATCTTGAAAACCAACTCATAGCAAACATTACACACTTCTTTGGTCCACGTATGTGCTCTTCCTCTATATCCAAGTCATGCCCTCAAGAGAATTCTATTTATACATTGACTTAGGCCCAGGAACAACAACAGGCCTCTTGTAAAGACCATGGCATCACCATAGTTTCCTTGAACTTAGTGGGTTCACCCAATAGTTTGGACTCAGTCCCTCTGTGTGCTGGTCTTCCATACAGGGGATGGTATAAGAGGAGTGTTATTCCACGCCTTTACTCACGTGTGTCCTTGTGTATCCCTTTCATTTTGACTGCAGTGAGGAAAAAGAGATGCCTCACATGACATGAAGCATCCCTACATCCCTGATGTGGCTGGAGATATCTCTGAAACCACTCCGAGTTGTATTTAAGTTTCAGCATGAGTTGCATGAACAACCCGGTCACCGCTTTATGCCTCTAAATGAGATCAGTGACAGCCAATTCCAAAACATGACTAAACTTGCCTTTAAGATGTGCAGTGTGCTAGGGGTCTTATTGTAATAATTCCTCATGTGTAGCATGAATACTAAATACCTAGAGACAAATATAGGGGGGTTCCAGTTGAAGATCAGAAAGGCAAAGCAGCCAAACCACTAGAGAGCTCTCACCTCTACCAAGGCTTAGACGAAAGAGGGGCAACCCTGTCCTCAGAGTGACTGCAGACTGCAATGCTCTCCCCCAAACCTCACCTCACCTCACGCCGCCCTTAGAATGCACTGAGCTCTGCCTTACACCCTCTCTAGTGCTGGGATCAAAGGTGTGAGCTCTGCTTCTCCTTTAGACTGATTCACTCTCGTGTACCCTGGGTGGTCTTGAACTCATGGAGATCCATTTGCTGTCTCCCGAGAGCCAGAGATTAAAGTTGCGGCCACCACTGCCTGTCCTCTATGGCTAACTAGTGGCTTAGGTGTGTGGCTAACCAGTGACTCCGCTCCGCACTCTGATCTTCAGGCAAGCTGGATTTGTTCGATTACAAACAAATCATCACTCTACCCAAGCTTCTCACACCCCGTCTATTCCAGGCCAGAGAAAGCCTTGGGTTTTACCTCCACTGCCCGTGATTTTCCGAGGCCTAACTCACTGTCTGCCTTTCTTTCCAGCCTTCGAGACTTTTCTCCTTTTCTTAAAACTCACAATCAGTTCTTTCTCTCATGTCTATGACCAAAGACCTGGCAATCATGGAGGGAAATGCGTGAGCTGGGCTGTGAGTCAAGTTGATTGTGGAGATATAGAGTCACCTGGGAGACACACCTCAGGGTATGCCTGAGTGTTTCTGGGGGGTTAACTGAGGACAGACCCACCCTGAGTGTGGGTAGCATCCTCCTACGGGGCTGGGAAGTTACGCTGAATCAGAAGTGAGTTGAGCCCCAGCATTCATCGCTCACATCTTTCTGGCTGTGGGTGCGGTGTGACCACGCCACACTGCAGCTGTCACAGCTGGACCTTCTCTTTCACATGCCTTTCCCTCCACAATGGGCTAAAGCGAGGATGGCTTTGTCTCGGTGAGTGAGAGGAGAAGGCTGGGGCTCATTTTGTGCCATTGGAGGCTTGGGGTGTGATCTGTGTGTCTGGATTGGGGTGTGAAAACGTAACACCAGAAGAGGGGCTGTCCATAACCCGTAAGCTTCACCCCCACAGCTTTATGTCTGCCTACTAGGCCTCATGTTCAAAACCATCCACTGACTTTCCAAAACAGCACCACCAGCTGGAATATAAACGTCCAACACAGCACCCAAGGTGACACTGCACAGCAGCTAACATGCTGTCTCTGTGAAGCCATCTTTGGCCGTCTCTGCCCAGCGGTCCTCCCTGCCATTCCCTCTGAAGATGTTAGCGTGCATTCTCTGTTCACTTCATTTCAATCAATGCGTTGCCTTTTGAGGAGCCTTTGACTTCGTGTCTCCGAGCTGTTACTAACATCTTGTATTATTGATCATCATCTTCTTGAAGTGGAGGCCTTTCATACGTTTAAGAGTCCCATGGAAAGTACCCGCTCTTCATGTCACCAACTCACCAAGGGAGGGGCTTGGGATTCTGTCATTTTTAAACTTAAAGCTCTCTCCTATGAAGTGGTAACTGCAATCCGGACGCAGTAACACATGCCTATAGCCATTATCTTAGCTTTTTACACACATACTCAGAGACACTCTGTCTGATAGGTTAAACAAAAGCCTGTCTCAGAATAGGTGAGGTAAGCGACGGAACTATGTGGCATCACAGAGACACCACCGGGACCTCGTCAATAACCCATCTCTCTCTCAGCTCTGTGTCCTGTCTGTCTCTCTGATCAGCTTCCTTAGGTTTAACGTTAGGGAGAATCTCTCTGATTTGCAGCTTCACATCTAAGTAGTTCTTCCAGGGAGAGAGAATGGAGACTGAGGGATTGAGATGGGTTTTTAAGATCTAGCAGTGGTTAGGTGACAGCTTGGTATTGCATGCTAAGGTCCTGTGCAGCCATCCCTAGAGTTTAAAGGGGTGCAGGCCAACCCTCTACCCCAAACTTTGAAGATTGACAGGCCTGGCTGTCCAATGGGAAGCTTACACTGTTTAGCTCTGGACAGGATTTGGTTCTACGGGTGAAGTCATTTGCCCAGCATCGTTCAGATGTACATTGATGCTCTTACCAGTTTCTAGACACAGTAGTGTCTCTATTGAACCATGCTTGACTGTCATAAAGCATATCTACCATGGCGGCCTCTTCCTGGCTCTCAATGCTCCTCCTTTATTGAGTCTTACTTTTCTACCAACTCAGTAGTTGAACCATTATCTTAAATGAGTTTGTTGAGCTACTGGATTTCCTTTCCCGGGACTGCGCTGTCTTCCAGTCACCAAGACTCCTTGCCCAGTTCTTGGCATCCCCCAGTGGGTTCAGAGAAGTCACGCACGATGGAATGATGTACAAAGCTACTCTGCAGAGTCACAGATAAGGAAGCACACGGGCTGGCCAGGGAAACTGGCCTTCAGTGCCTAAGCAGGTGCTGGGGTAGAAGCTGGAGATTGTGACTGTATGAGCTGAAAGAACCCAGCATCTCCCAGCAGTAAGATGTGTCCGCCGTGGAGAACCCACTCCAGGCCACACTGAGCTGTGGACCCTAATGGCCTGGCTCTCAGAGCACCGAGATCAAAGTCAGAAGATGCTGTTATCTCTGGCACTTCTAAGACACGGGGCCTGCTCTGCTCCTGCTCGGGCCTGCCGCAAGCCCTGATATTCAGGTTCTCCCTGCCCCCCCAAAGCCGGGGGAGACCACCCACAGTACCTCAGGTCCTTCCCTTTAAGAATTCCAGATGCCTGAGATGAGCTGGCTATACATGTTTATGCTGTATTCCAGGTACTATTTTTTTTTATTTATTTTTTTGATCTATGGACACAGAAACCCATGCTTTCCTATAAGCCCACACTCTTGACATTCTGGATACTGTCCCATGTTTATACCTTTCTCTGCTAATGACCTTTGCATCTTTGAAGTCGTTGGATCACAGCTTCTTTATGGTGAGCTTAATGACTTTGTTTTTTGTTTTGTCTAACAAAGTAGGTTGCAAGTATTGCTCAACAATATATTTAATTTGACAGTATTCATGCAGGGGTTGAGACTGTCTGTGAAACTAACATTAGGGCTGGAAATCTCATCTTATTTATGGAAGGGGCTTGGGTTCTGCTGTTTCTGGGTGAGGCTTGTGCTGAGCACTTTCAGCATGAAACAGAATTTGGCAGCCCAGCTCCCAGCTCTCAGATTGGTATGTTGATCCTAACCCTTTACCCACTTAGTCTTTTGTGTTGTTGCTCCACTCAAGTGTGTGTGTGTGTGTGTGTGTGTGTGTGTGTGTGTGTGTGTGTGTGTGTGATTCTACCCTTGCAAGTGTGGAAGTCTGAGCTGTTGCCAAGTGTCATCCTGCTGTATTACATGTCACCTTTTTTTGTGACTATTTCTCCCTGAACCTGGATCTGGCCAGCAGAGTTCACAGGATGTTCCTGACTCTTCCCTGGCCCCAGTGCTGAGGCTACAGATGTGTTTACATGGCTGTTAGGTTATCCAAGCTCAGGTTCTCCTCAAGCTTGCATAGCAAACACTTTACCTACTGACTCACCATATTAACCACTGCTCCTTCACATAAAGCTTAGTACTTAATGTGGGCTTTCTTTTTCTGATTTGGAATGCAGACTTTGATGTTTTCTTAGGGGTTTTGCTTTAATCAGGGACAGTGGCTTTGTGTGGTGATAAAAGTCACTAGAACATGATATTGTGTCTAAGTCAAACTCCTTGCCTGTGGCAGTTTCTATTGACCCATTGTGGTGTGATAGCTGGAAAGAAGACTTCTTACCTGGTGAAGTCACATTTTACTGCTAGCCTGTGACAATTGGCAGAGGGTGTAGATACTTGTCTGTGTCTGTCCATGGTGCTACATGGTACTGTGTGATAGATAGCACGCTGGTCTGCTGGTCTGGAACACAAGGGCATTGGAACATCCAACCCTCTGTGGATAGCAGCTCAAGGAACCCACGATAGCTTATGAGCCACATTTTCCCAGGAGTAAACAGTATACATACGTGGCTGGGATCTTAGCTACTGAAGGCTGATTCTTTTCACTGAGTATTTGTTCATATTTAGACAGCATCTAGGTGGAGGTAATTTAGGCATTTAATCAGATATACAGCTATGCTAAAAACAGGAAGAGCTCATTATAGATTCACAGATCTGTATATGTGTGTGCTCAGGGGTGAAAATAATCCTGGGATACATTTCAGAGGAAAGAGATGAGTGAAAATAAGGGAAAAAAACCCTAATGGATTTGAGCCCAAGTAAATGAAACTCTATTATTTAATTATAGTATCCGACTGTGAATATAGACGGGAGATGAGCAAGAATTTTTTTCCCCCTACTTGGATTATAGAAGATTTCATGACTAAAAGGGAAAGTCTGTCACTCAGAGTTCTGCACTAGAGGTCTGATTCTTCATATAGTGAATCAGGGAACAGAGAAAATATTTTGGGAATTGAGGGCAATGTCTTATGCACACCCTCAAGGTTTTTATATCTAAAATGAGTAAAATTGTACACTGGAATAAAGGTCTGTTCCATCCAATTTCCAATTCTGTGGTTGCCTAGCCTGACAGAGACATGTCTCACCTGTGTAGAGAAAGTGGATTCACATTTTCTTTTTTTGAGACCTTTCTGGGCTGTCATCTGAAGTATCGATGATCAGGACATTTATTTGTTATCTATTGCTACTCTTGGCAAGTGGGTGCATCTCAGCCCTGGTTTCCTGGTTCTGTTCCAATGCAGATGACTGGGATACTCCATCTGCCGCGTTCTTATTTTGCCTCCCTTAAGGAAATGAAGTGTAATTGAATGCCAAGCAGACTGTTAACACACTAAAGAGAAAAAGTTAATATTTTTTTTCTCCTCTCAGTGCCGTCAGACTCTGGTTCTAGCTCAGCTTTTCAGGTGACTCATCTTGACCTTGGAAGTTGGCTGTGTCTGTCTGCAATTGATTGTTGATAAGGGTAACTGCTAAGCCTGCTTATATACTTACACAGGTGACGGGCTGTTGATAATTCATGACGTGATAAACAGACTATGTGGAAATTCTTGCCTAGAGTTTCAAAGACTTTTCAAGACTTATGATCTTAGTCTCTTTAAAAGCTAGCCTATTCTAAAGTGCTGCAATTCAAATGATAGATACCTTGATACTTTTGAATCAGTTAGAATTTTTACCCCTTGTTTCTATCATCTGTCTTGGGTATGTAGATATGTGCTTTTGCTCTATGTGGCAGAAAACAGGATAGTGCTGCACATAGTTATTTATCTAGACATTTAAATTCATTTACTGTCTCTGCCAGTTTTCAGAATTATTGAATAGAGCATACCTCATTGATTCATGCCATACTTCATTCAAACTGGTAAGTTGGTGACACCAGTTTAGCATGATGGTATGTATTTATGATGTCATACTTCTAGAGAAACCCCCCAAGAAAGAATGATTTAAAAAACACACAAATTAGGATTATTAAAATAAAGTCAAAACTGAGAAATGAAAATTGAAGGCAGGAAAGCAGGACGAACACAGACATTGAAAGGAAAAGCCCATGTAGTCCTAACATGCAATATACACATTAAATATAAATGGTCTAAAAACAACAATTAAAAGTTACAAAGACAGACCACAAAACAGGATAAAAAAAAATGAACCTATGTATAAGAAACCATTCATTTGGGTGTGGTGGTCCATATCTGTAATCCCAGTTTCAGGGCAGCTGGGGCATGGGGATTGCCTGGGTTCAAAGTCCACCTGGGCTCCCTAGTGACTGCTAGGTCAGCAAGGAGCATAGTCTAAAACCTTGTCTAAGGAACAAACTAAACAACACAAAAGAAACTGTTAAACACAATAATGTGTGCAGGCTGGAAAATGAATGGATGAAAAGATGAACACAAAATATTAGTGGAAAATGAGAGTGTTCAATGAATACAAAAGCAGTAATCTACAAAGCAAATTAAATCGCCGGGATGACATATATTATGATGTTTTCAGGCAATCCTGAATGCCTGTGTGTTGAAATGCAAGGTAAATGGGGAAATGAGGGAATTGGAGAGACAATGGCCAGGCCCACAATGATAATGGGAGTAATGGGACAACCTTGTGTTCGGAATCGTTTGCCCCCTGCCCCTCTCCCGGCCTATGTTGTGTAGTCACAGAGGTCTCTGGCTTTTGCTGGACCTGCTTGTCAACTCTTACCACAGGGCCCTTGCTTCTACTATCCCCCTTGTCTACAGAGCAGCCCTGTCTGCATGGCTGACTCACTTTAGCCAAGCCTGGGCTCAAATGTCACCTCACTGAAGAAGTCTGACAGCTTCCAGCAGAAGTGATGTCCCCATCAAAATCTGCCCCTTTCCTCAGTTTTCTTTCCTTGTCTCATCAGAAACAGATGTGGAAGTTTTAAATACTCAGCATCTTGGATACATAGTCAGGGCTTTTCTCCTTACTGTCCCCAAATCTCCCTCAAGTAGCTGTTAAGGAGAGGCGCAGTCCATTGCAGCTGAGGGGTCATCACATCAGGGTTGTGTGGTAGCTGGTCATATCGTATCACCAGCACAAAAACCGAGAGCAATCAGTGGGTAGGTCTGGCCTGAATCCCTCAAGGACCATTCCCATTAAGTACTTTTTTCCAGAGAGATTCCACAATCTTGTAACTAGGCACTACCAGCTGGAGACCAAGTGTCTGGACACAAGAGCCTTTGGGGGGACATTTTATACAAAGACCATAGTGGTTAGGAACTTCAAAATCTCCCAGTAGGCTTCCCTATCCTGCGTTTTCTTTTATTTGGGGCATTTTATTTGAAATGAACTATGTAATTGTTGAAAACAAGCAATGGAATTCACTGTATTTCCCCCTGTTGCCTAGTACTCTGTGTAGGTAGGCTTTTCAGTGTATAGTTCTGTCACGTGTGATTGATTGCTTCCAACAGTATTTCCCTAAACACCTACGTTTTCACAGCCATAACACCATCTCTGTAGACTTGAACCTAAATGATTTGATTCTATTTCTCTCCTAGACTCTCTGACCTCTTGTGGTGCCAAGATCTACTTCTGGATCCTTCGAAGTCTCAGACAAGCCTCCCACATGTGGCAGGTATGATGCCTTCATGTATCCATGGAGATCCTCCATTTATGCATATAAGCAGTGATGTCAGGATGGGTCTATGTTCTCAAGAACGCTATTTGGTCTTAGGTGCTCAAGGCATGAATCTCCAGCTCCATGGCCATTAATCCATCAGTTACTTCCACCCTCCCTTCCCTCGTTGAGCCTATGTGGACCATTCCTTCTTTATCTGCCCTCTTTGTTTATCTAGTCTCTTTCTCCCCTACCTCCATTATTTTTTTGCAGTGTTTCAGTGGAACACAGAGCCTTGTGCATTCTAGAATGCTAGGAAAGTCTCACCACTGAGTTGTATCCCTACTCATGCACGAAGCTCTATCTTCGAGAGACTTCTACTCATCTCTTACACTTTCCAGGTGCATTATGGGCCCGACATTTAATCATGATGACCAAAACAAACCCTGTGGTGTGTCCTAAGACTCCCTGGCCTTTGTACTGTAACTCTGAAGCAAGATGCTTGCTCCATGGACTCTGTACACTAGCAAGACACACTCTGGACACACAGTTTTGCCATTTTTAAGATCTAAACTACATCTAAACCTATTGAGTTCTCTCCTCCCCTTATCGCCCCATAACAGTTTCTCCCTGTAACATACTTTGAACACGCCCAACTTGGAAATGGTCTTAGTTAAAGTTACTATTGCTGAGCTAAAACAACTCGACCAAAGCAACTGGGAGAAAAGGGTTTATTCAGCTCTCCTTGGCACATCACAGTTCATCCCAAAGGAAGCCAGGACAGGAACTCAAGCAGGGAGGGAAGCTGCAGGCAGGAGGTAACTTAGAGGCCACCGAGGGGAGCTGCTCACTGGCTTGTTCCCCATGGCTTGCTCAGCCTGCTTTATTACAGATCCATCAGCCCAGCGATGGCACCACCCACGTGGGCTGGGCCGGCCTCTAGTAACCACTAAGAAGATGCCCTACAGGTGTGCATTCAGCCTGACCTTATGGAGACGCTTTGTTATGAGGTTTTCTCCTCTCAGATGACTTCAGCTTATGTCAAGTGCACATCAAACTACTCCGCAAAGAAATACATCAACCACAGGTTTTAAATTGTATCTCTTGCTCCAATTTAGGTCTTAATCTGGCTTTAGATCTAATAGGCTCATGTGTAGATAAAAAGGACTGTTATGAACAGTTCTAATCTCCAGCCAGAAGCTGTGCACAAGCCCAACATTAGGCCACACAACAGCTCCAAAGTTAACAGCAAATCGTCTTCCCAGTCTCCCGGGAACTCACATTAGTGGGGCTTTACCCCACTGCGCCATTGCTGCTGTAGCGTAATTCCAAAGGGTTAGGACATGGAAAAGAAGGATGGAAAACATCTTGGGGGAAACTCTCATATGAACTGGTGCTTTGTTGTTCTAGTAGATATTCAAGTCTACTGTGAGAGGGGGATTTGTGTGTTTCCTCCACTGGGCCTGCCAGGCTTCAACTGTCTTAACTTGAGCATGGCTTCTCCTTCGGTGTCCACTGTCTGCTCTGCTCCTGCTCTTCATTTAGTCCATTAACCCTGGAGTTCATGCTGCATGGATGAGCTGCTGTCTAGCTGTCTTGCATGCATCTGACATGCTCAGGAAGCGTGCATCTTATTGGTCTGCAGGAGCAGGAAGGGGGACAAGTTTTTCTCAGATTCCAGACCTGTTCCTCTCCCAACCCTCATGACTTCCAGAATTCTACCATGGTAAGCCAGTCTCTGAACCTTGATGGATCAACCCTGGTAGGCTTTCTGGAAACTTCTGGACGTAGAAATTTCATAATTGATTTCCCACAGAGCAGGAGGTTCATTCAGCATCCTGCCGAGTCTTCAAACCTCTCTGTTAAAATTTAAAGCCACCCAACTCCTCACTGGTTCCTTTCAACGTTTGGATTTGGAGATGTCCCTTTACTTGTAAATTTCCTAGCTGTTCAGTGAAGGCTAAGTCATCCAGTCAAAGTTCTGGTCATTCTATCCCAACTAGGGAAAGCGGAAGTAGGGGAAAGCGGAAGTAGGGGAAAGCTTGTCTGTGAGGGTAAAGAACATTAAGATCGTAGCTGCCCTACCCTTATGATACTCCTTGATCCGCCCAACGTCTGTCAACCTGTCTTGACTACACTGAACTTTTCACTCAGAGGGGTAATCTCTCCTCCTAAGTTAGTTCACTCTACAAATGTCTCTTCTATGCCCACATCTGTGTGTGGGAACCATTCTAGTTACCCGGAGGACTCCGAGCTTTTGGTATTCAAAAACCATGTAATTGGTTCTTCCTTCCCCATGCTTTCTGCTCTTTCGATATTCCCCCCTCCCCCATGGCAGTCGAGGGTGCAAGCACTCAAATGGTTGCCCAGGGGAAGAAGTGATACTTGTGGCGATAAGGCCGAATATTTCCAGCGTTCTGTTCCATGTGACAAAGAGACGAGCCTTTGCTTTTTGGGCTCCCTCTGTGTTGTGTTAGTTGTTGTAACAGCACAGCACGGATGTACTGTTGCAGAACTTTGAGAGGGCACTCCCGGGAATATACCTCATGTGGGTGGTCTGCAAGCAACAGCATCTCAGGGGCTCCGATTTCACAGTAATGGAGCCTGCAAGGTTGGGCCTTTCTGAAGGCTCTGAGGGAAGGTGCCGTATCCGCCTGCTCACCACAAAGGGACATCTGTTCCTCTGTGTCTCCTACATCCTTCATTCGAAAGTGTATTCTGTGGTCTGGATAAGTGTCCCCCAGATGCCCACATATCAAAAGCATGAGCCACTGGGAGGCAAGTAGATCAAGTCAGACCTTACATCAGAGATGTAGGTTTCGGGGTTATGGGCGCCTCCACAATTGACTGTGCTGTCTCTTTGGTCCCTGCTCGTACTGTGATTGGCTTTACTTCACTGCACAGCCATGATGCATCATGGGGACCCACCTGGTAGGGCCCTGTGACCCCAGGCTCGCTTCTAGAAACATGTTCCAAAATAGCTCTATTTCTCCCTATGGAGTATTCGCCTCGTGTGTTTGGTTATAGCGATAGAAAGTCAGCATCACACATCGTCACCGTGACCACATTTCCCTGTTTTGTTTACTCGACTTGTTTCTTCAAGACAGGGTTTCTCTGTGTAGTTCCGGCTGTCCTGGAACTCTCTCTGTAGACCAGGCTGGCCTTGAGCTCAGAGAGCCAACTGCCTCTTGCCTCCTGAGTGCTGGGATTAAAGACGTGCACCACCACGCCCAGCTCTGTCTGTTTTATTCTTTTGGCTGACGGCCCACACGAGTGACCTCATTTTAACGGATCACATTTAACAAGGCTAGGTCACACTCCAAGGTACTGGGGATAGAACATCCCAGGCCAGCAAGATGGCTGGCCTGAGAGGCTGGTATAGGTGATTGCTGCTAAGACTGACTGTGTGAGTTCCATCCCTGGAACCCATGATGGGTAAGAGAGAAGACAGGCACAAGATACTCTATGACCTCCACATAGGTATCATGGTACATGCGGCCACACCCGTAAATACTTAAGTGCAAAGGGAAAGGATTTCATCATCTCAATTTTAAGGGAGACATTCTTCAACCTGGAGGGCCAGGACTCAAGGATGCTGAATTACCTCAAGTGTCTTTAAGATCACACAATCTTAAAGCCACAGTGCAGAGATCCTGGGCTGTGTGGAGCAGAGCGAGTGTTACCCTTTTCCAAACAGCCGTAGTACACACAGAAGTAGCTCTCACATAAATATGAAAGGGTCCCACCCCTCAGTGACCCAGGAATCACAGGCTTGTAGAGCCATGGTCCAAGCTGATATCATACTCTTGGCTAGAAAACCAGTTCCTCCTTGAACTCACAGGACGGGTTAGGCAGGATTGCCGTGTTTCCTGGGCTGTTACAATGGCACAGTGTTCACTGGCACCCTTCTGTAGTCTGGAGTTGCATTTCCGGGACCCTGAACTGCATCCCCGTTTAACTGGGCTGTGTGTGGTCTCCTTCTCAGGAGGTCTGTCTAAACAGAGCATAATAACGCAACATGGTGAAAACACACAAAAGAATAGAGAAAAATGTTTGCTTGAAGTCTCTTCAAGGGACTTACAGAATAGCAGGAATCGATGATTCCCAGGAACAGGGTGATCTGTTGAACTTCCCCAGAGGATTATTTGGGACTCTCAGATCATTGACTGTCTCCCTTTTCTAATCCATTCTTATTGCCTCCTGAGTGGGACATGAGGCTGACAACAGTGACGTAGAAACTAAGCTTGATGCATAAGGAGCCTAGTCAGAGTCTGGTAACATTCATCATCGTCTCATTCCAGGTACCTGATACATACGCCATCAGATATGTCCATGGTAAGAATATTCTTGCCAACTTGCCAAAACTCTAATGGCTGCTCACATACTAAGAACTATGTGTAGTGAGAGTTTTCACTTTAAGGAAATGAGACCGCTGGGTGTGAAAATGAGCCTGGTGTAAGTGTGTAAGTTTTAAGAGATTGAGTGAGAGATCTAATGAGAATTAGAGCCAGATACAAAAATATTATAAATAAAATGCCTTATTATAAATCAAATACAGCCTTCTGCAAGCGCTTCTATATAAGAACTGAAAAATAGGAGTTTGAGAGATCCTTCTAGGAAGCTAGAGCGATGCCCCAGCGGCGAAGAGGCCGTGTTGCTCTTGCAGAGGGCCCTGGTTACACTCCCAGCATCCTCTTGGGGCTCCAAACCATCCGTAACTCCAGTCTCGGGATCAGATAACCTCTTCTGAACACCAGAGGTACCAAGCACACCCATGAAGCGAATACATATGTACAGGCAAAACAGTCCACACACGCGAAATACACGTGAATGTTTTAAAAAGTCCCACTAGTAGGGCCAGACACGGTGGAGTCTACATCTGTGATCTCAGCATTTGGATCATGGAGGCTAAAGGATTGGGAACTCAACGTCACCATCCAGGGTGGCATTGAACTCCTGACCCTCCTGTCTCTGCTTCAGAGCCCTGAGATTTTAATAGTTGTGCCACATTGATTGTGTCACACTGGGGACTAAACCTATGGCTTTTTGCATATGCAGCAAACATTTTACCAGCTGAGCGACATCCCAGCCCCAGAGTGTTTAAGAGTCTACTGTGTTAGGTGAGCTAGAGTTCCATGTGTCCTCTGTTTACTGTGTCCCCTCCTGAGAGAGTGCGGGAGGGGGAGGGAGGGAGGAGAATGTGTGTCTGTGCACACGTGTATGGAGACCGCAGAGGTCCACATCAGATGTCTCCCTCTGTCCATCTACACCTTACTTTTTGACAAGAGGCCTCTCACTAAATCTGGAGTTCACTGATTGGCTGAAGGTCATCTTCTCTTCTCCTACCCTGTTCACTCTGGCCCCCTTCTTGACAAGTTCTCCTATTTTCTATTCTCGTGTCCTTAAAAGGAAAAAAATAAAAACCAAAAAGAATCTGAATCTTTGAGTTCCGTGTGGGTTGTTTGCAGGAACACGGGTGGGCAGCACACCCGTGGCTGCAACCCTGAGGAAAACTGGTTCATCAGAAGTGTGAGCCAGCAGCAGCTCCCCAGCCAGGGGTGAGGCCCCGTGAGCCCCTCCCACCGGGTTAGAACTGCAGTCTTTGTGGCGCTGTCTGTATGGATGCCCTCTGTTAGGTCTCTGTTCATGCACAGTGGCGCAGTGCACCCTACACATTTCTCCCTCACAGTTCTGCTTTTTATTCTGTCTATTGTAAGTGATGGGCTTCGTGGTTACAGATGCAGCTCCACAGCGAGACTGCAGTAATGCCATTTCTCAAAACAGCGTTGTAACAGGGGAGAGGAGGAGCGGGAAGACTAAGGGGCGGTGGGTTAAATTGTGCAGTGGGAAAACGTGGGCTAGGGACTCTCATCCTGGGCATGCGGTACAGATAGGTCAGGAGTGTAAGCTTTTTGTTGGGCGTGTGTGTGTGTGTGTGTGTGTGTGTGTGTGTGTGTGTGTGTGTGCCGTGCATGTGTGTTTTCATGTGTGTTTGCATATGTATCGCTCAGTGTGTGCCTATATTTGGATTCACAGAGGTGGACTGACTTACGTCACAGTGTATGACTATCTCACTGGACTGTGACACCTGTTACCTCGTTGCTTTTCAGATAAGTCTGTGCCACTTACAGTAAACGTGGGAATACTTTTCTTTTCCATGTACCTGCCAGCATTGGGCATGATCATTTTAAGACTTCTCAAGTTAAATTACTTAGTAAAGGTAGTTTCAATTTTTCAAGTTAATTACTTGGTAAAATTAACCCCCTTTTTATTTTAATCTGAGGTGAGGAGGATGCCACGCAGTACCGTGTTCTCCCATGCCCCCCTATGGGGTAATTTATTGTGGTGTCTTCCTCAGAGTGAGTTAGGAAGCACGAGAAGCTTAGTAAATCTTTTATGTAAGTAGTGATGTCACATACCCAGAACGCACACGGAGCATAAAAGATAGAAATGCCTGCTAGGTTGTTTGAGCTCCGGTGTTGATGAACTTTCTTCTCAAGGGTTCGAGCATAAATACGATAGGCTCGTGAGCAGGGTTAAGATAATGCATAATAAAAATGAAAAATAATTTGTGTAAAATTTTGACATAGCCAAATCGTAATAATTCTTGAGTAGATTTTCATGACAAATGTCCACTCATAAGAAAAATTTAATCTGAGGGGGGAGGAGCTTAACTACAGTTTTGGAGTTTGTGTCTCTGTCATCAGGTTGGTTGCAGATGTTTAAACTGATGGGAAATATTCGAGCTGCTCATATATGAGACAAGGGGTGCTATTTGAAGGCCAGTATTGGCCACACCTTGTTTCAGATGGTGGCCTGTGTATGTCACTGGCCCGCTGAGCTTTCCTGGTCTTCCATCGCTGTATGTAATAAACACTTGAAACATCTTCCAGGAATGAAAGGCTTAATTTTGCTTGCCATCTTGAAGGATCTCATTCATGGTCAGGTGACCTCTGGGCAGAGTGTGGGAGCCAATGATGAAGTGGTATCAGCCCTCAGGGCCAGGGAGTGAGAGCAAGGAGAAGGCAGTTTGAGTCCTAACATGTTTAAAGACATGCCACCAATAACACTTGTGTTCACACATGTTAGCGTTTGTGTGTCTTTGTGTATAATGTATGTAGTTGGACTGTAAGATAATGCTGCGCTGGTAAAAGACCTTCGGGTTTATCTGGAAGACCCCTGTGCTGAAGCACTTCCTGTTTCTGGAAGACCCCTGTGCTGAAGCACTTCCCGTTTGGATGTTGAGGGGAGAAGCTCCAGGGGAAGCTGATTGGGCTCTGTGGTGAGAGCGAGAGTCTCATTAAGCAGCCCTATTGGGCCCAGGCCTGTCTTTGCAGACCAGAATGGCCTCCTGCCTTTGTCCCCAATGCTGAGTCTCAGGCGTGTGACTACACAGGCCGTACTCCCGTGTAAGCATGATGCCGACTGTGAATGCCTCTTCCATCAAGTTCTGCTAATCTGGGGGAGGTCTGTGGCTTTGCTTCATATTCACTATTGATGAGAGAGAGAGAGAGAGAGAGGGAGGGAGGGAGGGAGAGAGGGAGAGAGGGAGGGAGGGAGGGAGAGAGAGAGACAGACTTAAAAACTCTTAATTTTCTATAACCCTCCCTTCAAGTCTTAACATTTTTATATTCAAACTTCATTTACTAATCATTCCTTGACCGAGCCATTTAATTTATATGGTTTCAAGAAAGAGGAAACGAGGGCAATTGGAAAGACCAGAAATGAAACGGGAAGGTAACTAAAATGTAAACCGCAAGCGAGTCCTTTAACCCACTTCAGAGACTCACTCTTCCATCTTGGAAGTTCCAAGAATTTGATCCCCCAATCTAAGGCTTCTTCTTTAGACTCCTAATGAACAGTTTTGAGAAATCTTTAAATACACTTAGCTGTTTTCATGAGCATCCTGGTGCGTGGATTGGAGTTATTTTCCCTTCCCCTTCCCCTTGCTAAGACAGCATCCCTTTGCATAGTCCTGGCTGAGCTTGAACTCCTCTTACAGACAAGACTGCCTCTAAACTTGCAGCGATCGCCTTGCCTCTGCTTCCAGATGCTGACATTCCAGTGTGAGGACCTGCCCAGCCTTCCAGATTAGATTTCCTAAGACCAATGCTGAGTATGACATAACACAATGATCGGGTCTCTTTCTGTTGCCTAATCAAATTAACACACGATTAATTCAATTGTTATTGTCATTTACATAGCAAACTTTCCTTATCTTCTTTTTTTTATAGTTCATTTTGACATGCCTTTTGTCAAATGGACTTTATGCTGCTGTATATTCTCCATATCTATAATTCTATATATAACACAGGCTATGCATATTTCTAAGACAGTGTGTTATTAAATGCCTACTTCACTCAGACAGAATCAGCACAAGAGAAAATTGCACCACAGTTAATTTCGGGTTTGTTTCCCTCTCTTGTTTATTTCCATGAACACTTTGACAAATAGTGTCCCACATTTATATATCCGTAGACTTCTTGACAGTTGCCAGTCCAAAATAGCCACACTGTGTGTTCCTCTCCAACTTCGAACTATTCCTTTAGCTGATGAAGCGTGTGCTGTGTTTACATCTGCCCTTCTTTGTATTTTAGACACAGTAGGCTTTTGCACTTTCTTATAGATTTATACTACATTTCTTGATTCCATGAACAACATTTTCTCCAGATACCAATTATTGTCAAGTGTCAGCTGGACTCCCAGGCTGCTTTGTGATAGTTTTCTATGACTGCAGTGAACTCCACACCATCAGCTGATGGGAAGGGGTGTGCTTGACTGACAGCCCCAACGTTGCAGTCCATGCTCTCTGGTCTTGTTGCTTCTGGGTCTAGGGTGAGATAGAACATCATAGTGGGACTGTGAGGTGTGCACAACTCACATTTCACGTCTGCAAAGCCAAAACAGAGGAAGAGAAAGAGGCTGGAATCCTCAGACCACATTGGTGCCTACTGACCTAAATCCTCCCCTATAGTGCCAGGCTGGTGACCAAGGCTTGGATACAGTTGCCTTTGAGGGGCAATCTATACCTTCTACAACTTAATCTTTATATAATTATTATTGTTATTATTGATAAATGCCTGATAATTAGTGTTAGAACAAATTGCTTAGCCATATAGCTAACATTTTGGTTCTTTTTTAAGACCAAGTCTCGTGTAGTTCAGACCAGCTTTGAACATGTACAGTTGAGGTGGTCCTTGGCCTTCTGGTATGCCTGCCTTCCTTCCCGAGTGCTGGGTTTATGTGTGTGCCACCAAGCTAGGCTGTTGATCTAGTATTGTTCCAACAGAGATGAGATGGGATTTCAGAGTCCTTCCCTTATACTGATGTTTTCCTGGACGTGGGAATAAACTCCACGAATTCTATTGATGTCCGTGGTTGCTTTGGAAAGGACAGCCATCTTATGCTTTGGTGAGTACCCATCAAATGCAGGCTCACACTAGGAGTGCAGGTTATTTTCAGGTGAATCAGGTATATTTATGTGATTTGCAAATATTTCCCTTCCTGAAGATGCTGCTGGTATCTGCCTGCCATGCCAACCCCAGTGCTGGGACTCACGTGAGGCTGGAGGTCAGACTGCCCCAGGAATACCCTGGATTGGTGACTCCTCATGAATGTGGGTGCTGAGAAAGAAAGTAGGTTTGAAAAGGCCCAAACCATGGGATAACATGAAAAGGCCAGGGTCTGGTCACCCCCTTTGAGTGGGCATCCCCTTTTTGTTCCTCTTACAACATCATTGGTGGTGGATTTGAGTATTGTCAGCACCTAGACTATATCTGAGTGGTGACATACACCTTTAATCCCAGCACTGAGGAGGCAGAGATGGGCAGACCGTGTGATCTGTAAGCCAACCTGGCTTACTGAGTGAGTTCTAGGACAGGCTCCAAAGCTGCAGAGAAACCCTGTTTCAAAAAAAAAATCCAGTGACAAATGCAATTTATACTGTGATTAATATATCATGACATTTTCCTTCTTTGACAGTTATTACCCAAATAGAATTTCTCTAAATTCCTATACTTTATAAGGACACAAACTTGAAATAGTCAGTTGAAGAAATTGATATGTGGAAATAATTCAGTATCATTTCTGTGGGTCACATTTTCTTGTTGGTCTTGTCAGGAAGAGGAGGAAATTAAAGAGGGAGAAAGCAGACAGGGAAGGAGGGTGGGAGAGAGAGTGAGAGGGAGAGATGGGGGGAAGGGAGAGGAGGAGGAAGAATGGGGATAAGGGAAAGGAAGGTGGAAAGGAAAGCTACTAGGAGGAAATGAGGCGAGGAAGAAAAATGGTGGGGCAGGGAAAGGGGGGAAGAGAAAGGGGAGGGAGAAGAAAAGATGGGGAGGGAAAGAGAAGATGGGGGAGGGGAAGAGAAGATGGGGAGGGGAAGAGAAGATGGGGGAGGGGAAGAGAAGATGGGGGAGGGGGAAGAGAAGATGGGGGAGGGGGAAGAGAAGATGGGGGAGGGGAAGAGAAGATGGGGGAGGGGAAGAGAAGATGGGGGAGGGGAAGAGAAGATGGGGGAGGGGAAGAGAAGATGGGGGAGGGGAAGAGAAGATGGGGAGGGGAAGAGAAGATGGGGGAGGGGAAGAGAAGATGGGGGAGGGGAAGAGAAGATGGGGGAGGGGAAGAGAAGATGGGGGAGGGGAAGAGAAGATGGGGGAGGGGAAGAGAAGATGGGGGAGGACGAGAACAGAAGAGCAAGTAAGCACAATTTAGAACTCCGAAGTCCTTTAAAAACATTTTTAGAGTTATTTTTTGTATTATTTATGTATTGTTATACATGTATGAGTATTTTGTCTGCATTTATGCCTATGTACCACGTGTGTGCCTGGTGCCCTCAGAGGTCAGAAGAAAGCAACAGATCATCTGGAATAAGAATTACAGAAGGTTGTGGGCAGCCACACGGGTGCTGGGAATTGAACCCCAGCCCTCTGCGAGAGCACCAAATGCTCTTAACTGCTGAGCTGTCTCTCTCTTCTGACTGTGGTAAATAATGGCAGAATGTTTTTGTGGCCCTAAAGAGATAAACAGGTTTTGGATAAGTTATCTAGATTTTTGACATGGCAAGGATTAAATGTGGCATCTTTAGGAAGGTGACAAAACATAATTCAGAATTTTTGTTTGCCCAATCTTCCCAGATAACAAGTGTGAGCTCCAAGTGTCGGAGACTACAGGGTGCGTTTGTCCTTGATGGCCCTGAGTTCTAAGCACTCCCTCCTGAAGAGCTGTGTGTAAAATGATTTTAGGAATGAAGCCCACCTTCTCCCTGCTGTGGGTACATTCTGCCTTCAAACACTTCCACAATAGTCACAAGAGCATCTTTCTGCTCCACCCATCTTCAGTGGGCATCAAGAAACGGAGTTAGGGCTGGCGCAGGCCTTTAATTCCAGCACCCAGGAGGCAGAGGCAGGCGGATCTCTATACGTTTGAGACCAGCCTGGTCTACAGAGCAAGCCCCAGGCCAGCCAGGCTACACAAAGAAACCCTGTCTCAAAAAACATGGAGTCAGATCTGGCACTCAGACCTTTTAAAGCATCCTTCCTGGCCACACAAATGGACAGGGGTTCAGAAAATGCATCTGGTGGCCTCCTGAGTCCTTCCCAAGAGCCCTTCGGGGTGGGCTGATGGATGGGCAGCTTCTGTTGGAGGAAGTGTGTGTGTGTGTGTGTGTGTGTGTGTGTGTGTGTGTGTGTGTGTGAGGGTGGACAGCACGGGCGGGCCGGCACCAACAGGGTTAAGCAGCTTGCCAGCATGAACAATGGGAACTGGGTAGCTCTAAATGAAATGAGCTGAATATTTCATTCGGCCACTCAGCTGCCTGCTCCAATTGCCTCCTTCGCTAAAATAAGAGCTTAATCTAAAGTGACAACAACATCAGTTTCTGTGTGCTCTAGTCATACTGAACATGACTTCCTTAACGTAAACACTATTTACATGGACTGTCTGGATGGAGCAGGGAATCAGGAGCGTGCCCGGCTAAGACACAGGCCGCAGTGAAGGATGAGGAGCAGGCAGCTTAGAATTAACATC
Source organism: Cricetiscus sungorus (assembly GCA_030556225.1). Taxonomy (NCBI): domain Eukaryota; kingdom Metazoa; phylum Chordata; class Mammalia; order Rodentia; family Cricetidae; genus Cricetiscus; species Cricetiscus sungorus. The sequence continues at coordinate 49,245,396 of JANBXA010000735.1, read as the reverse complement.
AGCAAATGAGAGCCTGACCCTCAGAGGGCATGTCCCTGATCCATTTCCAAATGAGAGAGCATTGCACCAGTAACCCCGGCGTCTGTCAGGCCCGTGGCATTTAAAATAAAGCAGCACCTTTCCAGTTTGGACACTTAACCAAATGCATTATGTCTGACCCGTCTCCCAACTTCCCTGACACGCCAAGACAGATCCCTCACTGCAGTTATTAGGAGCGTTCGAACACTTGGGACCAATAACCTCACTCCCTCAGACTCCCTGCTCACAGCAGCATGAACGCCTTCTGGATAAAGAGGGCATCCCATTCTGGGGAACAGGGCAGCCAGCGATGTCAGGGAGCGGCAGACAAGATGTGGCCTTTGAACTGCAGGCTTTGATATCTCTGGGTTTGAAGGTGGTCTCCTGTCGAAGAGTTCTAGAAGGCTAGAGATGTGGTTGTGACAAGGCACTGGCTTAGCAGAAGCTGTAGAATAATTTGAGTAATTTCCCTCCCATACTGGACAGTAGTGATGGAGGCAGTTACCAATCTGGGCTCTGAGCTATCGACGGTTTTTGTCCATGAGGAGAATGCTATCGGATCAATTATCTCCACTGTGTTAGACTCCTTGGGGGCCTTCAGGATCACAAGATATCGAAATATTGTACTTAGTCCTATTAGAATTATTGCTAGTTAATGAAATTTAGTGGTTTTCCCATTATCCTCATGGATAAGGAAATAAAAGCACAGGGGACTTGCCAGGATGTTGAAATCACACAAGCTGTAGGGTGCCAGGGAAAATGCGTGTGTGTGTGTGTGTGTGAGCATGTGTGTGTGTGTGAGCATGTGTGTGTGTGTGAGCATGTGTGTGTGAGCATGTGTGTGTGTGAGCATGTGTGTGTGAGCATGTGTGTGTGTGAGCATGTGTGTGTGTGTGAGCATGTGTGTGTGAGCATGTGTGTGTGAGCATGTGTGTGTGTGTGAGCATGTGTGTGTGAGCATGTGTGTGTGTGAGCATGTGTGTGTGAGAGCATGTGTGTGTGAGCATGTGTGTATGTGTGTGTGTGAGCATGTGTGTGTGTGTGAGCATGTGTGTGCAAGCATGTGTGTGTGTGAGCATGTGTGTGTGTGAGCATGTGTGTGTGTGAGCATGTGTGTGTGTGAGAGCATGTGTGTGTGTGTGAGCATGTGTGTATGTGTGTGTGTGTGAGCATGTGTGTGTGTGAGAGCATGTGTGTGTGTGTGTGAGCATGTGTGTGTGTGTGTGTGTGTGTGTGCGCGCGCATGTATATATATTCACAGACACGTGTGTATGTTTGCCAGCATTCATGTGGAGGCAGAAGACCAACGTAGAGCCTCACTCTTCAGGTGCTATCTACCTTGATTTTTGGAAACAAGGGATCTCACTGGCCTGGGACTTTGGAAATGGGCCTGCTGGCCATCAAGTCCCAGCATCCTCCATCTCTGTCTCCCCAGCATGGGGATTACAGGTATGCTTTGTCATGCTTGGCCATTTTTATGTGGGTTCTGGAGGTTGAATTCAGATCTACCTGTTGCAAGGCAAGGATTTTACAACTGAACTGTCTTTGCGATGCACGGTATTTTGTCTGGTAAATTGTCTCTGCTTTGAATCATCACAAATGCTCTTTCTCGTTTTCCAATCAGTTCTCTTAAATTTTTCCTCAGTTGATCCTTCTAGAATGATCTTCCAGACATAAGTATGTGTCTTTGCAGTCTGCTGGTAGATGGTGGCTGTCGTTACACAAGTCCCAGTTGTCTCCATATGTGTTGGGCATTCTCAGTTTGCCCCCCAGGCTCTGGTTTGTGTGATTTGGTCACCATGGGAGTCGGGTGATGTCATGCCACACGGAAGCGTGACATCCCCAGAAGGTGCTGTTAGGATGTTCAGGTGTCAGCATCCCTCTACTGAAGAGGAGACAAAGCCGACGCTGCCATCGTAGGCTTGTTTTCACCTCCTTGGGGACACGCAAGCCTGGGTTCCTCCACGTGTGCCTTTCCAACTTATCACCGTGTACCATCTCAAAGAGCCTTCTAGTATTCTTTTTGACTTAAGAAACATGGACAAGAAGACAGTGTGGGAGTCCTCCTCCTCCTTTACTGACCCTGCATCCACTGTTAGGTCCTGTTTTCTGCAGACTCCCGAATGAGGAAAGCTTTCGCATTGTCTGATGATGGCACAGTCACTTTCACAAATATTATTTGCACAATGTGTCCTACTAAGGCAGATAGATACCACATGATGACCACTCCTGTGAGACCTGTGTAAATGCCAAAGATGTCTGGGGGTGGGGCAGCTGTTTCTCAGTTTGTCCCGTGTCTGAGGGCACAGCAATGTCTGAGGAGGGCCCTGCTTTGAGGTGGGCAGGGAGGCAGCCTCCACCCTGACAGTGAATAAGAGGCTCCTAACAGCCATGCGGGAGCACAGCCCTATCCCGTGTCTCTACTCCTGTCGTGATGACGCATGGGAGAGCCATTTCTTCCCTCTCTAGAGATGCCCCTGTACCTTGCTGTTTCTATCGTGAAGACACGGTTGTCTCTTGCACTTGGGAGGTGGGAAGATTTCAGATTTGAAGCCGGCCTCAGCCACATGGTGATTCCAGGGTAGCCTGGCCTACAAAAGGTACCTTGTCAAGAGGCCCAGTTGAAACAAAGACCAAAAGGCTCCAAAGAGAGCTGGTCTGCACTCCCGAGAACTCTCTTCCATGTTGTTTCTCCCAGTGGCCTTTGTGCAAACCCACCGCTAGTGTGTTCACCCCCCCCCCGGGGAGCATTGAGGATCTGTAGCTTCTCATTGAATTTATCTCCCCCCACCGATGTTTAAGTTTTGGAGAAAGACGTTAATTGTATGTTGTATATGTTAGGGTTGACTTTATTTCATCCTTCTTTGAAAGTGGATGGACAGGGTTTATTTTTTGTTTTTAAATTTATTCAGGTTGATTTTGCACGTGTGTGTGTGTGTGTGTGTGTGTTTGTGTGTGTATGTGTGTGTTTTTGTGTGTGTATGTGTGTGTATGTGTGTGTGTGTTTGTGTATGTATGTGTGTGTGTATGTATGTGTGTGTATATGTGTATGTGTGTGTATGTGTATGTGTATATGTGTGGTGTATATGTATGTGTGAGTATGTATGTTGTGTGTGTATGTGTATGTATGTGTATGTGTGTGTGTGTGTGTGTGTGTGTGTACAGGTGTCCATGGAGACCAGAAGGTAGGTTTGGGCCTTCTGGAGCTGGAATTACAGGGTTTTTTTTGAGAGCCACCCCATGTGGGTGCTCAAATCAGATCTCTGTCACTTGATAAGGCAGTAAGTACTTTTCCTGGCTGAGCCATTTTTCCAGCTCTTTTAAAGTAATCATAAACCAATATAGGGATACTTGTAATTTATACATGTTAAGAGAGGCCATATGAGGTTCTGACATGTGTATATAGCATGTTTAAATCTGCTGAAACATATTTATCTCTGTAGAATTTGTTTCTTTATAATGAAAACGTTAGCTTTTTGAGAACTACTACATTTTGTTATTTATAGCCACTCAACAAGCAAGAAGCAAAATTTATTAAATTTAAAATTAAACAGTGGTATCTCATAATCCCCCCCCCAGCTGGGTGGGTGTAAGGAGGGAGAGAGAGGAAGAGAGAGAGAGAGAGAGAGAGAGAGAGAGAGAGAGAGAGAGAGGAGGGAGGGAGGGAGGGAGGGAGGGAGGGAGGGAGGGAGGGAGAGAGAGAGTGAGTGAGTGTACCCTGTTATGTTTTGAGACTGACCTCAAGCTCATGGATATCCTCCTGCCTCAGCCTACTGAGTCCTGGGAGTAAAGGTATCCTACTGTTTCTTAAAGGAAAACCATGTGGTTTAAAAAAAAATGCACCTTCAACAACGAGCCCTCATTTTCACAGAAAGACCCCCCCAGCTCCTGTTCTATCACAATCCACACGGGAGTACATGTACGCATCTCCCAGCCTCCTGCATGCTCTAAGATCCTGTTGTTATGATTTAAATGGTAAATTCCTAGCACAGGCATCAACTTTACATCACAACAAATGTCTGGCTCCTTGGAGCTGGCTGTGTGATGGCAGAGGCAGCACAGGTGGTCCTGCGTCCTCACTGCTGGTGGGTGGCTTCATCTCTCGTGTCCATGTTGCTGCCTGGAACCTTGGTGGTCTGTAATTGCGCCTCACCGCCAGGACTGCAACTCGAAAGGCAGCATGGTGCAGCCTTCGCAGCAGCTCCCTTTGCAGAAGGTAGTTGCTGAGAGCCGATACTGATGAGCTTGCTAATTTGTTTAATAGACAGAGTTTAGTACAGGCAACAGGGTTTGTCTGCTAGCTGTCATCAGACGTCAGCCCCGGGCTGCCCCAGGCGGTGCACTTGCTTTTGCCAGATTCTAATGTTGCTTTGTTTCTCTTAGCTTCCACCTACTCTACTCACTTACTGTAATTGGGAGAGCCGTGGCTGAGGTAGGAAGGGAGAGGGTAACAGTAGTCGTGTTCCAGTCCTGGGCTTGGGGGCCTTAATACCGATGCTCACTGATGACCAAGGAACCATCCTGGGCTTGCTTGTCACTGGCCAGTGGAGTTGAGGGAAGGAGACCTTCTCTCACAGAAGACCTGAAGGGACAGCCTGACTGTGGTGCTTCTCAAAGCTGACCCCAGTCCTCCATGCTTCTCCTGGTCTGCAGGCTCAGAGGTCATGCACAGTATCAGGGTGTTTCTTTAAGGATGCTTGTGAGTCTAAGTGTCTTCTGCATATTCAGTATGATTGTAAGTGACAGAAGGAGCTGTAATAAATAAAGCAGACTAAATCCATGCTTTGTAGGAGTCTGGGAGTAAAGTAAGAATATATAGAATTAAGAACACACACACACACACACAAATATACATACATACATACATACATACATACATACATACATACATACAAATGTCCATGCACTCACACACATACAAAGTGTGGCAGTTTGACAAAAAAAGGTCCCCATAGGCCCATAGGGAGTGGCACTGTTAGGAGGTCTGGCCTTGTTGGAATAGATGTGGCTTTGTTGGAGGAAGTGCGTAGGCTCTGGTCTCAGAAGCTCCAGCCAGGCTGGCAGTGCAATGTCTCTTCCTGCTGCCTGAGGATCCAGATGTAGACCTCTCGGCTCCTTCTCCAGCACCGCGTCTGCCTGCCTGCTGTCAAGCTTCCTGCCGTGGTGATAATGGACTAAACCTCTGAACTGTAAGCCAGCCCCAACAAAATGTTTTCTTTTAGAAGAGTTTCCATGGTCACGGTGTCTTTTCATAGCAGTTGAAGCCCTAACTAAGACATAAAGACACTGGTAACACAAATAAAGACACTAAAGCAGGAGAAGGGAGTTCTGGTGCTGTTTTAGACAATGAAGTCGGGGAAAGTTCTTTGAGAAGACCCAAGACTAGATGAGAGACAAGTTCTGTGAGGAGATGGAAGTCAGTCCAGTGTTTCTAGAACAGTTTGCACGGCAGCATTAGGGATATACCACTGGAGAAGAACACACACACACACACACACAAACACACACACACACACACACGCACATGCACACGCACACACATAACAACAGCACTTGTGTGTTCATCTTCCATGTGTGGGGAAGTGGGTTTGTCAGGTGCATCTCTTGTAAGATTTAAGTTATGCGTGGTGGGTGTGTATTAATTGGCCATATTTATGGTTCATAATGTGATGTTTAAATATGGGTTTTCAGGGCATATTTCGAAGGGAACATGTGCAGAGTGGGCTGTCGGGCTAGAGAGAAGGGACAGGGATGTGTGTGCAAAGACCACCGTAGTTCCAGCCAGAGGGACCGGGGGCTGTTACTAGAGGGGCAGTGGAGATGACGTGGAGGGGGTCACCTGCTTTCAATGATGACTTGATGGGAGGGTTGGAGAAGGAGAGCTGCCCACGGTGACACTTACAATATCCGTACTACGATTTATTTTGGGAAAGACGGGGTGGGATGAGGTGACAGCTAGCTAGAAGTTGTTTTTGAACATCCATTTTTGGTAAATTCGGAATAGCATGCAAAGGAAGTTTCAGAAGACTCAAGACGAGTGCATGCTGCTCTGAATTTAAAGCAGAGGAGGCATGCCGGGCTCCCCGGAGCCAGTGTCAGGCCTCAGGGGCATGATGAAACTTGACTCCCTTCAACAGTTCCCTGCCATCAGATCCTGATCTTAGAACCAACACTTTAATAATATGTCCCCAAATTACGCTGATGTGAAAAAGGTGCCTGTAGTTAACAGATAAAGGCACAGCTCGAAGGACGAGCTTTTGGTACCAGTGTGCAATCATTAGTCTCAGAAACCCAGGCAGGCAGTTGTCATGCTTTTCAGTCCACTGGGTTCTTCCATTTACTACTTAGAGAAAAAGTAATTGTGTGTATGTGTGTGTGTGTGTGTGCGTGTGTGTGTGTGTCTGTGTGTGTGTGTATGTGTGTATGTGTGTGTGTGTATGCATCTTCGTGTGTGTGTTTGTGTGTGTGTATGTGTGTGTGTGTGTGTGTGTGAGTGTGTGTGTCTGTGTGTGTGTCTGTGTGTGTGTGTTTGTGTGTGCGTGTGTGCGTGTGTCTGTGTGTGTGTGTATGTGTGTATGTGTGTGTGTGTATGCATCTTCGTGTGTGTGTGTTTGTGTGTGTATGTGTGTGTGTGTGTGAGTGTGTGTGTGTGTGTGAGTGTGTGTGTCTGTGTGTGTGTGTCTGTGTGTGTGTGTTTGTGTGTGCGTGTGTGCGTGTGTGTGTATGTGTGTATGTGTGTGTGTGTGTGCATCTTCGTGTGTGTGTGTGTGTCTGTGTGTGAGTGTGTGCGTGTGTGTGAGTGTGTGTGTGTGTGTGTGTCTGTGTCTGTGTGTGTGTGTGTGAGTGTGTGTGTGTGTGTGTCTGTGTGTGTTTGTACACACATGCAGGTGCTCATGGAGGCCAGAAGAGGGCGCCAGATGCCCTGGAGCTGGAGATACAGGCAGTAGTGAACTGCTTGACACGGGTGCTGGGAACCAAACCTGGGTCCTTTTGGAGAGCAGCTCTTGCTCTTAACACCTGAGCCACCTGTCCAGCCCCACGTTTGCTGTTTTTACACAAAGCTTCCATGAGGGAGCAGGGACCCTAGAGAGGTGACTTTGATCTCCTTTTCTGTAAAACTCGGACACGAGACTCCAGGGTCAGGTGGTTGGCTACAGGTGGCACTCTCTCGGCAGGCACTTTCCTGCACCTATGCGATGTGGGCGGCCAGAAGGCGCTCTCAGAAGGGTTTATTTGGACTTATAGTCCATTACCATGAGGGCGACAGGAGCAGGAAGCTAGCTGAGCATGTGTCACCACTCAGGAAGCAAACAAGGATATAAACTCAGAAAGCCTGGGCAACCCCATGGATGCACTTCCTCCAGCAATGCCTCGCCTCTCCAGTTCCATGACCTCCCCAGGCTGCCCCACCCACTGAAGTGAGGACCAGATGTTCACACACGCCACCTCCGCAGGACACCCCTCGGCAGTGGCCAGAGATGGCCCAGGGACTGAAGTGGCAGGGGACTTAAGAAGCTTGTCATCAAAGAAGATGAAGGATCTAGAGAAATCGAATCTGCCTGCTTAATTTTACTGATTATGTATATTAGTCCCTCTTCCCTTTTTAGTTTAAAATGACAGTGAAAGATGGCGCTTTAATAGTGCCTCTAAGGAAGAAATCAGCTGCAGCTTCTGCGAGACAGGAAAGATGTCAGAGGAGTTTGTGTTCTGCGTTCCCCTGCTTCTCTATCCGAACGCATTTCTCCAGCGCTGTGGAGTTGCGGGGAAAGGTGCCCCCATCCATAGAAGCCACATGTCACTGCGCTGTACCTGGAGGCCAGCTTTGTGCGGAGACTTGGCTAATTTTTTGTTCTGTTTTGTGTGGTTTTCTGATGAGGTTTCATGTAGCCCAGGCTGGCCTCAGATTTTCTGTGTAGCCCAGGTAAGCCTTGAACTACTGATCCTACCCTGTCTCCTTTATCAGTGCTGTTATCACAGATGTACACCACTGTGCCTGGCTACCAACGTCTTTGGTTAAGACAAGCTCTGGAAGGACGGTGTGAATTAGAGTAAAATGCCCCTAGAGAGGTGGCATGCTTGGAGATGCTGCATGCTGTGACTCTGTGGAGAGCCGGGCCACAGGCTCCTGCAGCGAGGGCTCTGCGGAATTAAATGCACGACTTTTAGTCTTTGTTAAAGCCAACACTGCCGCTCTTTGCCGTGTTTCTAACTACCATACTAAAGACACACTTATATAACCATTTGTATGGTTTTGCCAAACCGTAGAAAAAAAGATGCCCTGACAAATGTGGCAGATGCCCAAGCAAGCTCCTTGGGCACTCACTCTGTGAGCGCCAACGGGGGCTGGGTTAGAAAGCCAGAGCCGCCCAGGAGTGTGCCGGGCAATGGTTTCCACCAGCTAGTAAGATCCCATTATGATGCAGGGAAACTCTGTAAGCAGGAAGGTCAACAACTCAGAATTACTTCAGGAAGTCCCTGAAACTGACCAGACTCACTAGGATGCCCCCTGCCACAGTAAACAATAGAAGCTGAGGGTCTCTTCCAGAAAAGCTAAGCTAAAAGAAAAAAAAAAAGCCTCAGACAAGCTAAGCTGCCAAGAAGAAGTGGGAAGCAGGTTGACTGCTCGGAAGAGGCTGGATCACTGGCGTCGCTTGGAAGGGACTCTCAACCCCATTTGCAGTGCAGTGTGCTCTAGGCTCCCAGCTTTGTGAGCTGTCACCTGCCCTGGGGTGGGCTTTGATGATGCAGCTGTCTTTGAGTCATCTCTGTCCTTTAGTGTCACTTTATAAAACCCATGGGCTCACTTGCTGACATCTGTACTTGGGTCTGTCTTGGCTTCCTTATCTGGGGTGTTAGACATGTGTGCATCTCCCCAGGACAAGTTTTGTCACACAACAACGCTGTGATGTGCTTGGCTGTGTATCCTCTTTTCTGGACATTGAGGTCTGCCTCATGACTCCTCAGCTAAAGCCCTATTAGGCTTGTGGGATGGCTCAATGGGTAGAGCGTCCGTTGGAGTCCCCATGACCATGTAACAACTGGCATGGTCCAGAGGCAGAGGCAGAACTCAGAAATTTACCCACCAGTTCCCGATTACACAGAGCAACAGCAAATAAAAGCAGCTTCTGACCAAGTTGAAGGTGAGAAATCACCGGAGGCTGCCCTTCTGTTTCCCCACATGACTCACTCCCTGCAACGAAAACTCACACAGGGATTGCCCAGTGGTTTTCAGCAATACTTTTACAGTAAATTTGACTGTTTACTAAAGGTAAATAGGTTTTTTTAAGTCAGCTTTTTATTCCTATCAGCACTGTTTTGATGTTCACAATTCACAGCTCAACCCCTCAGCCCACCAGCTCATGAAGGTCTCATTGACAAGGGACATTGGACTAATGTATTATTTGGACACATGGTCCCAGTGACACCTCATCCTTTTTCTCCAGATTTTCTTTTTTTCCACAAGGGAATTTGACTTTGATCTAGGTACTACTGGCAGGATTACACAATACAGTAGGATGGGATTATTTTATTTCTTTATTTAGAGACAAGGTCTCATTATGCAGTTTCTTCTGGCCTGGCACTTGCTGTGTATACTACAGTAGCCTCAAACTTGCAAAGATCTGCCTGGCTTGGCCTCCCAAGTCAGGCTGGGATTAAAGATGTGTGCCTCCAAATTTAGCAGGTAGGATTGTTTAATGAATACAAAATAATGTTCAGAGTCTGATGTGTAATACCATAAAAAAAAACTGCATGGTCTAATATACTCTGGGGCTCCATAAAAGACAGCTGTGACGATGGTGGTGGCTGTAGGGGTGATGGTGGCTGTGGGGATGGTGGTAGCTGTAGGGATGATGATGGTGGCTGTGACGATGGTGGCTGTGACAATGGTGGCTGTGACGATGGTGGCTGTGACGGTGGTGGCTGTGACGATGGTGGCTGTGACGATGGTGGCTGTGACGATGGTGGCTGTGATGATGATGGTGGCTGTGACGATGGTGGCTGTGATGATGGTGGCTGTGACGATGGTGGCTGTGACGATGATGGTGGCTGTGACGATGATGGTGGCTGTGACGATGGTGGCTGTGATGATGGTGGCTGTGACGATGGTGGCTGTGACGATGGTGGTGGCTGTGACGATGGTGGTGGCTGTGACGATGGTGGCTGTGACGGTGGTGGCTGTGACGGTGGTGGCTGTGACGGTGGTGGCTGTGACGGTGGTGGCTGTGACGATGGTGGCTGTGATGATGATGGTGGCTGTGACGATGATGGTGGCTGTGACGATGATGGTGGCTGTGACGATGATGGTGGCTGTGACGATGATGGTGGCTGTGACGATGGTGGCTGTGACGATGGTGGCTGTGACTATGGTGGCTGTGACGATGGTGGTGGCAATGACAATGGTGGTGGCTGTGACGATGGTGGCTGTGATGATGATGGTGGCTGTGGGGTCGATGATGGTGAGAGAGTTAACTACACCAGCACACAGCTGTCAAGGTCAATTTTGCAGTGTTTCAGGGAAAAGTTAGACAATTTATTACAAAATTTAAAATATTTGATTTTTTATTTTAAAAAGTCCATACGAGTGAAAGGTAAAATGTGGAATTTAAAATGTGCTCTATGTGAGATTCAGCACTCTCATGGAAGGGTGAATGATCTTGCGATGGGGACGTCTTATTGTACACACGCTTTTCCTATTGGTTGATGAAAAAACTCTGATTGGTCAGGAGCCAGGAAGGAAGTATAGGTGGGGCTACCAGATATGAGAATTCTGGGGAGAGGGTGCAGAGTGTGAATCACCAGAGAGACACCACATAGTAACAGGTATGGCCAACACCACGTAGCTGCCAACGGAGTAACAGGTATGGGCATTCTCTGGTAAGCCAAGACTACATAGAAATACATAGTTTCATAGAAATTTTTTAATAACAAAGAGAGAGCTAGCCATTGGCCTAACAGTTTATAATTAATGTAAGCCTCTGTGTGTTTATTTGGGACTGATGGTTGTCGGGATGACAAAAAAAACTCAGTCTACAGGTTTGCCACTGTGATGACCAAATGACTCATGAGAAGCAACTTGAAGGCTTTGTCTGGGCTCCCAGTCTGAGGTATAGACGACTGTGGGGGAGGGGGGCTGGGGCAGAGGGTGAAATGGTTCTTCTCATCATCTGCAGTCAAGAAGCAGAAAGTGGCCAGAAGTGGGGCTGGAAGTAAAACTTTCTCAGCAAGGCATTCCTTCCAGAGGGACTCCCCCCGCTCAGAGTGCTGCAGCGTCCCCAAACAGTGTCGCCAGCTGGGGCCAGGTGTTACAGCACAAGTGTCCATGGTGGGCATTTCGTGTCCAGACCACAAGTTTAAGAGTCTTCGATGCCAGGAAAAGTGAGGAGTGCATCCAGGATTAATGCCACTCAGGGCCATCTGATCTATATTAACATACAGGTCAGCCGTGCACAGCTTCCTGTTGACACAGAAGCAAGGCACGTGTGGACAGTTTGCTCTAGCTGCCCTGACATGACTGTGTGAGGTTAGCTCTCCATGGTCTTACAAAGGCCATAACCACTGCCTCTGCTGCATCTGGGGAGCAGAGGTCTGTTTGGAAACAGCTACTGTTGGTGGTCAAAGCCTGGAAAAGTATCCTGGGGAATATGGTGTCTTGGGCAGTGGGTCCTCTCCTCTGGACCGTAGGTTCACATGTATAAACCACAGCCTGACAGTTGCCAGGGATGTGTGTGCATCCCACATCTTAACCTTTCCAGGAGAACCCCACTTCTTTGCGTTTCTCTGAGTACCCTACATCTCAGCCCTTCTAGACTGTACCCACCCATCTTCTCTGCTGTTTCCATGTTAGCCAAACTCCCCCATGGTTTTTTGCCACTCTCCTGCTCTTGGTCTCTTACTGGGTCTAACTCCATTGCCCAGGTTGGCTTTGTGCTAGCAAGAGATACTCCTGTGCAGCCACCGGAGAGCTGGGACGTCACTGTGAACCTCCATGCTGGCATTCTTGCAGCCTCTTAATAGTCCTCACTATGGCCTCCTATTGTAGCGGCCTCAGGGAAGTCCTGAGGTAGATTCCCAGGGAGCAGAGATGGCCTCTCCCACAGTCCCGTTCACCTGATACCATCTTGCCTTGCACTCTGCACTAACCACACCACTATGGATGCCACTGTGGGGGAAGGCACAGCCTCCGTGCCTCTGAGTACCTCTGCCCGCCTTCCCGTAACCTGTAACTAGGTGACTCCCTCACTTTTGTCTGGCATTGACTGGAATGGCACCTTCACATCCTCTCTGTTTAACACTGTATCTGCACATCCTCTCTGTTTAACACTGTATCTGCCCCTCCTCCAACCCCCACCCACGCATCCCAGTTAACATAGTGTATGTCTCCCTCCAGTACTCTTTTGCCTCTGAGTACAATATCCACTGCAGGAGAGCAGGGTCTTGTCTGTGTGGCCCCTGCTCTGTCTTAGAGTCCAGGACGGCCGGCGGCACCTGGAGATGCCCAGTCAGTAAATCTTCTTGAATGACGAAACAATAAGGGTTACTTGGGATGACTTTGCCTGTCATTCCTCACGGACGCTTAGAGACACCATGACTATTCACTTACTTTCTTCTTCATGAAGTCCACGTATGGGCAGCTTCGAGGGGGTAAAGCCAAGTTCTTTAGTACATTTTAGTCGTTTCTTTTGTGTGTGTACATGTATGCGGGCATGCACATATTGCAGAGCACATATGGAGGTCAAAAGACAGCTGGCAGGAGTCTGTTCTCTCCTGCCACGTGGTTCTTGGGGATCAAACCCGGGCCCTTAGGTTTACTGCAGGGGCCTCTTCCCAGTTAGTCATCTTCAGGCCCTTAGATGAAGTCTTAACTGCGTTATCTATAGCTTCCATTTTTACTTTACCTGAAGTATCTATCTGCTCCAGAACCTGCCCCCATTAGCCAACCACAAGCCTCCTGAATCTATATATCCCAGTTATTAAACAACAAGCAATGGGCAGGTAACCCAAGCCTTATCCAACACTGGGCTGATGGTTGGTACATGCATCCCAGCACTGGAGAGGCTGAGGCAGGACGATTGTGATTATGAGGCCAGCCTAGACTACCACATCTGTAAACAAACAATTACAAAGTCTAGATACAGCTTTCCAGTGTGATTATCAACACAAGATTATTAACAAGGGATGCTTGTGGAGGGACTCATAGGACACCGATTAAACTTTTGTTTTAATGTTCTTATCCTATTCTCTGGTTATAAGGTGGGAAAATCTTAAGTCATTGTTTAAGATATTTTTAAGTGAGATTGCGTTATCAGTTGATACAAGCACCAGATAAAGAAATATGGACACAAGAGAAGTATGTAGATACACTGAGTTCTCAGACAAACATGCCAGCGCCGAGTCCGCCAAATCGTGCCTAGTACACACCCCATGTAATAGAAAGTTTTGTACTTAAAGGAACTCTACTGAATAGAGATGACTCTGCTGGTCAAAGTAATTGCTGCACAAGCATGGATACCAGAGTTCAGAACCCAGATCCATGTGCAGCCCTAGACTCAGTATGGCCCCTATGACCATCCCAGTGCCTCTGTATGGCCCCTATAACCATCCCAGTGCCTCTGTATGGCCCCTATAACCATCCCAGTGCCTCTGTATGGCCCCTATAACCATCCCAGTGCCTCTGTATGGCCCCTATGACCATCCCAGTGCCTCTGTATGGCCCCTATAACCATCCCAGTGCCTCTGTATGGCCCCTATGACCATCCCAGTGCCTCTGTGGTGAGATGTGAGGCAGAGACAGGAATCCCTGAAGGCCATAGGCTGGTGAGCCTGGCATAAGGAGCTTTCAACAAAAGACCCTGTCTCAAAGAGGTAGACAGTGAGGATTGTCACACAAAGTTGTCCTCTGACCTATACCAGTCATACATGCAAGCACCCCCCCCCACACACACACAGTGGGAGGGGGTTAAAAATTAGAAACGTCACCAACCCTTTCAACTTGGAAAAAATAATTTGCATTGATTTTAAAAATGAAATACACATTTTTAATTTTACCTGCTTCCTTTTTATGAACTAGAAAGTTTGGTCCTGAGTTTGCATCATTGATTTGTCAATGAGTAAAGCCATATCCTGGTAGAGAGCAGAGTCTAGGTGTTAAGGCCCTGGCCAAACCACTGCTTGCCCATTTGTAGCTGTGGGACCAGCTGCCCACCATTTAAAATAAGGAGGCTCTCACACCATGCCCACATTTGTTAGGCCACAATGCTCTGCTCTGGTTCATTCTGCTTGGAACTGGCTCTTAGGTGAAGGTTCTACTACTGAGCAGCTGGAAAGATGGCTGGTGGATAAATGGGTAGGAATGTTTGCTGCTCTTGCAGAGAACCTGGGTTTGAGTTTCAGCCCTTACATGGTGGCTCACAAACACCTGTAACTTCAGTCCTAGCAATTCTGACTCCCTCTTTTGGCCTCCACGGGTACTGCATGCACACGCGCACACACGCGCACGCACACACACACACACACACACACACACACACACGGGCAAACACACACACACTCACAAACACACACACACATTCCTACACACATACAGGCAAACACACACACACACGCAAACACACACACACTCACAAACACACACACACACATTCCTACACACATACAGGCAAACACACACACACGCAAACACACACACACTCACAAACACACACACACACATTCCTACACACATACAGGCAAACACACGCACACTCACAAACACACACACACACACATTACTACACACATACAGGCAAACACACACACGCACACACACACATCCACACACAATTTTCTAACAAGAGTCCACTGGTGAAAGTGTGTGGACCAGTTTTTCTAAATCTTTTGGTAGTTGTCCTGTAGGTGCTTTTCTTGGGAGTTTGATCTGTCTCACCTTCCCATTGGGATTGTAGGGCCTTCTCTCTGATTAGTTTGTCTCTCGTTACCGAACAAGCTTACAAACTATGAAACACGAACTGTGTTTTCCCCTTGTTACGAGTAGGTATTTTCCCCGCCTTCGGTCTGGTCTCGCCACCATGCCAGCCCCCAATAACACACAGAGATTCTGTATTTGATACAATGC
Organism: Cricetiscus sungorus; assembly: GCA_030556225.1. Lineage (NCBI taxonomy): Eukaryota > Metazoa > Chordata > Mammalia > Rodentia > Cricetidae > Cricetiscus > Cricetiscus sungorus. The sequence goes on along the minus strand of JANBXA010000735.1, from coordinate 49,230,266 downwards.
TGTTGATCAGTTAATAGTTTCTTTCTGGCTGGCTCTGACTTAATGATTGACCGATTTCGACTTATCTAAGTATTTCCACGTGGTCATCTTATCGGAGAGCAGCAGGCCCGCATCTGCTCTCTCCAGGCTCTCCATGTTGACTCCCCCTAACTACTTCCTCTTTCCTCCTAGTCTCCTAGCCCCGCCTATCTTGCTTTCCCATTGGCCAACAGGGCTTTATTCATTAACCAGTATGAGAAACATATTTACAGAATGTCATCTCCCATCACCCCGTTTAACCATCCGTTGGGGTAAAGCTGGATCCACGCAATCCAGGATATATCCAGTTTTCTATTGTTATTGTCTTGGCCCTGGCTGTCCGGTACTTAGGGTGTGTGCAGTTGACGAATCTCATCTTCCTTTGAAAACTGTGTTAGGAGAACTGGGTCAATTAAAAATACTTGCCCCTGAGAAGGAGAACATCTTGATCTGGGGTGGTGCGCATCTCACGGTTCCTGGTCCACCAGCAAGCTCCCGTGATCGTGCCAGTAATTCACTAGCACTGGAACCAACTGGGTCGATGATCTTTGTTTCCCCCCAGATGGGTTATTTTAAAATATCACACAACTTCTGAGGTTATTTACATTACAAATGTGCTTCTTCACTCACATCAAGGACGGAGTACTATGTTTTGACAGGAACTCTTTTATGAAATTATATGTTGTTCAAGCAGAGTAAAACTCCAGTCATTCTCCACAGAGCAGGCTCACAGATCTGGATGAGGTCACACCTCTTTAAGGATGCAGTTTGGTAATCTGCCATCAAAACAAAGGGATCCTGTTAATCCTCTCACAAAAGTGAAAATTGCTGATCAGGCCTCCGGTTGGGCTGGCAGCTTGGCAATATGTATTGCGAGGAGCAGGCGATCTTGAGAGGGTGGGAAGCTGAGAAGCTTGGGGTGCAGACACAGCCCTCCCTAGCCCACTCCGGCCTGTTGCTTGGAAGCAACTGAGCTTCTCGGTGGAGGTGGCTCTATCATTGTGCTCTGGTGTTTTCCTCCTCCCGCGCTAATGACCACGCAGGTCCCCAATCCCCAGCCCTTCCCCTCCCTCCCAGAATGCACAGGGTACCACATCCCCTGTGTTATTCAATGGGATGCACCTGACTTTTGAATTTTCATCATGAGTTTCTCTACCAACCTGGAGGGCTTTCTTTACTCCCTCCCCATAGATTGAGTACTGGCATTTTGCAAAAGTAAGAATAAATCCCAACTTGAATGGAGAAAAGGGATTCTCTGAAAAGTGTAATGATTATTAATAAAGACTCTGAAAACAGATCAGGGCTGAGGCCATGACTTTGTAGGTAAAGCTCAGATCCCCAGCAGCCTTGTAAAAAGCTGGGCATGGTCCATGTCATGTGCCTGACATCGGAGCGCTGGGGTGTTAGGACAGGCAGGTCCCCAGAGATTTCTAGACAAGTAATCAAGGTCCAGTGAGGGATCTCGACTCAAAAATAAATAAATAAATAAATATAAATAAAATAAAGAAGCAAACGAATCAATATAGCTGCTAGCCTCCATACATACCTGCACAGAGTAGCTTATATGCACATACATGTGCATATAACACTTCTGCAGTCATGTATGTTTACACACACACAAAGATAAAAGATATATTTGTATATGACAAAACTCAATTTGAGGCAGCTTAACAAAAATTTAAGAAAAGATTGGGGGAGGGCAGAAATAAAAATGCCATAAGGAAATAAGAAGAGTAAGGGGAGACAGGATGGTGGACAGCTCTGAAGGAGCAGTGAGAACTGAGAGCCAGGCTTGGCAGGGACCATCCCTCTTCCCCTGTCCCCAGAACACTTTGGTTACTGGATTTATTCTTTCTTACTATCATACTGATCTCCAGGACCTTACCCACGGTTGACAGTGCTGGGTCCTAGCATCGACACCACCTACTCCATCCTACCCACATGAGTATCTCAGTAGTCACCATGGGACCTCGCCCCATTTCTGTCAGAGTAGAGATGGAGCGTGCTTTATGTTGCCCACAGGAGTATTAAGACTTCGTGAACAACTCTGAAGCCCGAGATGGTATAAGCCCGCAGAACTGATTATGTAAATCAGTGTCACCCCTCCAACTCTGCTGGGCTCTCCTGGTATGTGCAACGTTCACCAGGATGCTCTGAGAGCTCATTGAAACGGTTTCTCCCTAAAAGAGGGCACCGTTTTGGAGACTTGTGAGATATTTTCCTGTCTCCTTATTTCCCCAAGGAAATAAGTAGTGTGTAGTGTGTGGGCTTGGTGTGCACCAAGGTGACATCCCGGCTTGGATGGGGGGGACCATCCTGCCACAGGTGACAGGCAGCACGGAGCTTTGACTTGCTGCAGTAGGCAAGCTGATCTTCGGTCACACGAGCCTGTGACCGGACAGAGCTACCTGTGTGACTGCAGTCAACCAGGGGAAGCTGTGGGACTGAGGATGGCCTGGTGGGGACTATTCCTGATAGGAAAGGCCTTCTGAGTAAGAGTGCTGCTGTCTTTTTAAAACCAGTAGGGGGTGGAGACGGAGGGAGCACGCACAGCGGTAAGTATAACACAGCTGTGCTCTGTTTATGCTTCAGCTACAATAAAAAAGCTATAAAATGTGGGATGTCATAGCTCCACTTTGCTTTATTTATACGATTTCCTCCGAGCTCTGTCACAGCGCACATTCATCTGCTGGAGTTGCAGCAAGAATGGAGATTAAAATATCACAGCTCAAAATAGGAGTCAAGCGGAAGGAGATTCATCATGGCCCTATTAAAAATATGTAAATATAAGAGTGAAGTCATTTTAAAGCCGTGCCGAGGCTGGCTCCTCCTTGACGAATGGCGATCTCTTGAGTGAGTGGCAGGCTGTGCCAAGGACAGGGAAAAGGGACTTGTTCTTCTGTGTCTCTACCTAAAGGTGAGTGCTTACTCACCTTTTAGGATCAAAGACCATTCAAACCGCAAATTACATGTTCTCCTATCATCACACCCAAATCAGTGATAGCAGAGACTCAGTCTCAGGACATGATCTGGTCTAGAGTGTCCCAAAACACCATGATGGAGCTAAGGGTGGGAGCGATGGCCTCTGCTTCCAACTTTTCTAGTAAAGTGACTTTGAACACTTACTGTAACTCTCCCACTGACAAGGATCTGTTCTGTGTCTACACAGCACAAGCTGGAGAGTAGGGAACAGAGGTAGACCAGCAGGCTGGCATGTGTCTGACGCTGTTCAGTGCCATGGGCTCTCCTCTTCACACCACAGTGGCTGCCCATGTCCTGGGTACCTTATTTCCCAGATGTACAGTTGCTGTTGTCTCAATAGCGATTGGCCAGTGGGCGCCGGGAAAGGCCTGCGTGTAGATGAGCAGCAATCATTCTTGCCTTCCCAGGCAACAGAATTCAGTCTCCCGTTTCACAGATGAGGGTACCGCTTGAGGCAGGAGATCACACTTCAGTGAGGTGAGAGAGTGAGTGGCTGCTGGTTTCTGAGAGAACTCCAGAAACAGAAGGAGCGGTGGTGACTCACAGAGAGGACGTCGGACTCCAGCATGGGCCGGCCGCTGCCCTCAGTGTACTTACCTCACCTAAAATCAAGGCACAACACGGGCCTGGGGCTGCAAAGTGTGTATTGCGCTATGGGGCCTGAATTTGTCCCTCAGCATCCATGTTACAGTTTCACAGGTCTGCGGTCCGCGGTCCAGGGCTCTGGGCAGAGGCGGGAGGATACATCTCTGCAGATTTCTGGCCAACTGGGCAGCTCCAGGGTCAGTGAAGAGACCTTGTCTCCAGTCATAGGCTTGGAAAATGATTAACAAAACCTCCAGAAGTTACCTCTGGTGGTACATGCATGTGTGCGCGGACATACGCGTGTGTGCGCGTGGCGCGCGCGCGCGCACACACACACACACACATACACGGAGAGTGAGAGAATAATTAATCCCTTTGTGGCATCCTTTGCCTGCATCTGAGTCCTATGACATCACAAATATTCCCTTTTTAAATCTGTGCTTTTGCTATATTTTAGTTGACTTTGGCTTCCGACATGACTCTGTGAGCCTCTAATTCAAAATAGTTCTATAATTCCTTTTTCTGCATGTTATTTTTTTAATATGTGGTGCCTCATTTGAACCTCTGGGTGTACTTGATGGGGGAGCACAGGAGCTATGGGGTTTGGGCTGTGTGACCCCGTACATTTTTCTTACTCCTATGTGCCCTTTCTATGAACTGTAAGATGGGTCTAATAAAAGGGCTTCTGCCGTACGGTGTGTGTGAAAATCAAATCGGGTGATACATGTAAAGCTCCAACTCTTGTCATGATTAGTTCCACTCCTAAGTGTCATGCAGCGTCTGTCCCTGGCTACTACTGTTCCTGACCCCCTTTCCTGTAACTGAAAACTGTTAAAGTGTGACTCCCAGTCAGCGGGCAGGGCAGACACATGAATTCCATGGGTGCCCACCAGTTTCCAAGATAGCATGGGTGCATGGCTTTCCCTTTCCCTGTGTGTATCTCTCCCTTCCTGGGTGCATCGCTCCCTCTGTACCGGACAAGACAGAAAACGGGAACGTTCTTGCAGATTGCCAAAGGAACTTGATTCCATGTTTAAAGTGTTTAATTTAGTAAACCTACTGTAGTGCCTCAAAGTTTTGACCTTTAAGATCTTAGGTCACATATTATTTGGGAAGATTTCACAAGAAGACCCTAGGAAATGTGCTTCCGGCTAGTGGGGATGGTAGGGGGCCACCTTTCTTATCCATTCTAAGAACCGAGCTCTTGAGTGGTGAGTGGGATAGCCATTTTCAATAGCACAGGAGTAAAGGGGCCCAGCATGTGCACAGAAGGTGGGATGAGAAATGTAACTTGAATATTGAGTTGAACAATTTAAGTAGGGAAAGTTTTGGTAAAATATTATAACTTTGAGACACGTTTACAGGCTGAAATTTCATCTCCTTTTACTCTAAACCACAAAGAAGAATGGGCCCACGCTCGTGGTCTGTTCTCAGTGCAGCAGCCCACCCGTCTGGCCAGGCTGCAGAGCTGGAAGTGTGAATGCAGAAATGCTCCCTGCTGGACGGGGCTGTGTCTCCGTTGGGCTGGACTCTGCTTGTCTGGCCTGTGGTTGCCCTGGGGTTTATCCCCAGAACCATGGAAAACCGAGCCTGGTGCACGCCTATAATCTTGGCACTCTGTAGGTAGAGGCAGGAGGGTCAGGAGGCCAAGGTCATCCTTGGCTACACACTGAGTTCAAGGCCATCCTGTGCCACATAGGACCCCGTCTCAGAATCACTGTAGTGGTAAAAATAAAACCCACTCTGTGTCAGATCATCCATTTCTGCTCTTTGCTTCCTTTTTCTCCCTGTCTACCCTGGACTTTCAGAGTGGACAGAGTACTCGGGATTTAAGCTTTAAGGAGATTCTACTCAGCCACCAGCCTGTACCTCACAGACCTGAGAGAATGGTCATTGTCTAGGTCATGGCCTCATATTTAAACCCCATCCTGCATTTATCACTACTTGAAACATTTACTACTCAATTTTAGTGCCTCTCTACACCTCAGCTATCAAGCAGAATTAATATTATACAAAGCTGCTTATGAAAATTTGCACAAAATCTCAAGGAGAGAGCTGTCCTCTCCTATATCTTTAGGAAACATCTCAGATGGCTGATGGCCAGCTTATATGTTGTCCTGTCTACACAGGACCAGCCCACCAGAACCTCCTTATCAAGATATGGTCAGGGAGGGAAACAGCTGACATCACAGTGGACCTAAAATGTATCCAGCACCGCAGGTTACCTTCTGGCCTCTCAGTCCTCATTTCTGGCTCGGTTCTTCCTCTCCGTTGAGGATACCCCTGCTCTCAGGACAAACACATTCTGAAGATGTACTCCTTGACCTCCAAGAGTTGATAGTATCCAGCCCACAACCCCAGTGCTAGAATGCAGCCCGTCCTGTGCTAATCAGAAACTTACATTAAGTCTGCAGTTGGGCAAACATGTAACAGAGAGCCTAATCTACGCCAGCATGGAGCAGTCCATGTGATTTATTGAACACTGCACTCAAAATGAGAAGCAGAATAGTTGTAGAAGCCTACGTCCATGCCATGATAAAGTCAAAACATCGTAAGTCACAGGCTGGTGAGCTGGGGACAGTCTGTGTACTTTATCTTTCAGGAGGAAATAGTGCAGACTTTGCTTGTTGCAAGATGTGATTAGCCTAAGCCTCCCCACGTAACCTGTACAAGAGTCAAGTCTGTAACCCAGTAACCATTCCTGAGATCAAATCCCACACACGTGTAGGACTGCCTTGAACTCATTATGTGGTGAAGGGTAGCCTCGAGCATGGATCTCCCTGCCTCTGCCTCCAGAGTTCTGGGGCTGGGGTGCACTTTCTTCCTATATAGTGTTTCTGGAAGATGCAGACTTCAGTCCTGTTTGCCTTAAACGCAACTTGATAAATTCCATATCATTAGTACAGTGGGAGTAGAGCGGGGACATCAAACTCTGTCTGAGAAAGTTTCATTAGTTTCACAAGGGCTTGATTGTGATATTACAGTATTCCAGGGGAATAGAATGAGACATAGACATATATTCATAATACATGCCTGCATATCTCATGTATTTGTTATTTATTATATATTTATCACATGGGTTACATATAATGTATTATATGACATAGAATTTACATATTATTATATTAATTACAAAATCATATTTATAAAATTATATTTCTATATATTTATATATTAAGTATATACCTATGCACTTAATAGATATTTAATTATATTTATTTTTAGAATTTTAATCATATGATATAATAATATTTTTATTATATAAGACACATTTATTTACTTATTTATTTAGTTTTGGTTTGTTGAGACAGGGTTTCTCCGTGTAGCTCTGGCTGTTCTGGAACTCACTCTGTAGCTCAGGCTGGCCTTGAACTCAGAGACCTGCCTACCTCTGTGTCCCTCAAGTGCTAGGGTTAAATGTGTGTAGCAACCTAGCATAATTTTTCCCTTCTCCGTTATTAGGAAGTATAGGTACATATTTTTCCAATGTAATCTTTTTATTGATTATTTGGGAATTTCACATCATACACTTCAATCCCACTCACCTCACAGTCCTCCCAGCTCCACCCACAAAAACAAAAAAAAGGGGGGGAGGAGAAAAAAGAAAAAAACAATCCAACAAACAAAAAAGTCCAATTCCTGTTGCCTGTATACTCAGGGGAGCAATCTTAGTGATAACAGCGCCCTGTGTGCGTTACCATCATCACTCAGAGTAGATAGGATTTAGCATGTTTGTTGCCTACACCGTAGACCAGATCACGTCCTGAGACTGAGTCTCTGCTACCACTGATTTGGGTGTGATGATAGCAGAACGTGTAATTTGCGGTTCGAATGGTCTTTGATCCTGAAAGGGTTTCTGTAGGTGGGAGACACAGGGGAACAAGTCTCTTTTCCCTGTCCTTGGCACAAGTTACATGGGATAACCTGAGCACTTAGCAAACCATTTAAATAATGTTTTATTAGAAAACCGTTGGATTTTTAGTGAAGTTACTTTTTTAAATGTCCTGCCTTGGTCAGTCTAACACAGATCTTTTGAGATTTGAGTGCTGTATGATCCATTCACTTCTAAAGGTCACTAACCACGTACATTACCAAACAGCAACAAAACAAGATGCAATTATTTTTTCTTTCTGAATCTATTACTGGAGACTTGGGGATGCTTGCTGTGTGCATAGGGCAAGATAAACAATAGCTTATAGTCTCTGTGTAAACAGTATCTGGTTCAAGGATTTAAACCCGAAGAACTTAAAGCTCACTTTACGTTAAGTGGTAAAAGCAAGTTAACTTTCAAATCCTTTTTAGACCTTGTAGATTTAAAACAGGGAGATGGGTGACTTTAACCAACTTCCCGGGTAGTCATTGTCACAGTGAGAGGGAGCCAGATGAGACTCGCTTCTGACACCAATTGAGACTGTAGGGGTTTCCACACCCGTTTTCGGGGTTGACCACTTGCTAAGATTTGTAGGGCTCACCGAAACCTTAGACTTACAGTTGACCTCAGAGGATGGATACAGACTAGAAGCAACCAAGAGAACACACGAGGCAATAAGCAAAAGGGTTCCCTTACAGGAGATGTGTTTTTGACACTAACATTTGACACGTGTGACAGTCTGAACAGAGAATTGTCAAAAAAGAGAAGCTCACACCAACCAGCCTTTGGTGCCCAGAGTTTGAACTGAGACTTGATCACATATTGTCCGCGGGGCTGGCTTTTACTCTCCAGTCCACAGAACTGATGCTACATGGACCAAAGCCCCCATAACAAATCATGTTGGGAGATTGTAAGCTACACAAAGCTCCTAACCAACAAAACATACCCCTATAATGTTCAAGGTTGCAGAGCATCTCAGCCTAATACTGAGGGAGGAAGCTGTCTGTTTGAGGTATATTCCCCAAATAACACCAGTCTTAGGCACACACTGTACATGCTAAATTATCCTTTCCCTTCAACAAGAATATTGGAAAAATGCTGAATTTTTCAGATAGTTGCATTTGTCAGGACAAAGTAATTTACCTAACATTAGCCCCGACTCTCAAGGGCATTATTTCAAATGCTTGCCTGTATTGTGTCCTCAAGAACCAAAAGATGGCTGCCCTTCTGGGCCAGGGATCAGATTGATGTACCAGTTCTGAGCACACATTGAGAACATTCTGTTAGAACCACAGATCTACAACTTGCCCAGGTGAAGAGAGAAAATGTCTGTGGAGCCCTCTGCTACAGTGGCTACCCCCAAGGCTCAGAGAACAACAAGGAAGATAGTGTGGGAAGGTCGTAGGGGCCGGAGGTCAGGTGAGATGGTGTCTTCTGCACACAACAGGACTGCTGCACTCAGGCATTTGCTGCAGCTCTGGTTGCCTGTGTAGGATCTTCAGAAGACCTAGCCAGTCACATTCTTCCTTGTTGGAGGAGGGTTCCATAAGCCCCACCCCCTAACTTAGGAATTATTCCCAGTTGACAGTCATTGGGGAAGAGAGGGTTAGGAGTGTGTTCCCTGGAATGTCAACCATTTTATTAGTCAGGGTCCTCTAGATAAACAGAATTGCTGGAATGAATCTGTCTGTCTGCCTGCCTGTTTAGTAGACTGGCTTACAATGGAAAGCCCAGGAATCCAATAGTTGTTGAGTCCACAACAAGGCTGATGTCTCAGCTGGTTCTCAGCATACACTGGAATCCGTAAAGAGAAGATTCTAATGCCGGTGAAGGAATGGGCTTGGTAGCAAAAGTGAGGGAAGCAGGCAGAGAGCAAGCTTCCTTCTTCCGTGTCCTTCGTACAGACTGTCTCCAGAAGGTGTAGCCCAGCTTAAAGCTGGGTCTTCCCCACTCAAATGGTCAAAGAAAATTCCCTCACGGTTGTACTCGGTGGTTTGGGTTTTAGTTAATTCTAGATGTAGTCTAGTTGAAACCCAAGAATACCCATCACAACCATGCCCTAGTAGGTGGTTTAGAAGGTTCCACATCCATGCATATCTACATAGGACTAATTTGGGGCTCAATAGATGATAACATAAGAGGAGTTGACGTTTGGTGCGGGACATTGAGGCCATTGTGGGAGGAGCTGGATGTGTGTTGGGGCTGATAAAATCTAAATAGAGTGGACACACCTGAAAGTATTGAGAATAAAAAACATTAAACACAAAGACTACAGTAAAAGTAGGATGAAGATGTAGAAGCCATTACAGCTGAGGACTAAGTGTTCACAGAAAAGCTGTCATCCAATTGTGAGGTGTGTTGTTTTAATAAGGCAGGTTACAGGGGAAGGATGGATATTTTATTGGACAATATCCTCCAGTCCGTATGGGTCAGTGCATTTGAGCACATTCATGGGCTGTGTTTGTGTTCCAGGTGCTGTACTGGCTGCTCTTGACCCAAAGATGATGACGAGGAGGATGTTCCTGCCCACAAGGAGTTAGCAAGGCGAGAAGGGTATGTAGCACGCTGCCCGTGTGACTGTTGCTACTATGCATGGGGTTAAGCAGAAGGAACAAACGAATCCTTACATATGGAATACTTTGTTCAAGTACTTTTCCAGCATTTGAAACAATGGATTTTGAACTAATGTAGTTAATGTTAAAGAAAAGTGAATCGTTGATTGATTGCCATTTACTTAATCACATTAAGTAATTAAATTCAGGATCAAATTTTTAACTTCTACAATAGTAGAAATATTTATGGAAAAGCCTACATATGTATACAGAGTCATAATACACACGCGTGTGCACGTGAGCGCACACACACACACACACACACACACACACACACACACACCATTGTGCTTGAAGAGTCCCTATAGCTGTGTGACTGTGTGTAAAGAATGGCAGGGTAGAGATGTCACCTAGCACCGTCCTTTATTTTTCTTGCATTGAGGATCCGGCTTCTTATTGATCATCTCAGAGAACATTATCTGTTTATAATTTGATCTTTTTTTTCAATGAAAGTATATGTTTTAATTGAATGATGATAAAATTATAATAGTTTGCTGTAGCATATGCTCTCAAACTTAGAGTATACAAATAGGATGAAGAACTAAATCCAATAAAAGCAACTAAGAAATATTCTATATATAGTAGAGCACATTGTATAGCTTAAAATAGGAGATGAGAATCAGAAGATAAAAGAAATAATTTACACCAGAAATGTGTAGTATTCCTTTCTGTGTCTTTCCTGGCAACGGCCTTGGATGTACTTAATAAGCGTTAACACGCTGAGTTAAACCTTGCAAGTGCCGAGAGCAGTTATTACTTAAAAGTGTGAGCCTTGGAGGAGGGAACCTGTCTTTTTCCTTAGCGTTATGATTTTAATTTTTAAAAGCATTTAATTTCGGAGGCCATATCCATCATCTTTGCCTAGATAAATGTTGTGGCAATTTTTTGAATGAACCTCTCAGTTCCTTCAAGATATTATGGCTATGCTATAAATTTGCGAATGAAAGGCCATTTGTCAGTGTTATAAATATGAGTGGTCCCTGTGCTGATGCCCACATAAGCTCAAAGTGGTCTAGTGTCTGCTGACTGCTGTGAATAATTAGTACTGCAGGAGAATATGGATAGTGTCATTCTCGCGTGCTATCATCCCAGTGCACGGTGGAGACAGCGACATGCAATATTTTTGGAATATTGTGGCATTCCTTTGAGTTACTGCTGCCCATGCAAAATAAATCAGCCTTAATGATACATATTCCCAGGATGTTTATTAATCTATTCACTTAATCTAAAATACTTTCTCTTGGCATTTATAGATCCAGGTCAGAGGAAGGGGGCAAGTGTTCTAAACCTCAGCAGTTACCTCATAATTATGTCAGCTAGTCCTGTCAGAATTGAAATCAGAAAGTATGGGTGTTGTTTCTGTTAATCTATGCTACAGATATTGGTTTAGCAAGAACTTATTGTGTGTGTGTGTGTGTGTGTGTGTGTGTGTATTCTAAACCTGTCCCACTTCCCATGAAATGCAGGACATGGTTCTATATTGGAATCCTTCTTATAAATAATGTCTGTCCTTCTCACCAACTCCTTGCCCCTCTTTTTTGTCGTCTGAAAAATATTCCAGCATATTTTATTTTATTTTATTCTACCAGTAAACTTTGGTAGAAAAAAAGAACTGGAAAAGTGACAAAGTTCCTCTATAGTGACATAAGAAGCAGTGTATGGTGTGTCGTTTTGGCAGCATGGACAGGGTTGGGGTGGCTAGATGGACAGGTGAGAGATTACCAGTCACTGCTAAACAGGAGTCAGCTGTGTACACACGTGAGAGATCGTCTGAGTGTGGGCACACTAACACATGCTGCTTTTTTAACATGAGCAAAATCCAAGATGCAAAACTGAACTCTGGATTAAACTATTATAACCCGGTTCCATTTCTAGCCATCTCTTAGGTACCATGCATAGCACATATCATTGGTTGCTGTCATCTTTGGTAACAAGATGGTGGCTGTACTGTTTCCTCATGGTATCATCCATCAAATTACCAAAAGACTCTTCCTCGGCAGTTGTGTAGATGGACTTCTGTCATTGCTATGCAGTAGCATCAATTTTGCCTTGTCTGTAGACAAGGCATCAGGACTAGAGCTCAGGGAAAAGGTTAACCATAAAAGACTTCATGGATGTTAGATAGTAGTTCACCACACATGTGGCTGGGAAGATGGCTCAGCGGGTACAGTCTTGCCAAGCAAGCATAAGGGCCAGTCTGGATTCCCAGTGACCACGTCAAAGCTTAATGTGGCATGTGCCTGTAATCTCCTCACTTGAGAGGCACAGGTGGGGGAATCTACCCACTTCACTTAAAAGCAGCCTGGGTAAATCTCTGATCTCTACATTCAGTGATGAGCCAGGTGTTACAATTAATTCATTAATAAGACAGGATCATCGATTGAGGAAGATAACCGGATGCTAGCCTCTGGTCAGCACACACATGTGAACACAGAAACACATACATATACACTAATAAATAGATCACAGTAACATACATAGCTAATTGTATCTATGATTTTTGTGTCATGGATTCAAGTGTGTGGAGAGGGGAGAAAGAGAGAGAGACAGAGAGAGAGAGAGACAGAGAGAGAGAGAGACAGAGAGAGAGACAGAGAGAGAGAGAGAAAGAAAGGAAAGAAGAAGTTAAAGAAAGAAATCAACAAAAAACTTTCAAGAAAGTTTATAAACAAAACAAACAAGAACAACAATACCAACCAAGAAAAGCCCCAAAACTTAGGAATTGTCACAAACAAAAGCTATCCTGAGTCCCCATGAGTTGAGGGATACAGGCAGCATGTTAGTTGCTGTGAGTCATACAGAGATGGTGTAAAGTTTATGGGGATGTGTGAAGGTCATATGCAAACCAGAAGCCATTTTTCCCCAAGGGGCAAGGGCCTTGAACATCTGTGGACTTTCTTTTCAGTGTGGGAAGGGAGGCCTCTTTGAAACAAATTCCCCTGGACTTTAAGAGAGGGATATGTGTAAGAATTCCTGTACAGTTCTAGAAGCCTGTGGGTTTCCTAACACCCCTAGGTTCTAGGTTAAGCAAGTCTTAAAGTAGCATTGATTCGGTGCCTCTGAAACAGATGATGGTCAGCTCTGTTCCGTGCAGAATGGAGGATGGTGGCTGGCTGCTTGTCGTTTCCTGAGGAAACGGACAGAATGCGTGTCCCCTGTAACGGGGGTTGATATGGAAATATCCACACTGAGAGTGGAAGACGTGGTACTTTCTTATTCCCCAAGGTGGAAGTGAGTGGGTAGCCTGCGCGTTTCTGTGCTACAGTTCTGCATAAAACAGAGCCAATGTCTTTTTTTTTTTTTTTGACGATGAGAACACAGGCTGGAGAGAACATTTGCCAGCCCTTATGAGCTCCTACCGCTTTTTCAGAGGACCAGAGTTCAGTTCCCAGAACTTGAATTATGCACCTCCTAAGAGCCTGTAATTGAATCTCTTGGGGAGCTGACACCTTACGTGCATATACCCCCCTCACATACACATAAGTAAAATGTAAGTGGTTTTTAATAAGAACTTCATATTGGTAACACAAGAAGCCTTGCAGTCTTTTGAAAGATATCCCGTTAATTCTTTGAGACTTTTTGTATAACGTACTTCAATCACATTGACGACAACTCCTCCCGGGCCTGCCCTCAGCTCCCTGCCGACAACCTTGCGTCTTTTTAAAAAATCATTCAATATCCCATCAAGTCCAGTTTGTGTGGTCTGTTTTCTTCTCAGGGCGAGGTCACCCACTGCCACGTGGTTGACCTACTGGAGCGATACTCCTAAAACACATTACCCTCTCTCCCCCAGAGAGAGCCCAGCTGCCCAGGGCCCTTCAGTTAGGGGCCGGGCCTGGAGCCCTTTCCCGCTCTGGTTAGGATGCTCACTGGCTTAGTCTTGTGCAGACAGCCGCGGCCACTGCCAGCTCATGAGTGCAGGGGCCTGTCATGTCCAGCAGACACCATTTCTCTTGGTTCTCCCTCACCTCTGGCTGCTGCAATCTCTCTGCCTTCCTCTTCTACCATGGCCCCCATGCCATGAGACTCAAAGAGTCTGGGAATAACTGTCTTCTTTTCTATTGTTTTGAAGTCCCTCTCCACGAATAACCCAGGGCTGGGAAGCCCGTGCGGCTAATGCACCGCTAAATGGACATAGTATCTACTGCCCTCTAAGGTCCTATCTCCATACCATAGATTAGTTCAGCTCTCAGGCCACATCTGTGATTAACACAGACACTCGTAACGGACTAAAGTGTGCAGCCACACTTGGGACATTAGTATCATCCCCTGTCCTCTTCCAAAAGTCCCTAAAAATAGTGATCTCTAGCTGGCTCACTGCTTCAGACATCTACATCTCTGCACCCCTAACCCTTCAGTTTTGTGCCTGTAGAGGAGTCCTAGCCCATGTGACTACTCCGGGTCATGCTGATAGCATCGGGCGGCTTCTTAATTACTTTTAACTGAGTTCTCTGAGGGGATACGGATAATGTATAGGCATGCTGGTGGGGTTTAGCAAGCTGGGGACCAGGGTGGCAGACCCCAAGATGGGAAATTCAATTGCGTTTATTTTCCCAAGGACCCCGAGCTGGTTAATAAGAACTTGACTTGTGATTTTCGGTTATTTCGCTGAAGAATTTAACATGTTTGAAGAGGAAGCTCTCCTAGACAGAAATCTGCTGAGCACCTTTCTTTGGGAATGGAGTTGTTTAGACAGATCCTTTCCCAATCTTCCTTTTATGACTAGTGTCAGCTTCTTTGAGATCCTTGGTTGTGAGTAAAGTCCCAAATTGGTCATTAATGCTACCCAAACCACCCAGTTAGGGAGAAGACTCGTTTCCAGAGACTTCCTGCACAAGCCATGGGCATCCAACTTTTCAGGTTAGCGCGTGAGTTATAAACAGAAGCTGCTGCCCCTGAGATACCATGTAAAACCCCAAGTTTATGTCTCAGTCAGGAAGCCCATGGGTCTCAGAGACACTCTGCATAATTTTACTCTCCGGATCCTAACTGCTATCTCCACAGTGCTGGCTCTCCTCTCTGGGTCTGGGAAGAACTGAGCACAGGATTTTTTTTTAACATTCCTTTACCTGTTTTTCAACTTTAATTTTAACTTCAACCAACACACTGTGTTGCTTTTCTCTTTGGAAGTGTCAGTCATCCATAGCACGTGGAGAAGCATGCTTTTGTAAAAGACAAAGTTATTCTAATGTATAAAAATTAGTTAAAGCTTTTCATCATTTTGTCTCAAACAAGTCAAGGGATCTTTGAAGGCTGGGGTGAAGGAAGAAGAAAGCCCCCGGCCTGCTCTAAACGGGAAAAGACGAGGCCGTCCCAGACCTCTCTGAGGTATCCAGACAACATGTGTCCTACATGATGTCCAGTGCAGATGTATGGCTGCTCTCTTGGCCCTTTCCCTGTCACTAATGTTAAGGAATATTTAGGGAAATGGACTTATTTTAATCCACAACTGAAAGCTTGGGTTTCAAAAGATTTGCATTCTGAGTAAGTTGTGGGTTACGATGCAAACAGAGTACGTATGTGCAGGAAAAGTGTGTGCATATGCTCTGGTTTCACTTCAGGGTTCCGTGTGTGTGTGTGTGTGTGTGTGTGTGTGTGTGTGTGTGTGTGTGTGTGTGTGTGTGTGTGTGTGTGTGTGTGGTGTGTGTGTGTGTGAGTGTGTGTGTGTCTGTGTGTGAGCGTGTGTGTGAGTATGTGTGAGTGTGTGTGAGTGTGTGTGTGTGTGGTGTGTGTGTGAGTGTGTGTATGTGTGTGTGTGAGTGTGTGTGTGAGTATGTGTGTGTGAGAGTGTGTGTATGTGTGTGTGTGAGAGAGAGAGTGTGAGTGTGTGTGTGCGTGCGTGTGTGCGTGCGTGTGTGAGTGTGTGTGTGAGTGTGTGTGTGTGTGGTGTGTGTGTGTGTGTCTGTGTGTGAGTGTGTGCGGGTGTGTACATGCTGTTGAGGTCCTAGGACAGTCTTCCATCTTATTTGAGGCAGGGTCTCTATTGCTCCCTGCAGTGTAGGCCAGGCTAGCTGGAAATAACTGACTCTGAGGTGGCAGCTATGCCATCTTCCCCAGGTCTTCAAGGGCCTGTAGGTGAATGTGGACCAACAAATGGCAATAAAAAAATAAAATAAAATAAATGAGGCTTTGCCTGTTTGCCCCTTTTAAATCTGTTCTCCACTAAAGAGGAAAGAATAGAAAGCTAATGCCGGTGTCAGACCTGGGTCCTTGCCACAGTCCCTTACTCCATAGACATGGCCACCCTTCTGGGAAGGCTACTGTTTACCAGAGATGTCCCAGAGGTGTTTAAATCACACAGCAGGCACCTGCCCCTTTATATGGGGATGCTGCTTGCCCAGCAGGAATCAGAGAGGGTCCCTTTTGTCTTTTCTTTTTAAAGCATGCTTCCTTTCAAAGGCCTCATTAATCTCCGTGTGCAGAATTTAGGGGGAAACTTGTGTTTTGGCGCTTGACACTGTTTAATGTAATGATTTACAGTTGTGCCTTGTGTATACACAATAGGCACTTTATAAATTGGATTGTCCTAGAAGTAACACGATACATAAATGTTATTGCTATAAATTCTGTCCTTGGCTATATATTTTGTCCCTTGTAGCCACTTGACTTAGAAGTGCTGACTATTCTGACCTGCTCTGTTTGACTCAATATAGTAAATGGTCACCGAGGTAAGCCTCATGTACATTCAAACCGTATAGGACTGGGCGCAGAGGCTCTCGCTGGCATGGCTCCTGGCTAGGCTCCGAAGGTATGGCTAAAGGAGGAGAGGGCAGGGGGGGACCCGGAAGCCTTGTGGTAGAACTTGAACTGAACGTCTTATTATTTGTGCCCAGTAGTATCAACTGAAAAAGAGGAAGAAAATGGGGAAGGAGAGAGTGATGCAAGCAGGATAAAAACTGCAATATGAGTGCTGGGCGGTGGCGGTGCAGCCTTTAATCCCAGCACTCGGGAGGCAGAGGCAGGCAGATATCTGAGTTTGAGTCCAGTGTAGTCTACAAAGCTACATAGAGAAACCCTGTCTCCAAACAAAACAAACAAAAAAAATGGAATATGATTGTCAAGGTTTATTCACAGGCCGGTTTGTACCCTTTAAGTAGCATTACATATGAAGAAAAGGCCTTATAACAGGCACCATAATATGTAATTTTTGTGAATGAGGTTGAGGAATGGGGATTCTCAGGTTATTGATTTTACTGGTGACTCACATCTTACCGCTTTGGTGACGTCATCATGCTACTACCTGTCTCTTTTATTCACCATGGTATCTCAACTTACTGTGATCTTTCTGAGATCCTAAAGAATTTGAGAGCGATGCCATCGTTATAGCGTTGGTTATTTCATCTCATCTTATTTCCAGTTCCGAGAGCTCGTACTGGGAGCTCATGTAAGCTAGGCAAGCGTTGTACCACCAAGCTTTTCCTCAACTCCTCGTGAGTCATTAAACCCAGGTGACTGTTCAACCCCGGTTTCTTCTACGGGGCTAGGTGACGGGCAGAGACCAGCCATGCTCACGACCATTTCCTGGCTCCCCTGGTGCCAGCCTTTATCAGAGTTGATTTGAATCGCCCCTTGACCCGGTCTGTATAGAGAGTTCTGGGCTGTGAAGGAGCCTGCTGTGTTCCTTGTGTCTGTTCCGGTACTGACTTTTGTCGTCTGCTTTCATAGGCTGAGTGTTCTAGTCACTTCCCTTCCCCCATAACCCCTTAAGAATTGCTGTCTGCACTATTGATCTGGTTACCCACCAAGGCTGTCCAAATTGGTTGTTGTAGTGGCTAGAAATAACAAAATCAGTAATTCAAAAACCTAGAGGGTCCTAGCAGAAATCTCAGCAGGAAATCCCCACATGAAAAGACGATAAGGCTGCATCCGTGCTGTGTGTGACCTGCGATCACAGGCGCCGTTTATTTGGCTGTCCCCTTAAAGGTTCTGTGGGGACAAGCGCCTTTATCAGCAGAGTCTTAGTGGCCGTGTCTTCTGGAGCACCCACGGCAGAGTATGCCCGTGCACGAAACCCCATATTTGCAGGCAGTATAGTCAAAAAAAACTGATTTGCCTACTGACTTCGTTGACTTACCCACCCACTCCAAACTCTGTAGAGGAAATAGGCCTGAAAGGCTGAATAGAATGTGTCTAACCACTTCTCTGTGATTAAAAAGAAAAAAAAGTTACTTGAGAAGTTCCCTGTGGATGATTCAGCTTCTGGAAGGAGTCTTTCATCATCCGATGTCTGTCTGTCTGCTCATCTTCAGCACTGAGTGTATGTGCCTCGTAGGACAGAGTCTGTTCCACCCTCAGGTAGGCCTGGGTTCCGATCTCAGAGAGGTTGTGGTGTCAGTGGAACTGTGGGAAAGTTCCAGGCTGATAGGATATTTCAAATTATTTATCCTGTGGAATTTTCATCATCGCCCTGAGTTCTGTTTTCTAATTAAAAAAAAAAAGTCAGCTTAAGTGTGTGCATGCGGACATGGGCCTGTGTGTGCACACACATGCTGCCCGTTGTCATTTACTGCAGGACACTTGTGGCAGCTGCCATCGACTGTCATTTTCTTTATGCATAAACTCACCACCTGGTTTTGTATGGAACACACTTTTCAAGCTGCTAAGTGCCCCATGGGGCAGGTAGTGTTAGTATGTCTGCGTTTTGCTGTCAACAGAGAGAATAGAGACAGAGGGAGACTGAGAAATTTGTCATGGCTCAACTGTGAGTAAAGGACAAAGCCACATTCAAACCAGGCGGGGTGGGCCGAAGGCCGCGGCACTCCTGGGTTGACTTGCAAGCAGCTGAGCGTCTCACCCCAGAGAGGAAAGCAGCAGGCCACAGGATTTGGGTTCTTTTCATCGCAGCAATACAGGATGTCACTGTGTCACCCAGGCTGCACTGGACCAGGGGCAAATGCTTTGTGAGGCATCCAGCCAACACCAGTGGGACAATCTGAGACCAAAAAGGGGAAAGCTGTGCACGGTGAGTCGGAGGATGGGACCTCAGACCTTGCTTTCCCTGTGGCCACAGGGGGACGACTCAGTTCACGAACCACACACTTCTAGCCCTGTGCTCTCTGTTTCCATCATCTCCGTAGCACAGCACTACAGGAAGGAGGGGACGGCTTCTGTGAGTGTGCGTTCCATGTCTGACTCCTGGCTTCTCGCACGTGCCCTTTTGGTTTGAGGCACACTCTAGCAGTAACGAGTAGTCCAGAGTTTCAGCCATGGCCATTCTGTGTTCATCGCCCACACTGGACCCTTCCCGGCTCCCAAATCCACATTTTAGAAAACCCGTTTAAAATACAGCCTCTCGGTGCTGATACCCACTTGGTGGTCAGAGCTGTAGCAGCCACTGGCTTCCAAACCGAAGTGTGTAAAACAGCATAGAAAGCAAGCATCCAGGAGGCTGCGGGACGGGAGCATTTGTGCAAACCAGTAGTAGAGTTCGCCTCTGCGGTTCTAGCTGCCTGTTTGCTGTGCTAGTAAGTCCTGCTTACTTCACGCTGCTCCCTTACTCAGTTCCACCACCTCTCTGGCTTTGTAAATTCCGGCATGTGTGCACACTTTCAAACCTCAGTCACACAAAAGGCTTCTGAGCCAACGATAAGACTCGGGTTGTCCAGTCAGCAAGGAGGGCAGCACGAGGAAGCCCAGCCCCGCGCGGGGCCTGGCGGCGGCAGCACCTCTGCCAAGGGCACAGTTCCATCGCATCCTGAAATTTGGTCTTCATAGATATTTTCCTACGCCGGGAACATGTGTTCTGGTGCTATTTATGTAAGGAGATAGTGACATCCTGTGTGAAGCTGGTCTAATTGCCTCTGTAATTAACCTATTTGAAGAGGAAGTTTCACAGAAATCAAGTATCACTGAGTGCTGAGAGAGAGGAGATTCTGCCTTAAAGCAAACCTCTAACTTTACCAAAGGGCACAGATGAGACAAAGCAGAATTCCAGCTTTTCCCTTTGGTTTTGAGATTCACACTTCCCTCCTCTCTCCCTCCCCTCCCCTCTTCTTTCTCTCTCTCTTCCTCCCTCTCTTCCCTTCCTCCCTTTCTTTTCTCGTTTCGATACGATTCCACTAACCCACTTCATTTTTCATCTCACCGCCTTCATTTTCTATATTGTTCGATAAAAACCTAGTGTTACGAGTGGAAATTCTAGTTGTGAGCCTAAAGCTGAGAGAAGTAACTGTGGCCATAGTCAGAGTGGTTGTTTCTGGGTGGTTCTCATGTCTTCCCGGCGCCAGGGTAGGGCATGCGTGGTGCTGTTCGGCCTCCTGGTCTGAAGACAAGATGCCTTTGCTCTTTTCTATCCCCCGATAAAGTGTACGCTGAATAAATGTGGGTCCGAGCGAGGGTGTGTAAATGCAGTTTCGTCAGACTCCCTGGCACAGGAGAACTGGCTAGGAAACACTGGTCTAGAATGGAGAGGATGTGTGTTTGGATATGGAGTCACTCATCTTTGCACCCTCTGAGTGTGACTCAGGTGAGGCCGGGAGAGCCTTCACCTCCTGTGTCATGAGAGCGCGCAGCGGATAAGACCCAGGCAAGGCTCGTGTTAGACAGATGGCAGAAGCCTTCTCCTGTGTGTCCCTCTACAGCAGGGCCGGATCTCAGGGGCACCCTCCAACCCATACCTCCACAACGCTCTCTTCGTGTAATCAGAATGGTACTTAGAGCCACATAGCTCTCTCAGGACCCCTTTCGGGGGATAAAAGTATTGTGTGATTGTGGAGATCTTTGCACATCACAGTTGATTGAGTAACATGCACTAGAGCTGAGTTGTGGACGTAACCTATGTGCCCAGCAGCAGAGGAACGGATAAAAATGCAGCATGTACTCAAAGGGGTTTTTATTTTCAGTCATGAAAAATGAAGTTGGGTCATTTGCAGGGAAGTGGGTGTCGCTGGACATCACATAGCCAATTAAGGCCATCTAGAAAGAAAATGTCACATATTTTTTCTTATTTGTGGGTGCCGGATATTAGACTTGCATAATAATTGAACATATTAATGGCATAGAGTTAAGCGCAGAACTTGTGAAGGACAAAGGGCGTAGTGGGAGAGGGAAAGGGGGAGGGAGATATAGGAGGGGATGTGCTCACAGTACATTATATACTTTCCTGGAAACGGCTCTCCGCAATCTCGCCTAATAAAGTTATAACATCATTGATGTAATTGCAAGTCAAGTCACCGAGTTCACATTTTGCATGTTACGTTGGCAGGGAAGAGCTCAGTTTAAAGCTCACTGCCAGGGAAAAGCCCCTCTCGAAGGATTTGAGAGGTCTGACCCCAAGTAAGCATGCCTTGGTAATGTGGAATGGGACCCTTTTCAGGTGTTCACCCTTTGTGAGTGTGTCTGTTTCCACCTCCAAGGTAAGTGTCTATAAAAGAGACACAAAAGCCCCACCCTACCACCACAGGCAAGGTGAAGCTTTGCTAGTGTTTATTACTACGAATAGCGCCTGTAAATAAATGCCAAGCAAAAACAATAATTGTAGCTAGCAGTTGATAAAACAAATAGGCTATGGGTTCATCGTCAAGGCTGTCTAACTTCCAATGTTGTAAATGAGCTAAGCGGAATTATTTAATGCTTTTTCTCATGGTTATCCACTACTTACTTAACAGATTGTGACAGGGTGTTCCTTGCTTGTCCAGACTGGCTTAGGACTCGCTGTGCAGCCTGGATTGGTCTCCTGCTTTGCCCTCCCAAGTTCCGAGGTTACGGCTGTGGGCCTGTGACCACACACTTACATTTTGTGGTGCTGGCTTTTGATAACCAAGAAAGTCTTATTTGGGGAGTGATGCGGGTGAAGAGAGGAGAGAAACAGCAGTCTTTTGCTGTGTATCGTGCTTGCAGATACTCCGATAAAGAGCTGAATGTCTCAGCACAAGACTGCAGGCCCCTCACGAGTGGAAATGCACCCTTATTTGTGAGCAGGTTGTCTGTCACCCAGGACTGTATTTTGTGAGGTAGAGGTGTCCGCCATTTTTACATGGGTCTCGCATCTGCCTTGTTGATGTCATCAGCTGTATTGGTGGTTACACGAGTGAAGAAGTCTGGAGGGGTGTTCTTTGGAGTCGCTCATCACAAGGTAATTTGCTCACCCGTTCCACGTGGGTTTACTACGCTCCCATTGCATGACACACGTGGGGACAGTCTTGAAAGCATTTCGTATCTGTTGCTGGTAGAAATGGCCCAATAGAAGCATCTTCAGGGAAAAAGAGGTCGGCTTTCAACTCCAGGTTGCATGGTCCGTCCCCATGGGAAAGTCAACAGAGCAGAGACTTACACCACCTAAACCCACCGCAGCGTATCCCCAGTAGAGGGAAATCAACGCCTGTGTGCTCACTGGCTTGGGCCCAGCTCTGTCTCCCTGCTCTTGTGCCAACTTATGGGATGGTGCCATCCATGATGGCTATGTCTTTCCTCATCCGTTGCCTTTGTTATCATACCCCATCGTGGGCCTACACGGAGGGCAACCCAGTGTGGACAGTCTCTCCTTGAAAGCCTCTTCCCAGGTGCCTGTAGGTTGTGTCAAGTTAACAAAGCTAAGTGTGCACTCCCAATTCAGGCTGGAGTGCGGTGAGAACATTCTTGCACCCTTGGCATATTTGTTTTTCTATTTTTAAATACTGCTTGCTTAACAATGCTATAGTCAAAGTGCCTGACACAGACAACTTGAGGAAGGAAGGGGTTGTGTAGGCTCACAGTTATGA
>JANBXA010000735.1:49040000-49205000 GCA_030556225.1 Cricetiscus sungorus | reverse complement strand
AGCCATGGCGGTTCCCCAGAATGGACACATTCACTACCCGAGGAACTTAAAGTATTTAGCTATAAAAATGCACATTTTAAACTTTTGATCTGTGGTCTAAGCCAGGAAAGGTAGCCTGTGGCACATCTCATGACTTACACAGCACGCTTCTAGATACGAGCCATCAGGTCATCTGGAAAAATTAAAAAATACATAATTTCATGTCTCACTCTACTCTGCCTGCCTGTGTATTTGCACAGATGGTGACTAGCTTGTAATGTGAGGTGTGCAGATGTGCGTGAGATGTGCATGTGAGATGTGCATGTGAGATGTGCATGTGAGATGTATATGCATGCATGTGAGATGTGTATGAGAGATGTGTATGTATGTAAGATGTACATGAGAGATGTGTATGTGGGGTGCGCATTTGAGGTGTACAGGTGTGTGTGAGATGTGCCTGTGCATGTAAGATATGCATGTGAGATGTGCATGTGAGATGTGTGTGTGAGATGTGCATGTATGTAAGATGTGTGTGAGAGATGTGCATGTAAGATGTGCATGTGAGATGTGCGTGTGAGATATGCATGTATGTAAGATGTACATGAGAGATGTTCATGTAAGATGTGCGTGTGAGATGTGCATGTAAGATGTGCATGTATGTAAGATGTGCGTGAGAGATGTGCATGTGAGGAGATATGCATGTATGTAAGATGTACATGAGAGATGTTCATGTGAGATGTGCGTGTGAGATGTGCATGTATGTAAGATGTGTGTGTGAGTTGTGTGTGTGAGATGTGTGTGTGAGATGTGCATGTATGTAAGATGTACATGAGAGATGTGCATGTATGTAAGATAGGCATGTGAGATGTGCATGTGCATGTGAATGTGGGATGTGCGTGTGAGATGAGTGTGTGAGATACGTGTGTGAGATGTGTGTGTGGGATGTGGTCCATGCCCATGCTCTCACCTTGTCTCCCAGGTAAGATGAGGGATGACCAGCTTAAGGACCGTACTGCCGCTGTCTTGGGCTGCACTTTGAAGCACTTACCAGAGTGCTGGGTCGTTACCAACTCTGTCACCCACTGACTAAGTAAATCTGAGGCCAGTCACAAAATTTAGGGAGCACCACGTTTTCAGCTTCATGCAATCTGTGTCACCGTTTCTACTGCTAAATCTTATGCCTACGTGTATTAATGCTATTATTGAAGGTTTTGAGTTAGTATGTGTGCACAATGCACATATACATACACACATGTGCATATATATGTGCACACATACACATATGCAGACATAAACACACACACATGCATACACCCATGCATAATATGAACTTGTGCACCCATGCACATGTAAAAATACACACCCCACAATGTACACATATACATATATATTCCTCTTAGGAAATGATGGCTCCACCTTTTAAACCCACCGTTTGATGAAGAGTGACATTTCTCTGTAGACGGCGCATGAACTCTTGACCTGACTCCATGAATCAGGGTGTCAGATACCTATCTTGACTCGGTACCGTGACACATGGGATTGGAAGTACAGGGAAGTAACGAATGGAGCTGGAGAAGTTTGGTGTCCTGGTTTGGGTAAGGACAAGTGTTTACTGCCGTGTAATTTTGGAGGCCATTCTATTTACCATAAAATGTAATGGGTTGGGGAACGGGAGCCCATCCGTGTCCTCTTGCACAAGAAAACGGCCATGTTGCTTTCCCTGACCGCATTCCTTTCTCCTTCAGTGAGTTGACTTTCCAGAGGAGCCCTGGTGAGCACATCCTCCCGGAGTCTGTGGCCAAATGCCTCACACCCGTAATGAGGCTCGAGAAGGTGTCTTCTGTGGCCCATTCTTCACAGGTCATGTTCTGTCACTGTCGTTTGCAACACCCAGTTCAGAAATGGCCATGGGGCAGCTCTTTGAGAGGAACCTACAAGAGGAGGAGCCTCTCCATTTCCCCGCTGTTCTTGAGCGTGACAATATTAAGGGACTGTATTGTTATGAGTAGGTTTTTCCCTGCCGCCAGTCTGGTCCCGCCATCACCGCCATCACACCAGAGCAGGTTTTTCCCTGTGGGTTGGTCTGTTCCCGCCGCCACGCCAGCCCCCAATAACACACAGAGACTCTGTATTTGATACAATTCTGTTGGCTAGTCTTAATGATTAACCCATTTCTACTACGCTAAGTATTTCCACGTGGCTCATCTTACCGGCCAGAGTGGCTGGCTAGCATTCTACCTCTCCGGGCTCTCCATGTTGACTCCTCCTAACTACTTCCTCTCTCCTCCTTGCCTCCTAGCCCCGCCTATCTTGCTTTCCCATTGGCCCACAGTGCTTTATTCATTAACCAGCGTGAGAAACATATTTACAGAATATCGTCTCCCATCACTATATTTAATGGGCAGTGTATGGGGAAAATATACAATAAGGAAAGAATAGGGCCATAGATGAAGTCCTGAGGGATATAACATTAGCATCCAAACAAGCAAATAGTTGGGCTGCTCGGCTAAATAAAACTGATACACATTTGTGTGAGATGACTTCTGAGTACAGGAATAGACTAGAAAAACAGAATCAGCAAAGCACGGCATTGAGTTTACCACAGGAGCCTTGAATCTTCTCATCACCAACTGTGGTCTCTACAGAGAGAGTCAATGGCAGTGTCATTGCCCACAGACCCATGGGGGACAGTGAGAGCAACCCCCTGCCCCAGGACCTAAATGTCACTCATTTATTTTTGAGTAAGTCAGGTAAGATGGCAGATGTGAACGAGAGGAGTCGGGATCGGCTTCTCATCAAATAATCAGTATGTGATCGCTCCCCAGAGCTTTTTATACTGAGTTATGAAAACTCACTATTTTCATTCTCGTAAAGAAGGATCAACAACAGGAGGAGACTGCAGATTGAGTTTAACTGCCCTTCATGGAACCTCAAGCTATGAAAAATCCCAAGTCCAGAGCCTTCCTTCCCATGAAAAGCGGGGGAAGCTGAGGGTGGGACACTCCGTTCAGCAGACAGCTCCTTTCCCTTTAGCCGACAGCTTCCCCTTTCACCATGCCCCTAGAATCTGCTGCAAAGTTACAAGAGCTGTAATTTTCCATATAACTATTTCATTCAAGACATTAATGACCCAGATCACTGCAAATAACCATGGCAACAGGTGAGAAATCAAAGATACTTAATTTAATTGCCACCAAAAGAAAATAAGTGCAAATAATCTATAATTCTTCATTTCCAATATGTACATGTTATTTTCTTGGTGCATTAATTACCCAATAGTTAGACAGAAATTACCTAGTTGTTGCCCTGAGACTCCCCCTCGTATTCATGCAAAGGCTTTTGCTCTAATAACTGATCATTATAATTTCTTACCTTAGCAGTTTAGACTGCTGAGAACTGAGGAGTGTTCATTCAGTTGACATTAGCAATTTTTAATAACAATAAAATGATACTTTAAGTACAGTGAAAGGAATTAAGCTGTTCTTTCAATTGCCATACCTGAGGCCACTCCCTTTCATACCCTGTCTGAAACAGGCAGTGATCTGCTTCTGCTTCTTGGGCAGAAGGAGGATTCAAAATTCCCCTCTGCTTCTTAACCCCTTTGCTTGGAGTTGCTGGAGTGTTGTTTTAGAGCACTGGTTAGGAATTAGGGGTGTGTTCAGAATCCTAACCATGGAGATGCTTATAATCACTACTAGACAAATCAAATATCTCTGCAAATATCACTGCATATTTACTGCGGGCCGAGACTTGTGCTGGGCTAGACCTACAGTGGTCAGAGAGATAGGGATGGAGTATAAAAAATAAGACAGGAAAGCTTAGAGAATGGCTCCATGTAGATTTTTATTTTACTATGAATGTGCTTTGTGGAAATTATGCCAAATAAAATAGGCCTGCTACAGGGACACAAACCTGTGTGACTCCACATACAATTTATTAAAAGCAGCGAGAATCATGGAGGCAAATGCTAGGCATGGCTGTGAGGGTGTGGGGGAAGAGAGGCTTCTTGTTGAACAGGCACAGGGTTTCAGCTTTGCAAGATAAAAACATTCTGGAGATTGTTTCCCAGTGTGAGGGTACCTAACATGATTGAACTCCACATTGGGAAGCGGTAAATCCTTGCTACATACTTTTTAAAACTTTTTAAAAATGAAAGGAATTTTTGGGCATCGGTGGCGCATGCCTTTAGTACCAGCGCTCAGGGGCAGAGGCAGGTGGATCTCTGTGAGTTCGAGGCCAGCCTGGTGTACAGATATAGTTCCAGCACAGGTTCCAAAGTAATACAGAGAAACTTTGTCTCGAAACCCCCACACATACAGAGAGAGAGAAAGAGAGAGAGAGAGAGAGAGAGAGAGAGAGAGAGAGAGAGAGAGAGAGAGAGAGAGAGAGAGAGAGGAAGGGAGGAAGGGAGAAATTATGGATGTCCTAGAATAAGGAGGTCTTGAGAGAACTGTATTTAAAAAGTAATTGAGCAAAGATATCTGTAGACACACACAGTGGGAGGGGACATTAAGGAATACCTGAACATATAAGACACACTGTTGCCACACTTTGGGCTGTATTTTCTCTGTAGTTTACTCCTGCAGCCTTTATCCATATCCATTCCTAACCAGCGTTCAGCCCTCCTTGTGTCATGACTCAACATTCCACTATGCGTAAGAAGACTCCTAAGAGGCAGGTTAACTTGGTGGGTTTTCATTTTAACGTAACAGTGTTAAGTTTGACCTGACTACCTATTGGTTTGACATTCCGTCCCTGTGATGCAATGCTTGCCTGCAATGATTACAGGAATAGATGACATCGGCTCACGGTTGTACGCGTTTCTCCGTGAGGTCATTTACACTATGACAGAAATGTCAGCTGACTCCGTGACTTTGGGCCTGTGGGAAAGCTGTGGTAGTGTCTGTGCGAGAAGAAAGAGCAGGAAAAGAATCGGTGGATACAGCCAGGATGACGTCTCCTCTCCAAGGACACTGGTGCCAGTGTTCAGGAGGTTTATTTAGGCAATGGACATAGTTGCCTCTGTTGGAAATGCTGTGCCTGTCGCTAACTGTCAGTTTATGACAGTTAACTTAGTACTCATCACACCCTGGGCTGGTTAACACAGGATTGAAAAGTTTGTCCGTGTCCCTGAAAAGTTTGTCCGAGTCTCAGATGACATCCTTCCAGCAAGTGGTTCCTTAAGTGTGTCCCCGGCGCAAAAGCTGTGTAGGGTCAAATGTGCGTTTCATCATTGGATTCTCCCTTATCCACCGACTTTCTTTAATGGAAAGGCCGCAGTCGGAGTGCCTTTAGCCACGAGTTTGTTAACTCTCCTGGGCTGAAGTGGATGTCAGCCTTCCCTATACGATTGTGAGCAGTGGACTGATGTTTTTGTCAGTGATGGACCATATATCTGAAGGGTGTGCTGTAGGGTTGTAACAATGCCGTGGAAACATTTCTAGCCACTGTGAGGCCATCACTCAAGGCGTTCACTCAGAGTTGGCAAGGAGGCTGCTGCCAGCAGCATGGCAGTACAACATGGACAGTTGTGTGCACTCTGACTCTTAACAGTAAAGAACTGGTCTTTTTATACATATGTTTACCAATGTATATGTTAACATATACGTGTTATATGTCACATATATGTATATATGTACAAATACATACACATACATTGCTTTTCTGTTGTCATAAACTACCGACTAGGAGCAACTCATAGAAGAAAGACTTTGATTTGGCTTGCTGGTGCAGAGGGGTCAGAGTCCATCGTGGGGCAGAGGCATTGCAGAAGCCACAGAAGCAGGAAGCTGAGAGTTCGCATCTCCTCTGACCATAAACACGAAGCAGAGAGGGAACAGGAAGTGAGGCAAAGCTGTAAGCATGCAAAGCCCACCCCAGTGCCAAACTTCCTCGTCAAGGCTGCACGCCGAACCTCCCAAAACAGAGCCACCGACCGGGGAGCAAGTGTTCATATCCAAGCCGAGCGTTTCTCGTGGAAATCACCACAGCCTCACTCTATGCTTCAGTCACTATTTTACACTGTTGCAGGTAGCCTGCCAGAGACGAGCACCCGCAGTCCATAGCCAAGTGAAAGCCTTTGTGTCAGTGGTCACGGACTATACTCACATATTCACCACCCGAGAATAGCACTGGCTGTTTAGAGTAAGTGAGTTTTGAAGGCTAAAACCACATCCTGGTATCTCACTTGGCAGCTGTCAGGGAGGGGGTATTGTACAAGCAAGTAGTTTGACAGAAGCCGAGATAGGCAGCTGGCTGGAGAGGGTTCTGCACAAGCAGACGGTTAACAGCAGCTAAGGTAAGCTACCTGAGGCACCTTGACATCAGGTTCCTAGGATAGAGATGGGTAATTTTGGGGGGGGCTTTCCATCAAGGAGATCAAATTCTAGTCAAGCCTAAAACGGCCTCAGCAAGGGTACAAGATGGAGGGACCTCTGCACTGTCTTGTCCGGCTACATTCCCCACTGTGTCGATGTTCATGAGTCAAGTCATTGACTCATCCTGTCCTAGGAGCCACAGCTGGTCCTAAGGACCAAGAGCTGAACTGAGTTTATCTCTCATGTCCTTGGCCATGCAGCTGAAGACGCAGACTTGTACCGATAACATGGTCAGGATAAGAAGCAATGGTCTGGCTAATGCTGGCAGTAAGGAGGTCAGCCGTGCAGACCAGGCAAACAGACTGGTAGCCATTATCTGATCTGTGTCTTCTTCCTTGCCTGTCTGTGAAGCCGTTCCTGACCATGGCAATGTCTCCTGAAATTGCCCCTGATTGGTTGGCATAGAAACAGCCATACATAACCCTTCGCGTTTCAAGAGACAAACCTATGCTTCTTCTGTTTTGCAGAACCACTTCTGCTTAAGAGCCTCCCTGCCTTGTGGAATAGATGTGAAGTCTCCCTTCCGACATCCCTAAGTCCTGGTCCACTTGCTTGTTGTAGTCTAAGGTGTTGATCACCAACCGTGAGGAACCCCTTTCTCTGTGTATAGATAGGTATTGGCATCCAGGAGGCCTCGGTTTCACAACCCCGTTTGGCACAATAGAAATTCCCACCCTTACTGAACCACTGAAATATGGGGTCCTGTTCTCGGGGTATGGCTAGAACCGTGTTTCCTCTATTTCT
Source organism: Cricetiscus sungorus (assembly GCA_030556225.1). Taxonomy (NCBI): domain Eukaryota; kingdom Metazoa; phylum Chordata; class Mammalia; order Rodentia; family Cricetidae; genus Cricetiscus; species Cricetiscus sungorus. Next base: position 49,197,900 of record JANBXA010000735.1, on the reverse strand, counting down.
CTCTCAGAAGATTGTGTCCTCACATCCACTCCTTCTGTAGCTTCACCAAATTCCAAATATGGGGGTAAAAGAGCAAAGAAAGTTCTGTGGACTTGCTCCTCTGTGGTCAGATTAACTCTCGTCTTCCCTGTGTCTGCTGGTCTTAATTCCCAACTCCAGGCAGGGGTGTGGTGAGGGCTGCAGTTTCCAGTTTCCGGTCTCCTTACAGCGAGGAAGGAAAAAAGGATGAATGGGGCCCTGAGTTAGTGATCTCAGGGCAGTCTTATCTTTAAAGCTTTCAAGTCCAAGCGAGTGACGGTCCATCCGTCATTGTCCACAGAGCCCTCTTTAATTGTGAGTCATGATCCAGGGGATAAATTGGTAGGGTCCCTTTCAGGCAGGTTCCAGGGTCCAGGTATGGATCTCTTTATCCAAACCAAGTCCCCTGCTGGAAATGGTGGGTGGCTTCGGAGGTGGGGGACCACAGGATTCCCCTCAATGTCCTGGCGAGTTACAGCAATGCCTGTAAGGACTGACTTGAGAATGTGGATCAGACGTTTGTGCCTGGGGGTATCTCAGAGCTTGGGGAGGATGGAAGGTGGTCTCCAAAATGTAACTTCAAAGGAGTGAGCCTCGAGGGTATGGAATGCTGAAGCACTGAGCGGGGCAGAGGGGAGGGGGCAGAGGGGAGGAGGCTGAGCAGGGCAGAGGGGAGGAGGCTGAGCAGGACAGAGGGGGAGGGGGCAGAGGGGAGGGGGGCGAGCGGGGCAGAGGGGAGGGGGGGTGAGTGGGGCAGAGGGGAGGGGGCTGAGCGGGGCAGAGGGGAGGGGGGTGAGCGGGGCAGAGGGGAGGGGGCTGAGCGGGGCAGAGGGGAGGGGGGGTGAGCGGGGCAGAGGGGAGGGGGCTGAGCGGGGCAGAGGGGAGGGGGGTGAGCGGGGCAGAGGGGAGGGGGGTGAGCGGGGCAGAGGGGAGGGGGGGTGAGCGGGGCAGAGGGGAGGGGGGGTGAGCGGGGCAGAGGGGAGGAGGCTGAGCAGGGCAGAGGGGAGGGGGGGTGAGCAGGGCAGAGGGGAGGAGGTCCGGTTTTCACCCATCCCCAGAACTGATTCCACCAGAGTTCTACGCCTCCTTCTACCTGACCTGAGCTCTGTAGCTATACACACAATGTGATTTCCATTACTATTTAAGACCTTTCTCAGATTCTGAGACACTTTAGACATGAGGGATGGGTGGTATCTTTCCAGCCCCAAACCTAGGAATTATTTCCTGAAGAAGTTTCGTGGTAACTGTTGGAGTCACCTCTGCTCAGACAGGGTGGGGCTTCCACTCACCCCGAGGATGCGACTACAAACCAGCAAATACCTATAGCCCAAATTAGGTCTGATTTCAGTGAGCTCCAGCTTCCAGTGTTCCCTGGTCCATTTTCTCCCGAGTGACCATTTCCCCCTCAGGGTTTACCTGTGCACAGGTGTCACATCTGGAAGTGATGTCTTTAATTGGGTTCTCCATTTGGAACGTAACACCTTCATCTGAGGAGTAGAGCGCCTTGTGTGACCCCTTTGTGGGTGGCCTGGTGGAGAGCTGTAACTAGTTTCCTTCCCAGATACGCAGGAAGGGCGGGTCTGCCGTCAGCAGCGCCTACAGTCCTTGGTCATCCGGTGTGGCCAGTTCCCTTTTGGCCTGTCGATCTGAGTTGGAGGGGATTCTGAGCAATCTGATCAGCTGGGCTCCCGCAGGGCAACCAAGGCTTGGGGAAGCCCCACTGCTTCTGGGGACACTTCAGTCACTCTGTTGGCTTTTGGCTTCTAAGCAATCCCCTTCTTGGCTAACCACATAGCTTCCAATGGGGCTAAGATCTCTTCTTTGTTATTTTATTCTCTCCTGCTCAGGTTAGGCATTGTCTCTCCTGTATGGAGCCCGTGGCAATGAGCCATGGTGAAAGCATATCAGCTATCAGTGTATATGGAGATAGCCTTGCCCTTCCCCCAGTGGAGTGCCTGAGTCAAAGCGGAAGCTTAGATGCTTGCCCTGGGCTTCCCCTGCTCAAAGCTTGTGCCCAGATAGTCTTATCTCGGGCCATCACCACTGTTCCTGCGTACCCAAATGGCTCATTGATGAAGTTACTCCCACATGTGAGTAATACCTTGTCTGGTGATGCCAAGGGGCCTCAGGCAGATCAGGTCTGATAGACTGGATTATGTCAGTCACCCCAAGATGATGCAGGGCTTCTGTGAGGTTGGGTTGAGGGCTGATATCTTATGGAACCAAATATACAATCGATCCAAAATCTGGGTTTGGTCGTGGCCCACCCACCCACGAGTTGGACAATCTGTTTCTCGCATGCCTTCCTCAATAGGGCCCCAACACAGTGAGACTTTCAGCAACAGTTCTTGTCCTAAAGTTAATTGTGAACTTCTTTTACCAGCAGGGGTGTGAAAGCTATGGCGCTCATACATGCCGGCTATTTAGCTATAACCAGGTCAATACTTTTGGACATTCCACCAGTCTTTTTCAGGGTCCCAGGGGTTGCATGAAGACCCCCTTGGCAATGTCCCTGGCTTCATCCTTGTACATGTGGAATGGTTTAGCAAAGTCTGGGAGGGCCAAAGTCAGGGCGGACACAAGAGCCTTGTTCAAGGCTTTGAAAGCGTTCTGCTCAGTGTTAGCCCATTCCAAGGGCTGCCTGATCCTGGTACTGCCATAAAGGAAGGGTCTCAGCATCTCAGCAAATCCCATTGTCTATATCCAGCAGTATCCAGCTGCCCCAGCAAATCTTGTACCTGAATTTTTGATGTAGGAGTGGGGATTTTCAGGATGAGTGAAATGCAGTTGTGGGAAAGTATTTGCTTTTCTTCTCTAGGTGGTAGCCAAGATATGTGACCTGAGTGACCCGTAGTTGAACGTTTTTTTTTTTTTTTTGGCTGAGACTCTGTAATCTAGGGCTTGGAGGCTTTCTCTAAGACCTGCTGTTGCCTGTCTAAGTTACTCCTCAGTGGTCGAAGCTATGAGGAGGTCATCTACATACGGGAACAGAGTGCTTTACGGATATTTTTGTCTAAATTTCAACATATCTGCACTCTGGGCTTCATCAAATAATGTTGGCAAGTCTTTGAACCCTTTCAGCAACCAATCAGGTTCATTTTAGTTGACCTGTATATCTACCCACTGGGTCTGTCCATTCAAAGGCAGAGATGGGTTGTCTTAACAGAGACAGTGGGAGGCAGAAGAAAGCATCTTTATATAGATCTTCCTTTGGTGGCCGGCAACGAGCTTGGGACTGTGTAAGACTTCCATATTTTCTATCTGTGTGTGGACATCCCTTAAATCTTGTACTGATGGGAAGTCAGACTTCAGGACAGGGAGCAAGGGAGTGTTCCATGGGAAGTGGTAGGGGACAAGAGTTCCTGCCTCCCGTATTTGGTCTATGTGTTTATTAGTTCCTTGTTTAGCTCTTTGGTGCATAAGGTATCGTATGATCATCACCAGTGTTGAGAACTTAGTAACTAAGCTGTGATGGGAGGCGTATGTGCTGCTAAGCCTAATGGGTTTGCATTGGTCCCAAACATCAGGGTATCTTGCTTTTAGTTCTTGCAGGTAGCTAGAGAGTAGCTCTTCCTTCCTTCCTTGTGGCCTAGTCATCCTTGGATAGAGGCCTAGTCATGAATATTGGTAGGGGATAGGTGTGAGTCCAGGGTTAGCCTAACAAAGGTCATCCTGATAAAGATGTGGTTGGGTCTGAGCATTTGTAGTTAAGTTCCTTCTGATGAAGTGGTTCAAGCAGTCCAGCGTAACCAGAAAAGAATGAGTCACAGTAACTTAGCCTAGGTCTGTGGTCAAGGAGGTCATCCATGGAGAGTAGGCAGTTTGGCCTTGTTGTTCCTTAGACTTCTGTCTCCCCAGAGGTGAGGGACCCTAGGGATTCTATCAGGACAATGTGGCTACTCTGGAAGCTGATGGGTTTGCCCCCTACTCTCATGGTCATCCTGGACTCCTGGGCTAATTCATATGGAGCTCTGGCCCCATCAGTTTTTGGCTTGCTGGAAGATTGGATGGATGGCTCTCTTCTTTTCCAGCTGGGAAAACATTCATTCTTCCAGTGCCCTCCTGGCTGCCATGGCACACCGGTCCTTTTCCACATGTTTTCCTTCCCTTTCTCCTGCTCTATTTCCCTTAGTCTGTTTCCCTTGATGGCAGTGATCACTGCATGGGAGAGTTTCTTTCCCTGTCTTTGTCTTCAGCTGAATCCTGGCAATTGTAAGATCTCTGAACAATTTCCAAAAGTTGGGAGATATTCATCCCTTGAGACATCTCTTATTTCTGGACCTTTCATCTTATGTGTGGGGATGGCTGCATGGCAAAGGCGGGATTCGTGCCTCACTGGTTCTCAAGGGCACCAGGAACACATGCCTCATGGAGCATCTCTGGAAACCCAGCAGGCGATTCACCGGGCCCCTGGGTTCCCAAACTTACCTTGTACAAGGTGATGGATTTCTTTTTTGGCTGCTACTTCAAATCCTCCCAATAATATTTGGCAAAAGGTGTCCAGTGCCCTTTTACCTTCATTGGTTTTCGGATCTTGACTAGGTTAGGTAGAACAGAAGGTCTGCTTTATCTGGGCCTCTATGTCTGGCAGGGTTGCCCAGTCCCACAGCCAACTTCCTGCTTCCCAGCTGGATTGGCTCTTGCTCCTTTGCCATACACAGCATGGCTAGGAGCTGCCGACAGTCATCCCAAGTGGGCTGTCTTGTATAGAACAGTTTCCAGCAGGCTGATAAGGGCCTGTGGCTTCTCTGAAAAGTGTGTGTGGGGGGTTGTCTTCCAATTCTATAAACCCCTGGCGAGAAGGAGACCATGTACCTTAAACATGGGCAAGGGATCTCCTCCTCCTCCTCCTCCTCCTCCTCCTCCTCCTCCTCCTCCTCCTTCTCTTCCTCCTCCTCCTCCTCCTACTTCTTCTTCTCCTCCTCCTCCTCATTCTCTTCCTCCTCCTCCTCCTCCTCCTCCTCCTCCTCCTTCTCTTCCTCCTCCTCCTATTCCTCCTCCTCCTACTTCTTCTTCTTCTCCTCCTCCTCCTTCTCTTCCTCCTCCTCCTCCTACTTCTTCTTCTTCTTCTTCTTCTTCTTCTTCTTCTTCTTCTTCTTCTTCTTCTTCTCCTCCTCCTCCTCCTCCTCCTCCTCCTCCTCCTCCTACTTCTTCTTCTTCTTCTTCTTCTTCTTCTTCTTCTTCTTCTTCTTCTCCTCCTCCTCCTCCTCCTTCTCTTCCTCCTCCTCCTCCTACTTCTTCTTCTTCTCCTCCTCCTCCTCCTTCTCTTCCTCCTCCTCCTCCTACTTCTTCTTCTTCTTCTCCTCCTCCTCCTCCTTCTCTTCCTCCTCCTCCTCCTCCTCCTCCTTCTTCTTCTCCTCCTCCTCCTCCTTCTCTTCCTCCTCCTCCTCCTACTTCTTCTTCTTCTCCTCCTCCTCCTTCTCTTCCTCCTCCTCCTCCTACTTCTTCTTCTTCTTCTTCTTCTTCTTCTTCTTCTTCTTCTTCTTCTTCTTCTTCTTCTTCTTCTTCCTCTTCTTCCTCTACCTCTTCTTCCTCGTCTCTTCCTCTTCCCCTTGTCTGTAACAGGGTTCCAGCACCTCCCTCAAGGGGAGAGTGGACAATGATCCTGCAGCCTCAGACCCAGTCTATGTGAGTGGCAGAGCCACTCAGAGTGTGCATGGGGTGTCTTGGTTAGGGTTTCTATTGCTGCAGAGCCACACCATGACCACGGTAACTCTTATAAAGGAGAACATCTAATTGAAGTGGCTTGCAGTTTCAGAGGCTTGGTCCTTTATCATCATGGCAGGACATGGCAGCATGCAGGCAGACATGGCGCTGGAGAAAGAGCTTGACCCAAAGGCAGCAGCGGGAGTCTGTGTCCATACTTTGCACAGCTTGAGCATGGGAGACCTCAAAGCTCACCCCCACAGTGACACACACGTCCTCCAACAAAGCCACATCTTCTTATTGGGTGCCACTCCCAATGAGCTTATCAGGGTCAGTTACATTTAAACTACCCTCAGGGAGAGAAGGGATCGATGTAGTAAGCTCAGCCTTCTGGCCTTCTGTCTGAGGGGAAACATTTCCTCCAGCCCTTCTCACGTTTGCCATTGATCCAGTGAGAACATCGGAGATGGAATGACCGCCTGCTCAGGATAGCCTGAGGTACTGCCTCCTCAGCAGAGCAAGGATAGCCTGAGGTACTGCCTGCTCAGGATAGCCTGAGGTACAGTCTCCTCAGCAGAGCAAGGATAGCCTGAGGTACTTTCATGTTCTCTGAGTGTTCTGACCAGACCAGGAGACCCTGTCTCCCTAGGAAAGAGCACAAGTTTTCACACATGCGGATGGATGAAGGGTAGGGATTAGCCAGTGGTCAGCCACTGAGAGCTGGTTGGGATGACTTGCAGAGTGCCCTGACTGCCTGGGGATCCAGTTGCCCCCCTCCCCCAGCCAGCCATTTCACTGCTAACGAGGGCCACTTAAGTTCACAGAGAGTGCAGTCTTCCTGGGAGAAATTAACGCCACAACTGTCCCCATCCGAAGCCCTCCCAATAGTTTTTAACAAACATTTTAGCGGGGTTCTCAGGCAGCCCACATTCTCTCCAATCACAAGGGCAAGTGACAGACTGACTTAGAGAGACAGACAAACAGTGCAGACACAGACATGACAACAACCAGATAAACCACAGGTTGTCGCTAAGCACCCATTCATCACACAGACCCTGGACATGGGACCGGCAGTCACAACCCCTCTTGTGTCCTAATAAGATGGTGCTTTCCACAGACCAAACTAATCTCAGATAAGTGGATTTGACTTTTTGGGTGTTAGGGTGCCTTGGGGGCACTCGGAATGCTTGGCAGCTGCCTGTCAGAGAGGCCCTGGAATGTCTCAGGCTGTGCTCGCACTAGGAGGCCTCTCCAGCCTGTGTACTCTTCACCACTCCTGGGGGGCCTGAGACCGCACTGATCAGGACCTAGTCTCTGGGGCTTTCAACGGGACTTCTGAAATGTTATGGGAAACCCACTAGAGATGAGCTCTCAGGCACAGTTTATAGCCAGTTAAAAGCCTTTATTCCAGCTGGCTGGGACTACACTTAACATATTCAGGATCCAAGTGCTTAGAGTAAGGGGTTTTTGAAGGAAAAATTGACATCTTGGTATTTGCTTGGCAGCTGTGGGGGCTGGAGGTAGGCGTTGTGTAAGGAAGCAGTATAGTTGGAGGTTTTTCTCTGCCTCTCTGGTCCCGCTGAACTGATTTCTCTCCAACCTGCCAGTCCCCACAGCCCCTTATTAGACAATCATTATGAAGCTGAATGTTAATTATAATTGTTTGGCCAATGGCTCAGGCATATCACTGACCAGCTCTCACAATTAAATTAACCCATTTTTACCAATCTGTGTATCACCACGTGACTGTGGCTTACTGGTTGTTCTGGCATCTTACTTCTGTGACTCTAACGTCTTTCTCTATCTCTGTCTGGATTTCCTGTCTAGCTGCATTCTGCCCTGTCATTGGCCAAAGCAGCTTTATTCATGAACCAACGAAAGCCACACATATTTGCAGCATGCAGAAGGATGTCCCACATCAAAGCGGTTTAACAGAGGCTGTGGTACACAGATTGTTGGGGGAGGGGTCTGTGCAAGCAGGCAGTTTCACAGAAGCTAAAATAAGCTAGCTGGAGCAACTTGACCTCGGGTCAAATCACAAGCCTGTGCTCCTTATTGGAAATTCTGTTGCAGAGCACTGTGCAATTTGCTGCACATCCAAATTGCACCATTTCCTCTTGCACCTGGTTTGATCTGCTATCTTGTTCACGGTGCCCCCACAAGTCACAGGACATACCATGTATATCCAACAAAAGTACCTTGTGGGTTTGTGCGTGCTCCATGATGCTCATGCATGATGATATTACCCAGTGACATATTTATTAGATTGTGCAACGCCAAGCAGTGCTTGAGTAATGATTACCTCTTGCTAAGAAGGCAGCACTTTGGAGTTGTCCTGAAGCTGCAGAAATGGATCAGTAGCTAAGAGCACTTGGTATTATGAGGACCCAGAACCCACAGGAAATACTGGACATAGCTGTAGGGATGCCCGCGACCCTAGTTCTATGGAGAATGGAGCCAGGTTGTCAGCCCTACCTCCAGGTTCAGCTAGAGATCCTGTTTCGTAGGGATACAGGGAAGAGTGATGGAGAAGGACACCTGGCAACCTCCTCCCGCTTCTGCATGTAGCCATTTAAGTCTACACACACACACACACACACACACACATACCACACACACACCACACACACTCACACACACACACACACACACACATACCACACACATACCACACACACACACACACACACACACACATACCACACACACACACACACCACACACACACCACACACACTCACACACACACTCACACACACACACATACCACACACACACACACCACACACACCACACACACTCACACACACACTCACACACACATACACACTCACATACACTCACACACACACACCACACACACACCACACATACTCACACACACACACACCACACACACACACACCACACACACACCACACATACTCACACACACACACACACCACACACACACACACACACACACACACACACACACACACCACACACACACACACCACACACACACCACAAACACACACACACACACACCACACACACCACACACACACACACACACACATACACACTCACATACACTCACACACACACTCACACACACACACACCACACACACACACCACACACACTCACACACACACACACACATACACTCACACACACACACACACACACCACACACACACCACACACACACCACACACACACCACACACACTCACACACACACTCACATACACACACACACACCACACACACTCACACACACCACACTTATAAGCATCCAAACAAACAACAATATCCAAAAACTAGTAGAAAAGAGTTGTCCTCTTGAAATTAGTATGTTAAGCTAATCAGCCTGACATAGCTATTCCACAATGCATACAAGTCAATAAGCCTCGTGCGTGCCTCCGTAGATACGTTCTTATTTCTTAGTTTAGAGGATGCAACCACTCAATGAGCCTTTGAATATAATAATTGTGTACCACTGCTCTATTCAGCAAGGCCAGGCTCACTGGGGTGGCATGGCAGTAGTCAGTTACAACACTACTGTCTGTGCTGTATTCTATGTCATAATCTTCACATTTCATGTGTATCTAGTCGCTGAGCCCCTCTGGAATATTGCTTCTTCTCTACTCTCTGCAGTTGGACTTGCCAATGTTCTGCCAGACTTTTCATCTGAACATTTCCCACCTCCCATTGTCATTAGCTCAGGTTATCAGTGATGTAAAGGACTCATTTTTCCTTGCTGTGTCCATGACTCTCGTCCCTCCATGTAACCATAGCTGCGCACTGCCCCAGTCCACCCTGACCTTTGGATTGATGCAAAGCAGGTCTGCATTCCTAAAGGGATGACACGTTACCCAAAGCTCAGGGCGGATGAAGTGTAAGTGCGCATCCTGCGGCAGCATAGAGTGGGTGTTTTCGGGACTGGGTGGGCAGGCCCTCTTCTCCAGCCTGCGCTGTGGAGAGGAAGCAAGCACGCTTAGAGAGCCACAGAACAGTGTGCAGCTTGCATGGCCAACCCTTGGATGAAGAAGGCAGAGCTTCCCAAGCACAGCTGGTCCTGCGTGCTCCTTTCATTGTGCAAAGTGCGGCTCAGCTTCCAAGTCCATGGGCAGCGCAGGAATTTTATTTAGTGCCCTTTCCTGTTCCGTGATGGTTTGTTACACTCAACTGTTACTGTAATTCTTTCCGATTTAACAGAATCAGTTTCATACTTTTTACTTGAAGTCTCAATATTCATAATCTCAGTACAATGCCTTTGGCTGTCTCAGGGATGGAAGGATTCCGATCTTGCTCTCGGGGAGCTTCGGTTTGGATGATCTAACTGAGCGGTGGGGTAGCAGTTGCTGCATTGGGGTGGGCTGCAGCCCTGCAGAGGGCCTGACACGTGAGTATGGACTGTACCTGGAAGCTTGTGTAGGCTGAAGGAGGCTCTCAAGATTGAGCCAGCTGATTCTGGAAAACATTGTGTCTGTGAAGGTTTGGATATGCAGTATCGTTCCGTGGATTTGTCAAAGAGCTGTGTTAGCTCAACACCAAGTGAAAATGACCCATGCGTCCTGGTAGTCTGTTACCTTGTCACAGCAGTGTGCATCCCTGTGAGTATGCTGGAGAAGTCTAGGTTGAGAAGCCTGCTGGACAAGCCCATGGGGGTAAGTGGAAGAAACTGGGGTGGTCACATGACTCCCTGGAGAAAGTAAAGCCAGTGACTTGAATCCCTGGAGTCCTCATAAAGGTAACCAATTGCACAGAACTGTCCTCCGACATCTACTCTTTACCACAGCACACGCCAACTCCCCCTACACACACACACCTTCCCCCCCACACCCCTACAGCATCCCCCACAAGCCCCGCCTACTCCCGGAAACACAACTCCCCAGCATACACACACCGCCCTGTACACACGACTCTCCCTAAACACACAACCTTCCCTGCACACACAACCCCCCACAACAACTCCGACAACCCTTCTGCACACACAACCTGTACCCCACATACACAAACCCCTGCATACACAATACATGACTCTCACCCCCCATCCCTCACCCCTGAACTCGATAGAGGACTCCAAGAACTTTTTGTTAGCTGTTAGTTTGTGACCAGGCTGAATAGATATGGGCTTTATAAGATTGACTTTTTAGCCTAATGTGTATGTGTGTATCTGTGTGTGGATATATGCACACAAGTGTAGGTCTACAGTGGCCAGAAGAGAGTCTTGAATCCTCTTGAGCTGGAGGGACAAACAGGTGTTGTGAGCTGCCTAACTTGGGTTCTGGTAAGCAGACTCAGGCCCTGGAGAAAGGCAGAAGCAAGTACCTTAACCACCGAGCCATCCCTCCAGCCCCAGGTAAGGGCTCCTCCAGTCTTCAAGACACTCTCATGCTGTGCGGTATGCATGCACGATATTTTCTAGGAATCCGGTTGGCATTATAAGCAACCCAGTTTGCTTTTGGGAAGTGTGACTAGAGCCCAGATGGTTTCGTTTACTGGAAAGGACATATCCTCAACAATGCACTGTGGGATTGGGGGCGAACAGCATCCTTCCAGATTCCCCTTCTAAAGAACAGTCTTTGTTTCCTGTTTCCACTGGGAGACTTTTGACCATTGTCAAAATTGTCTTCAGTTATTCAGTGAGTGTTCACACACACACACACACACACACACACACACACACACACACACACACACACACACACACCACCCAAGCATAGCGCTTCCTGTGGGAAATTCTACTTAGATTGAGAAGGGCAGGAAGGGGCGTTGGGGACACACAGAGCCATCCAGATGATTGAGAAAAGTCAAGGTAGCAGGGTGGGTCCCTGCAGCTGTGTGTCACCACGGTAAGTGCCACCACAGGCACAGTTGTCCTCTGGTCATGCACAATTACAGCCAGCTAGTGCTCCTCAGGGGGGCAGCCATTCTCCATGGTGTTGAGGCTACCTTCCACACTGTCCCCGTGTGACAAGTGTTGGGCCACAAGCTTCCATGTAGCTGAGGTCACACGGGGAGAGGACATTGTACGAAAGTGGAAGGCAGCATTAGTGGTTTGCATAATTGATCATTTCTGAGGTGACAGAATTCTGAAATCCCTTGAAGACAGGAAGTCAGACTGAACTATTTGCCCCAAACTCCAAACTCCTGAGTTAACTTACGTCATGCATCGACGGCCGGGTCTTTTTGTTGTGCTGATTGTATAATCAGTCTATTTATTTATTTTAAAATTATTTTACAAATAATATTTTTTCATATTCTTTAACCCTCCCCCAAGTCCTTCCAGACCTTCCCCATCTCCACGGTTAAGACAAACAAACACTAATCAACAACAACAACAAAGCCCAACAAGACAAAAGATGTGTTACGAGTAGGTTTTTCCTGACGCTGGTCTTTTTCCTGCCACGGGTCCCACCGCTGCGCCAGCCCCAAATAATAATACACAGAGATGCTGTATTTGATATAAATGCTGTTGGCCAGTTACTATCATTGCTTATTGGCTGGCTCTGTCTTAATGATTAACCCATTTCTACTTATCTAAGTATTTCCACGTGGTCGTCTTATCAGAGAGCGGCGGGCCCGCATCTTGCTTCCTCTAGATTTTCCATGCTGACTCCTCCTCCCTACTTCCTCTTTCCTCCTTGTCTTCTAGCCCCACCTATCTTGCTTTCCTATTGGCCAATGGTGCTTTATTCATTAACCAGTATAGGAAACGTATTTACAGAGTAACATCTCCCATCATCTCCTCTTTTCTGTCTAAAATAAAAAGAAGGGTTTTAACTTTAACATGGTAAAAAAGATGTACTAAAAGAATACAAAAATTGCACGCACACACGGAAATGGGGTCTGCCTTGTCTTGTGTTGGCCAACTCTTGTGGGCGTGGAGCTTGCCTGAGCATGGTGGGTATGTGCGTTGACACCCATTGAAAACAGCTGGCCTTCCCGTTCCCACCAGGCGCCAATTGCAAGTACCTTCTTGGTTAGGGTGGGGCTTGTGTCTACTTCCCCTTTTCAGTTTGCTCCTGTGCAGATCTTGTGTATGCTGTCACAAACGCTTACAGTCATGTAAATACTATACTGAAAACAACTTGACTGTCTAGTCATCAGTAAGGTTCACTAATGTGTGGCTACAAAATGACCCTTTAAAAAAATGTGAATTTTTTGTGCAAACCTAAACCTTACAGTGTCGGAATGTGGGGCCATCACTGTGTCGTTACAATAAGATATTTGCCTGAAAACTTGAGTTGAACCCTGAGATCCATCTGAAGATTGTAGACAGGGTCCTCCAGAGTTATCCTAGCCTCAACATGTCCACATTACCCCTCCCCCCCCCACACACATCATGAACACACAATAATTAAAAAGTAATTTGCAAATGTTAGAAAGTAGTTGATGTTGCTAAGACTTATAGGATTGATATTAATGAGTAAGTTCTTTTTTACTCAAATATGTCTCCCCAAAGTCAAGAGAAAGAATCACTTTATGTTTAAAAATAATATGGCATGCCTTTGGCCCTCTTAAAATTATTCATCTTTTAATGGGAACATTTTTAGAATTCTGATTATATGTAACTTCAGAAATTTCTTACATCATTTTTTTTTTAACTAAAAATACTTCCTCGGGAGAGTGTTTGGCCAGCATGCTTGCATTATTTCTAAGTTCCAAGGAATTCCACAATTCCATGTGTGCTTTATCAAGTGTGACCCACTTAGCGTTGCCTAGAAGACGTTGTGTACAGTTCCGTCGCCTCGAAGGGTGACTCTAACAAGAGTTTCCTCTTCTGCTAAATGGCAGTGTCCTTTCCAAGGCTGACTATGTTGTAGGAACATTGTCACTGAGAACTTAGATAACACAAATCTGAAAGAGGGCCATGTGAAAGCCTCCCCCCCCATAGGATTCATCATATTCAGAGACACAAAGTCAACACACTGGAAGGTGCTGCTGCTGATACACCTGGGGACTGGGACTGGGGACAGTGTCTGGTTAGAGAATGTGCAGGCGGTTAGGTGAAACTCACACAGGTGCTAAAGACGTGCATGTGAGGGAGCTCCCATCCTCAGGAGACCAGTGTGCCTCACTTTTCCACGGGCTGTGAGTGACAAGGTTATTGCATGGACTTCCATGAAGCTTCGGGGGAGAGACAGGCCATCGTCCTCAGTCATTAAGGGTGATGGAGAATGCTGTTGTGTGGACTCAGGTCCTGTTCAGTAAGCATCTACTTTCTTGCCTTTCCTCCATTTTATTTGTGATAACTTGGAGTGTTTTTCAGTGACATGCCATCTAACTTTTATGGTTCTTGTGCATGCAAAAGCATACCTATTCTCTTTCATACTTGGCTGACATGATGGGTGGTGTTAAAACTCAAAATGCTACCTCATTTTTCTCTGAGATTAAAGCCCCATGTATCCTGATTTTTTAAGATGTATGTATTTATTTTATGAGCATTGGTATTTTGCCTGCATGTACATCTGTGTGAGGGTATGGGATTCCCTGGAACTGGAGTTATAGACAGTTGTGAGCTGCCATGTGGGTGCTGAGAATTGAACCTGGGTCCTCTGGAAGAGCAGACAGTGCTCTTAACCACTGAGCCATCTCTCTAGTCCCATTTATCTTTTTAAGAGTCAGATCCCAGGCTACCAGCTATTCAGCTGCGGGGGACAGGCTCATTCCCCCGTTGCCACTGCTGGTGATAGTTCTGAACCGTCTGTACCTGGCGTTGCAGGCATGCAACTTTATCCCTTCCTTACAATGTGTTTTTCTGTGATTCTGAAAAGCATGGACCCTTTCTTTAGCGATGTTCTTTTTAGAGATGGACTGTCTTGTCCATTCCTTGATCTTTTGATGTTGTCTGCTCATTGCTTATTCTGGAAAACAGTTGTGCTTTCCAAATTCACACATACCTATTCATTTTTATCTCTTTTCTACCCAACAACAATACTTTAAATTCCTGTGTTCTTTCGTTCCTCTGTTACTCATTTTTATACGCTTGTTTTGTGGGCACCACACATTCTTATTGTAAATCCGGGTGAATTTATATAAAATATTCTGAATCTCTCTCCCTTTACATTACTAAATTCTAGGAGGCATATCACAGATTCCATGGTCTATGGCTACCTGTCGTGAGGGGGAGACTTTGGGCAAATGATAAAGTGATAAGGCGTTTCTATTGGGGAGAATACTCACTTGCTGGCGCTGTCCTGCCTGTGTAGTGTTTCCAACAGCTGCAGAAGACTAACTGCCCACAGCACAGTCAGCTGACAAACACCTGAGGTGCTCCATGTCTGTTCCAGAGCACCAGGGCCTGTCCCTCCATATACATAAATGAAAGTAAAGTTCTTCTTTAGAAACAAAACATTTTAAGTTCAAAGAGTAAAAATAGCTCGGGAGTTGGCTGTATTAGCTCTGGAATCTGCTAACGTCCAACAAGGAAGACTCCAGCCTCCATGCTAGCTTTCTGGCCTGCTAGTTGACTTAAATGTTTTTCTCAGAACAAGCAAGTTCTTGAGTAAAGAACTTAATTTTTTAAGCATGGGGATAAATATGAGATTGGAGCGCCTGCTTCTCCATATACAGACTTCTGTGAATACCCTTTTTTTCTGTCACTCCTTACTGTTTTCTGTCACTCCTTACTGTCATGCTCTGCGGTACCCACTGTCCCCTAGCTGGATCTAGGAGTCCTGCATGCTCATGCTCTAGCTTCTCAAGTCCCTGCTCTCCCTTCTGTTCCACCTCCTGGTAACTCAGGAAACCCCTGTTAACTGCTGGCCTCTTCCATTGATTCTTTGATGTCTATGTTGAGAGCTTAAAGACTGACTCATTTCAGGGCGAGATATTGAGGACAAAAATCCAAAGGAATGATTGCCTTTAAGTGAGTAGCCTGTCAAATGGGTGTTCAGTTGTCCCTCCAGATCTGTGGACTCTATGTGCCAGAAATGATCCATTTGAAGGTCACAAATCTGCAGGAAAGAAATTACATATGCAACACACGTGCAGAATTTCCTTGTGATTATTTCATTAGTAATAAAGTCTAACAATGATTTTACAGCTTTTACCTTACTGTTTATGACATTTAGGGGTGTTTTTATGTATTGGGGGGATAATGTGTGTTTTGTCTATACATCCTACTACCCCATTGCATTTAAGGGACATGAACCTCCATTGATTTTATAGCCTTGGAGTTAGAGCTTGGAACCAACCCCTCAGAGAAGCTGGCACTTACTGTACAGGACAGGCTGGCCTTGAACTCATGCTGACACTTTTGTCTTAGCCTCCACAGTGTTGGGATTATAAGCACAGACCATTGCCATGCCTGGCTTCATTTGTTCACTCAAAGCATGTGCTTGTCAGGTCCACCAGGTTTCAATTCATTTCCAAGTGCAGGCTTGAGTGGGTTTTTGCAGATAGACCGTTTGGAACTTTGCTGTCTAGCCAGATCAAGATAAGATGCCAAGGCCGTACTGTGTTATTGAGGATTGTAAAGGAGACATGAGCAGGATTTGATCTCAAAGAGATGAAGGTCTTGACTATGCTCCAAATCTGGCTGTAGCCCCTATGCCTCCGACTTCGAAAATAGCCCTTGTCCTGTCCTAAGGCTCAGATCAACACCCTGTGCAGGTATACGCTTCTTTGCTTCCTTGATCCTGGACATTCCTTTGATACAGTCTTTGATTGTGCCATTGAAATAGATTCATAAGCCAACGTGGCTTTCCCACCACAGGGGACTGACGATGCATCCATAGTAATCGCTTGTATTAATCTCACTTGGCACACAGTCTTTCCTACCTTCCTTTTCCATTTTTATTCCTTTTTTCTTCTTCCTCCCCCCACTTTTCCCAGTGTCATATTTTCTTGATGTTGCCCTCTGTGATTTAGGAGCTACATATCCAATTTTGGTTCCATGAGTGGTTACTTTTGGGTTTATGTATTTAGGTATCTAAGATACCATCTTCTTCCCTCATAAAAATGTAGACGGAATCATCAGCTATTGGGTTTTTATTTTTTAACTTTTTTTATTGTATCTTGACCCACTTCAAAATCATTGTCAGTAGAGAGGCAGTTTCCATAATCATTTATAATGTCCTAATTATTAGAAACATATTAAACTACTTCATGAGAGGAAGAAGTTCAGCCCCCTCTCTGTTACCAAAACACAAAATGGCAACTAAATTTACAACATAGCCCCCCACTATCAACTTAGCACTTGTCACCTAAGGAAGTTAATCTACAAAGCCAGGGCATCTTGAAGGAGTAAGTATTTATCTCGGCCCTTAACTCTTTGGGATTATAATTTAGTACTAAAAGGAATATTCTGGGTGATTTTCAAGTATGTTTATGCAGGGCAATAGGTTCAGCAGATATTACTAGTGTTTGCGAGAACACCCTAAAACAAAGATCAAGCTGAAAGTCTAGTTTAATGTTCTAGCAAGTGAGGACTCTTTAAAGGCAAATAGTTGTGTTAAAGACACAGTTATATAATTTTATTTTGGCAAAGGTTAGCAATAATAATCAGGTAGTTTGCTCCTCACAGGTCTTAACCTCCCTACTGTTTCTTTAACATTGATTTGCGTTGGGCTCTGGCCACCCCGACCAAGAGTGAATAGGTCAGATGGTTTCTTTGTACCCGCGCTGTTTGTGGGTGTCTGAGTGTCTCTTCAGCCACGGGAGATGCGTGGAGGTAGAGAAGCCCAGCTAAGCCTTTGCTCTTTGTGGGTAATAAAAATCACCCACTTTCCCACAGATGTCAAATCTGGCAGATTTCCATAGAAAATTTGGATTGAATGTCAACTACCCAAATTATTTTAGTGTCTGCTGAAGTGTGCACTTGGCAGGGATTTCAGCAGGGAAATGGGAAATGGGTTTGAAAACATTAATAATATCTGAATACAACTCCTTAAGCTGATTGGTCCCTGGAAGGACTGAGGCTCACATTGTCCCCGCACACTGGAGCCCTCCAAGGATCCCAGGTGGGCACATTGTCATTGTTTCAAATATAGACGTGGGAGAGCGGCATGGGGGTTGGGAGGGGGGGAGGAGGCAGGATTTGCATTTGGCTTCGATAATTCAGTTTGGCTTGCAACGAAACAGCGCCGCGATGGCACGGATGCCACAGAGGCAGCGAAACTGGCTTGGCTGACATTGATTTAGAGAGACGGATTTGGTCAGCCTCGTGCTGCGGTTTGGTGAGAAGACCCAAGCTCTTGCTGTGGCCTTGACCTTCGGGCTTTTTGTCTACCTGCTGCCTTTCCTCCTCAGCCCATCTGCAGCGTCTTCCTCCCAGCCTCTGACTTACTTACCTCGCTGTGTGATGATGAGGTTGTCTTACCTGGGTTTCTATCGCTGTTATAAAGCACCAAACCCAAAGCAAACTGATCACGGGGGCGAGGGGGCGGTGTTTATTTAGCTTGTAGGTTACGTCCGTCTTGAGGAGGAGTCAGTGCAGGGAGCTGAAGCCCAGCCCGGGAGGAACGCGCCCTTTTGTCTTGCTCCTCTTGGCTCACTCAGCTTGTTGCTTTTATACACAACCCAGGACCAGCTGCCCAGGGGCGATGCCCACACAGCGGACTAAGTCCTCCCACATCTATCGTTAATCAAGAGAATATCCCTATAGACGTGCCTTCAGGCCAATCTGATGGAGGCATTTCCCTATAGACGTGCCTTCAGGCCAATCTGATGGAGGCATTTCCCTATAGACAAGCCTTCAGGCCAATCTGATGGAGGCATTTCCCTATAGACGTGCCTTCAGGCCAATCTGATGGAGGCATTTCCCTATAGACGTGCCTTCAGGCCAATCTGATGGAGGCATTTCCTTATAGACGTGCCTTCAGGCCAATCTGATGGAGGCATTTCCCTATAGACAAGCCTTCAGGCCAATCTGATGGAGGCATTTCCCTATAGACGTGCCTTCAGGCCAATCTGATGGAGGCATTTCCCTATAGACAAGCCTTCAGGCCAATCTGATGGAGGCATTTCCCTATAGACGTGCCTTCAGGCCAATCTGATGGAGGCATTTCCCTATAGACAAGCCTTCAGGCCAATCTGATGGAGGCATTTCCCTATAGACGTGCCTTCAGGCCAATCTGATGGAGGCATTTCCCTATAGACAAGCCTTCAGGCCAATCTGATGGAGGCATTTCCCTATAGACAAGCCTTCAGGCCAATCTGATGGAGGCATTTCCCTATAGACGTGCCTTCAGGCCAATCTGATGGAGGCATTTCCCTATAGACAAGCCTTCAGGCCAATCTGATGGAGGCATTTCCCTATAGACGTGCCTTCAGGCCAATCTGATGGAGGCATTTCCCTATAGACAAGCCTTCAGGCCAATCTGATGGAGGCATTTCCCTATAGACGTGCCTTCAGGCCAATCTGATGGAGGCATTTCCCTATAGACGTGCCTTCAGGCCAATCTGATGGAGGCATTTCCCTATAGACAAGCCTTCAGGCCAATCTGATGGAGGCATTTCCCTATAGACGTGCCTTCAGGCCAATCTGATGGAGGCATTTCCCTATAGACAAGCCTTCAGGCCAATCTGATGGAGGCATTTCCCTATAGACGTGCCTTCAGGCCAATCTGATGGAGGCATTTCCCTATAGACAAGCCTTCAGGCCAATCTGATGGAGGCATTTCCCTATAGACGTGCCTTCAGGCCAATCTGATGGAGGCATTTCCCTATAGACAAGCCTTCAGGCCAATCTGATGGAGGCATTTCCCTATAGACGTGCCTTCAGGCCAATCTGATGGAGGCATTTCCCTATAGACAAGCCTTCAGGCCAATCTGATGGAGGCATTTCCCTATAGACAAGCCTTCAGGCCAATCTGATGGAGGCATTTCCCTATAGACGTGCCTTCAGGCCAATCTGATGGAGGCATTTTGTTAATTGAGCTTTCATCTTCCCAGATGGTTCCAGCCTCTGTTAAGTTGAAAACAAAAAGCAACAAAGTCCAACTAGCCAGCACAGGATGACATTGAAAGAACTTAATCCTAGGAGAAAACAAAACAAAACAAAAACCCTCCTTTGTTCCAGGAAGTGATTCAAACTACACGATAGCAATAGAAGATGGCTCTGAACAGTTTATGCCGTCAAGCGTCAGCTTAATCATCGTACACTAGGAATTTCTGTGTCGGTTGCAGTGTATCTTTTCCCTTTTACAAAGGTAAAGCCGTGGTGAAGTGTGTTCATTCACTGAAAACTTTGTTGAGCACCTGCCGTGTCGCTTGACATGATTGACACAATTCTCCTGAAGCTGACACTGAAAGCGTAAGACAGAAAGCCACCCCCATGAAGTTTACCCGGGACTCCTCGCCAATGACTGGCCCTGTCACATACTGGTAGACAGGAAAGGGTACACAGATTATAAATTGTGTGTCCACCAATGGGGTAGACAGGAAAGGGTTGATCTAGGTAGCAGGGTTTGAAATGACACACGACACAATTGTGAATCATCGATATTGGGGAGAGAAAGAGAGAAGAGGGAGAGAAGAGAGAGAAGAGAGAGAGAGAGGAGAGAGAGGAAATAGAGAGAGGAGAGAGAGAGGAGAGAGAGGAGAGAGAGAGGAGAGAGAGAGAGAGAGAGAGAGAGAGAGAGAGAGAGAGAGAGAGAGAGAGAGAGAGAGAGGGAGGGAGGGAGGAAGGAAGGGAGGGAGGGAAGGAGGGAGAGAGGGGAACTAAAAGCAGAAGGCCCTAGACACAAGGCCGGAGGTGGAGCCACCCCGTAGAATTAGGAAAGGCTAAGCTGCCCTGTGTTCTCCAGATCCATGCAGTGACACCGGGCTTGCTGCGACCCTGCAGTCTGGGAGGGGTTAACTGGTTAAGGAACACCGCCCAGCAGTGGTGGAAGGCCATGCAGTCCTCAGAGGGCGCTCAGTCCTCCATGCAGGCCTGCAGCCATGGAGTCTCAGCACAGTCCGACACTTAGCGTCCTTCCTGATAGAGTGCTTCCTCAGGGGACTCACGCAGAAGGAGGGAGGGTGCATCAGCCTGGGAGGCTTCCCTTTCCTGGTGCGCCATTCAGAAGTGGTGGGCTCTGTTAAGGAATTTTCATAATCAACTTTATAACCCTAACCCTAACCGCATCCTCCCTGCCTTCCTCTCTCCCTCCTCATCCTCCTCTCTCCCTCCTCATCCTCCTCTCTCCCTCCCCACCCTCCTCTCTCTCCTCCCCGCCCTCCCCTCCCCTCCCCGCCCTCCTCTCCCCTCCCCACCCCATCTTCCCAAGCTCTTGCTCTTTCTTCCTGAGTCACCTCAGTGACACTCCCTAGACCCCCTCTCCTTTCTTCGGCATATCCCCCCCCCCGGCCCCTTCCCCTTAGTATTGTAGAAAAAAGTAAGAACCACACAAAGCAAGCCATCAAAAGAACTAAAGCAAATCCCCCCTAGAACAACCCGGGTGTGGTCTTCCTTAGAAGACCTTGTCCCAGGAGGCTGCTTTTAAGGGTGAGGCCCACGAACAGGAGACAGGTGTCCTCTGTGGAAGGATTGAAGCAGGATTTCTACTCAGGTCATTCCCCTGCCTCAGTGCGCACACCACACCCCCTCGGCCTCCTCAGTCACATTGGGGACTGAGCCCTTGGATATTGTTAGAACATACAGGTGGACTATTCAGGCTGGAGTTTCTAGGAATAAACTTCCAGCCTAAGTTGGGGATTTGACTCTAAATAGTTTTCATACACATTTTAAAAGAATCTTAGCACATGCCAAGTATTGTTTAGCCTCCATTACTGGCAGAGACCTCAGTGTTGGGCACTTAGCCTAACCCACTGAGGTCTCTGTGTCTCCCTCAGCTTGATACAAGTCATTGAAAGGAGGGAACCTCGATTAAGAACATGCCTCCATTGGATTGGGCTGTATGCAACCCTATGGGTCAGTTGTTTTAACGATTGATAGGTCAGTCCTTTGTGGGTGGTGCCGTCCCTGGGCTGCTGGTCCTGAAGTTCTTTAAAAAGCCGGACTGAGCGATCCCAGGGAGCAAGCCAGTAAGCAGCTCCCATCCATGGCCTCTGCACCAGCTCCGGCCTGCAGGTTCATGCCCCGTTTGAGCTCCTGTTCTGACTTGCTTCCATGATGGACTGCATTGTGGAGTGTGAGCCGTATTGGAGATGGCGACAGCCTTGCGTGATGAAACCTGCCGTAAAATCCATACAGCAAGGCTATGAGGACAGACTTGCTTCTCCCACGGGTTGGTGGAGTGCTTATCTGTGACATTAGAGAACTCTCTGTTCCAATTATGGATTTATTTTCAGTTTTAACACCCAAGGCAGTTGTGAATATCTTATTTTGCAACTTATCAGCTCCAGTGTTGTCTTAGGGATGTGGATACACTTCGTGCAAGAGTTGTTACCCTTTATAAACTGAAGCTTGCTGTGTATCCAGCCTATCATCACCTTGACTTTGCTGTTGTTTCTCCTAAATGGTAAGAATGTTCCCTCTGCAGTGTACTTACTCAATTGAGATGGCTCTGAAATGTAATGTATGGAGAAAAATAGTAATTTTGTCCAACATGTTTTTAGCACTTAAGTCTGGCATAAACTACAAAAAAAAGTATACTTATTTTTTCCTCACCCCCCTTCATTCCCTGCCTCCCCTGACTATTTCTTTCCCTTTATTTTGGTGCTGGGAATTAAACGTAGGACCCACTCAGGCTAAGCGCATACCCTTCGCTGGTCTGTGGATTAGGTATTTCGTACTAACAGCCAGCTGAGAAACTGTACTTCATCATCTCCATCAGTAAGTTCAAATTTCAGCGTTTATGACATCGTCCTTACGGTTCCTTTAAAGGGCTTGCTGCTCTCCATGTGTGGTAGGCGTTGTCTGTGTGGAGTAGCTCATCAGGCCAGAGATTTAACAACAGAGATACTCTTCCCTCTCACAGAGAAATGACCCCAGTCACCTTGCAATCATCATTAAAAAACAGAATCTCCTGAGAAGTAAGACTAGCTCTCTCTTAGCTTTTTAACATTTTTTTGCCTTTCCTTCCATCTGAAACATAAATAAATATACCTGTCGGTTTCATTCCCGTGGGGGGGAAAATATTGTGGCCAGCATGGCAGGCAAAGCCTCCCCATCAGCATTTCTCAGCACCTTAGACCATACCTGGGCGTGGGACTTTTGTGCCCACCTTTTCCTGTTTCAAAGAGCGCCTGAATCTCCCTACACTTAAAACTGAAATAAACCACACCCCAAACTTGCCTACAACTCCCCGGGATGTCTTTCCTGTCCTTATAAATATTTAAATCATAGCAGTGATTTTTTAATTATTTGGAACTTTCCCTCAACATCTTAACATTTAAAACATGTTATAACATAAAACGGTTCATGTAAATTTATTATGGAAAGCTACTTCATTATTTTATGTTTGACCTTAAAGAAATGGCACGTGGTTAACAAGGAAAAACACTGAGTCTACCTGTAAGAAGATTCCTATCGTTTGTATCTGGAGCTGTGAAGCATACCTGTCCAGCTTACCGCATATTTCCTTCCCCCTCACTTTCCCCTGACAGCCTCTGCAAAACTGAAGAGAAATGAAGTCATCCATTTGGATAAAGTTTTGGACAGAATGGTCTATTTAGGTTCATGCTTCTCAACCTTTCTAATGCTGCAACGCTTTAATAGAGTTCCTCATGTTGTGGTGACCATAATCATAAATTTTTTTTCATTTCCACTTCATAACTGTAGTCTTTTTTTTAAAACTGCTATGAACTGTAATGTAAATATGTTTTGGAGGTAGAAGTTTGTCAAAGGGGTTGTGGCCCATAGGTTGAGAACTGCTGGTTTAGGTGTATATATATATATATATATTTATGTCATAAAATATAATGCAGGGTAAGCCGGGGTAATTTGGGGGTTTAAAAACTAGATTAAGCCTGACACCGTGGTGAGGTTCTAGGGTGAGGGTCTGTACATCTACATTTCTAAGTATTTCTCTAAGTGGCTCTGAGGGATTTGATCTGGGCACCACACCAGGGAAGGGCCACCTTATGAAATGAATAAAGTGACAAAGTAAGACTAACACGATGCCTGGTGACACAGCTATGGCACTCGGGTTTTCTCTGAGTGGCCCCGAGAGCATGGTTGGTCTTTAACTTTTTGGACTGGCAGATGTTAATAATGATGAGAAGAGGCAGCAGATGTCGTGGATAGGGTTGGATACAAAGACCGCTGTTCCCTAAGCCCACAGCCCGTGTCCCTACCCGGCCTTCTGTGTGCCCGGGCTTTATAGGGAAAAGCTGCAGTCTGCAGTGCCTGAAGGACTCGAATGGGTTTCCTGTTTGTGGGTAGCATTCTCCCGCTCACTTATGAGCTGTTTTCAAAGCTGTAACACAGAGAGTGCAGGATGAGCTCTGAGAAACATCTAATCGGCTCACTGGCCAGCATGGCAGACTTGGTTTGTATCATAAATAATAAAAACCCAGAGCCAGATATTAGCATTCAAGCTGAAGATCAGACAAGCAAAGCAGCCGGCCATAAAGAGCTCTTACCTCTACCAAGACTCAGACGGAAAGGGGCCATCGTGTCCCCCGTGTCTTCTGTCTTCTCCCATCTTGCACCCCTCTCTAGTGCTGGGATTGAAGCCCTGTGCCACCTCTGTGGCCCCTGTGGCTAACTAGTGTGGCCCCTGGGACTGAAGGTGTGTGCTGCCACTGCCTGGCCTCTATGGTCCTGGCTAGCTTTGCACTCGAATCTTCAGGAAAGCTTTGTTTGTTAGATCATTAAAAAAAGTTTCACCACATTGGGTGTTTTGCAAGAAGGAAAATGGCAGGCCAGCCTTACAGCTGAGTCTGCTGGAATGTGTACAGGGCTCTCTCACTTGTAAGGAACACTCATGGGCACACCACACACACACACACACACACACACACACACACACACACACACAGAGGTCCTTTTTCTTAATTGACGGTGCTGTTGTCACCAACCGCATCATAACATCTCCCATTACTCTATCACAGTTCATAGGAGTGCTCAGCAGACACTTGAAGATCCTCAGTGGTTCCTGCTGTTTCTCTGACTGCCCCCACCTGGTGGGAGGTGTTCATTTCAGCTTCTCAGGGCTTACACCAAGCGCCTGAAGCGTCTACTTCAGAGTGTGGTGAGAAGGTACCTGCAGATGGTGAGAAGGGAACCCTGTAATCCGATCTAAACTTCACCACCAACGTACTGCAGGATGTTTGTTGTTTTCATTTCGTGAACGGTAACGTTCTGTAATCAAGCCTCTAACGAAAGACCTTTGTGTGATGGGTTTGATTCACTGCCCTTACTCGACAGATGGGGATCCAGCTGGCATAGATTCTGTACTTCAGTTGTTTGCTGGGAAGGGAGTCTGTGTGCCCAGAATGCCTCAAAGACAGGTTGTTTTTCCAGTGACTGTAGTCTGGTGAGGAGAGAAAACAAAAGCCCCACCCCACCGTCTTTGAAGGACCACGCTTTTTAGCCATTTTTCAACATATGACTTCACACTTCCAGTTTGGACGAGAGACTCAGTGCATCAGGGCCAGCCCTGAGGCCCTCTGATATCTGTTCGCACACCAGAACTTTCTCCCTCTGCTTTCTGTTTTAATGCAGATGGGCAGAAGTGTGATGCCCTGTGCAGGGTGATGTAGTTGTGCAGGGTGACTTAGTGATAGCCACTCAGAGCGATTCCCAGAAATGCTTCCAGGGATTGTTCCAATTCTCCATACACCCTTATTTTCATTTTTCTCATAGTCCTGCGAGATAGCTCAAGTAATCCTTCAAACATCTGGAATCCACCTCAACAACTAAAATAGTCTCTAGAAAGATGTGAATAGGAATGGGGCCATGATTTAACATGGCCACCAAGTAAAAATACATGTGCTTTTATTTTCCAGATTTACGCTTCATATTCTGTGGCTTTTATATGATGAGCCTTTCAACACTTGCAAGATGCACAATTTGTAACATTCAACGTTTGGAAAGATATCAATGCTATTTTCAGTGTGTCCTTTAAACTGCAATTATTTAGTGATTAATCTTGAAATTTCACGAAAGTGTCATTAGTAAGGGTTCCATATATATGTATGTATGTATGTGTATATATATATATGAGTTATGTATGTATATATGTATATATACACATATATATATGAGTGATAACATTTTAAGTATATGAGATTTGTGTATATATTGTATTATATATTATAATATACTATATATTATATATTACATATAAGAGGGATAACATTTTTAATACATGAGATTTTTTTAATGAAAAAATTATGTATTCACACAGATTAGCTATTGAATAGCAAAACTAAACTTTCACACTTTTTGTTTTGTTTTGTTTTTATCTTTGAGAAAGAATTTTGCCATGTAGCTCAGGGCGGCCTGGGCCTTGCATCAAGGTTGCGATCTGCCTGCTTCAGCCTCCTCAGTGCAGGGCTGACAGACATGCACCACCACCGCACCCTGAGCCTGTGGGCATTTCTAACTCACGCATGGACGGGAGCTTCGTAGACGTCCGATAGTTTTGATTCCAACATTAGCCCTGGCTAATACCTCGCACCACCAGACCTGTCAGAGCAGAGTGTGGGGAGATGGGATGCAAGGCTTCCTAACAAGCCAGAAGAACAACCCAAGCCCCCCTGCCGTGGGTGGGATTCAAAGCTGAGAACTCAGACTTTGTGTGTGTGACAGCCTGTGTCACAACCTTCTGTTGATACATTTTAACAAAATAGTTAAGGTATTTTGCTTCACAGTGGCTCTACTCAAGGACCTTCCTGTATGCTCAGACTGTGTAAACCTGCGTGATTAGATCTGACGGGGCTGTGCAGACACATAGATGTTAAAATATTACCAAGAACACAGTTTGAGACCCTTTTGAGGAATATAAACGGAAATCTGAGAGAAGTGTGTTGGGGTCCAGAGGGAGGTAACTCAGTGGTTGAGAACACAGGGTCAGTTCCCAGCACCCAAGTTATAGACAACAACAGTCTGTAACTCCAGTTCCAGAGGAGCTGAGGCCCTCTTCTGGTCTCCTTGGGAACTGCACACATATGGTGTATGTATACTCAAGCTCACACACATGCACATAAAATAAAATAATAAAATAAATCTTTCAAAAAGAAAAGGCAATTGGGAGACAAATACAACAGACTGTATATGAAATAATCGCCATGGGATGTGACTTTCAGAGTTTAAGACGAAGTTATTGGAAATACATGATATAAAGAAAAAAAATTGGAAGGAAGTTGAAACTCATGTTAAGCAGTTGTTGGTGACAGCTGGGAAACATTATAGGGCAATCTTTAGTGATTGTATGAAGATCAAGCAGGGGAAAAATTAGTATCTAAAGATGAATTCATTTCCCCCTTTGGCACTTGGGTGCAGCCCATGAGATTTCCTACAGTCTGTGTCCTTGCAAGCTCATTCAGGTATTGAGGCCTCACAGTGAAGGGAAACCCGGGCCTTTCCTGCAGAATCTAGAAGTCTCACAGAAATGCAAGAGAAAAGCAAATGGACAAAGAAACACAGTGTCAGCAAGGACTTAGCCAGTGCAGCACCCTGAAATATCACACAGACGCATTCCAAGTTTTGCCCACGGTGGGGCCTGGTCATGGATCCCATCAGAGAAACAGCGTTCGAGGTGGATTGACTTCTGTTTGGAGAAGGATCGGGATGTAATCTGAACGGATAAAATGGGGAATGTAGTCAACATCTCCATTATAAGGGGCCTAGAACACTTGGGGATTGGTTGCATTTCTGCTCTTGATGAAAAGCCTATGCTCTGGGTTACAGTCGGGGAGGCAGACTAGCACGTGTCCTGTTGCCGTGACCTAAGAAAAGCAACTTCAAGGGATAGGGGCTTATTCTGGCCTACAGTTTGAGAGTAGGGAAGCCGTCGCAGCCAGAGGCTGTGAGCCAGTCGGAACCTGTGGCAGTGGAGAGGAGACGGTAAGCAGGGCAGGACACGGACATGGGCTTTGAATCTCGGACTGCAGTGGTTTGTTACAAGGCGAATCAAGAGAAAACCAAAGAGGAACTTCTAAGGACAAGTTGAGCGGAACGGGAAAACAGAGCCTAGAGAATCAGGCAGCGCCATGAGACCCAGGGATAGGTGCAGACAGCAGAAGGTATGGCCGACCACGGTCCTAGGGGAGAAGACAGGCGGGTGGGGAGGGAACGCCTGTTCTGGAAAGAGCAGGCGAGCTGCCTTCTGAAGAGGAGGGAGAGTAAGAAAGGCTAGTCTACAGAAGAAACACAGAGAGGTCGGCTGGGTAGAGTCCCCAGCACACTGACCGAAAACTGGCATGAACACCTTAAAGAGGAGGGTGGAACCTGGCTCGTGACCTCAGAGGTTTGCTCCATGCCATGCTTGACCAGTACTTCAGCTCTGAGGTGGAGGGGGTGGTGGAGGATGCCGCATCTTCACAGTGGACCAGAAGCAACACAAAGAGGGATGATGATGGGGCCAGGAAGTCTCAGAACCCTGGCATTGCTCATGGCCCTTGGACTATTTCCCGCCTTCGAAACCTTCTGACACCTCCAGCAGCTGCAGACCAGCTTTTCAACACAAAGGCGTCTTCTCTTCACAGTAAGGATGGGCTGAGACGTTATCACCAAAGGCTCAATAATAAAAACACTGGCCATTTGATGGTAAACTTTCCTGCGGCCACGGGCAGCTGTACCTCCCCAGATAAGTGAATTTTTCCGATGTCTGGTACACACCACGGACTGTCAAACCATCAATCTCACAGCGAGCCCATCAGCTGCCGGCCATCACTCTCATTTTGCAGAAGAGGGAGCTAGGATTTTAAAGAGGACAAAGCATGGACGTCAGCTGGGATTTAACTTCTGGCCACGGGAGCTCAAACTATGGAGGTTTCCAAAGTATAAACGTGTGTGCTTTTTACTATATTGTGAGCCTAGACTAGAACTATCAAATGCCCTTAGTCCTAAAATTTGCAATTGCAAATACATGCCAGGGAAGTAGCTTACCTATATCAACTGAAAAAATTTTGTGGGGTGAAGAAAAGGGGTTAAAAAAAAAGAGGGTATTAAGAGTGTCGCTGAGTGATGAATCATGACAGTAGAATAAAGCCAAGAGATGGCCCATGAAGGGTGGGGGAACTTCCCTTCTCAGAGGAGAGAAGGTAGTTGGGCAAGCCATGGCTATTTTGGGGGGTATTGGAAGTTCTGGAAGGTAGGGTCTAGCTGGAAGAGGCAGATGAAAGGTGGGATGAGGGTGAAGCCTTAAGATTAGGTTTTCCCTGGCCCCGTCCTCTGCCCATTCTCTCTGTGAAGGGTTCAGCCTGCTCTACCACTTGCTCCCAATATGACGTACTGCCCATCTCAAGGAGGTGCTCGCGTCAAGAAGGGAGCTGTTGCTGTTGGACTGAAGTTAAAGATACTGAGGCAGCCAAGGACTGCAACACATCTCTGTAATTACTCGGTAAAAGTTTCCTTAGTGATTATGTTTGAATGTACACACACACACACACACACACACACACACACACACACACACCATAGTGTTGCAAGCAAGTGATAGACGAGGCCTATAGTGGGCAAGGAGCAGAGAATCAGGAATAGGGGAAGGGACCAGAGATCCCCAAGGACATTTCCCCATTGTTCTGGAGCATTTATTGGCCAGGGTTTAGAAAATGCCTCTGATAGCTTTGGTATTGGTTGGACAGCAAAGTCTTGGTCAGAGTTCAGATTTCCTGCTCTCTTATGATCACACTGTGTTCTCTGAATTGTGTATCTTTAAAATACTGTTCCAGACAGCAGACTGTTCTGTCGGTGAAAAGCCTGTTTCTGTGATGTGTTAAGATGGCTTTCTCGGGCGTCTGCCTGGCCATGGTTCGTAACCAGCGCACACGGTTGAGCACAGATGTAGATCGTTGTCCCGAGGTGAAGAGGAAGACCCCAGCCTTCTCTCCACGGCTCTTGTTAACCACCTGTTCTTTGCTATGGAGAGAACGAGATCACTCCTGGGTATTCGAACCCTCTGCCTGCTCCCGCTTCCTGGGAAGAGAGGACTGTGAGATTTTGACCCCCTGGTCCAAAGGTTGCTGTCCTTTAAAAAACCCACACTCATAAAATGCTTTGCCATTTTCTAATTCTCACTCTGCCTGTGGTTACGGTCTCTCAGCCCCCCCCCCCCGCCTCCTGTTTGTACACCGTGAGGGTTTGTACTAGTGGGAACCCTATTTTGCCTTAACGAAAAAAATGTAAGACTATCTTACCTAATAAGGGATGCTTCTTAACACAAGCTTCTATTCTTAGCTTCAAACTTTAAAAATTTCTCTCTAAATACATTTTGAAATGACATGTGGAATGTAAATATAACTGGCAGAGCCCAGAGTCCCTCCCTTCATGCTCAGAGAGGAGGGGCTGGGGCACTGCTCATCACTTCATACTGATAAGCATGGCAACTTCCTGCTGAAGATAGTGGGTGTGGCTGGCAAGTCCCCCGGAAGCCTGATGTCCACAGGGATGGACAGAGAATGGGCTATCAAAGTTGTTCTCTGACCTCTGCACGCTTGCTGTGACACACATGTACATGTACACACACACACACACACACACACACACACACACACACACACACACACCAAGAGAGAGAGAGAGAGGGGGAGAGAGAGAGAGAGGGAGGGAGGGAGGGACGGAGGGATGGAGGGAGGGAGGGAGGGAGGCTCTGCACAGTATGTGGGAATCTGAATGTTATGTCAGAGGCGTAGGAAAATTGTGTCAAGGTAAAACCTTCTGTGGAAGCTTGAAAGGCAGCTTCCCGAGCAAAGTGCCTGCCTTACAAGAGCGAGGACCTGAGGTTCCATCCCCGAGCCATGTACAAAAGCTGACCATGTGATACGTGCTTGTGGTCCCAGCACTGGGGGAGTGGAGACAGGAGGATTCCTGGGACTTACCAGCAAGCCAGCTTAGCCTGCTTGGTATTTTCTAGGTTCCTGGGAGGCCTGTCTCAAAAACAAGCAAAACACACGATGCCCTACTCTGGGCAGACCGACCTTGCGTGCATATCATCCCTGTTCCCTCTCACCCAACGGCAGGAAGAGAGGAAGGACCCAAGGGAGCGAGTGAGTCCCATCGTCCAGGTTTCAGAAATGCAGCAGAGGCGAGGGTCCTCGTGAGCTTTTGTCAGAGACCTAAGTACGCCTGGGTGCCGGGTAGGCCTTCCACACCCTCGCTCAACCCCAGACTACTGCCCACTGCGAAACATAGCAAAAGACATTTAAAAACCACCTTGAAAGATTCCCACTTTGCCCGTGCATCACAGCCACACTGATCTTTGTTCTGAAGCCAAGAAGCAAGAGTAGGCTTGACACGGGTGACACGGGTGACCGTCCCGCACGGGCGTTCCCGCAGAGCGTCGCTTCACAGGGGGTCTGACCTCCAGAGGCCCCCAGCAGCGTGAAGGGGAAGCGGGTGGCTGAAGGCCGCAGCTTTGAAGGAGCTTCAAAGGAGACCCACTCGGCCCGGTTTCTGAAGGCTGAGCTAGGAGCACAGGTATTGGCCTCTTTCAAGATTCCTGTGTGGGACTCCAAGTCACAGCTTTCATTCGAGCCCGAGGCCTTCTGAGAGAAGATCACATGCCAGAAGGGCGAGACAGGGTGGGCTTCATCTGAGAAACTGTCCCCTTTACATCTGAAACAGAGGGATGGGCGAAGTTTTCAAATGATTTGCTAGGTGGTAACTATTCAAAAGAAAAACTCTTACTTGATCTTACCTTTTCTTTTCTTTTTTTTTCCTTAACTTTTCTGGTAATCGTAGTCATAAAATGTCCTGTGAATGAGACGGAATGGATTGGCAGTTACACACGCATTAACTAACACATAGTTACACACGCATTAACTCAATTCATAGTTGCACACGCATTAACTCACTCATAGTTACACACACATTAACTCACTCAGTTACACACGCATTAACTAACACATAGTTGCACACGCATTAACTAACTCATAGCTACACATGCATTAATTCATAGTTTTTACACAATGATGTAAGTCAGGATGGTGTATAACCCAGCTTCTAAATATACTAAGATCATGTTGTCTTCAGATAATAGTATTTACAGAATGGAGCTTCTCCATGTGTTTGGGTGGGTTTTGTGTGTGTGTGTGTGTGTGTGTGTGTGTGTGTGTGTGTGTGTGTGTTGCCTAGTCACAAGGGCAGTGCCTTTTTCTGCACAATATCTTACTTTAGTTAAAAGCAGTTATGCTATTTACTAAGTATAATAAGATATGCCATTTGTAATTACATACAAACATACATACATACATACATACGGAAAACATAAAAGCCAGCCAGGCTATGGCTCAGATAGTGACACTGTCAGCTTTGCACATGTGAGAGAACCCCAGGAGACGTCTCTATGTGACTGTGACATATAATCTGTCTGTAGACTCAGGGAGCAGGAGGTAGAGACAGGAGACCCCCAAAGCAGGCTGGGTAGCCAGACGAGCAGGCATGGCGAGGTCCAGGCTCAAAAAGAAACACTGCTTCGATGTAGGAGGTGGATATTGCTATAGGAAGACACTCTGCACTCTTGGCTGCACACATGCCTGCACACACATGTACACCTACCTAGCATGCAAACATGTATCATTCACACATGCGCATCACACACACATATGTGTAGTTAAGTACATTGCACTCTTCCCCTAATTCAGCCGTTCTGTAGCTGTTCCTCTGTAAGCATCTAATATATGTGTCTTGGTCTAGTTAACCGGAGCATGGGCCGTGAGTGCAAGCCAAGAGGAAGTTTAGGAGAATCCGGAAGGAATAAGGAAGGGGCGTGCCAGCTCCGAGGCCAAGGCATTTCACTGTGTTTGCTATTATGAAGCTCCTCTTTCTTCACGTGTCTCATTAGCTGGTTAATTAACCCATTAATCATTAATCAGTTCACTAATTAGTAAACATTCATTGGGTATTTATTGTGACCCAGGAACTATGGTTAGTATGGAGAATGTGTTAATACAGGAGGCGAATTCAGAGCTGATGGGGGGGATCCAGCCAGAGCGTCCGGCAGCAAACGGTACCAGAAGGTGCCGCCTGCATTTAGGATGGGTCTTTTGAACCCAAATCAAGGGAATCTCACCAGGGTCCAGGTCTGGTTAGGCTGACCACCGGGATTAGCCATCGCAGGAAGGAAGGATTTATCCTGGATTACAGTTTAAAAGGGAGATAGTCCATAATCATGGGGGAAGCATGGCCACAGGGGCACAAGGCAGCTGGGCCCCCTATGTTCAGGTCTCAGAGAAAAGAAGGGAGGTGGGAACCAACCAATGAAACCTAAAGGACCCTGCCTCTGGTGACCCTGCCTCTGGTGGCCCCTGCCTCTGGTGGCCCTGCCTCTGTGGCCCCTGTCTCTGTGGCCCCTGTCTCTGTGGCCCCTGTGGCCTCTGCCTCTGGTGGCCCTGCCTCTGGTGGCCCTGCCTCTGTGGCCCCTGCCTCTGTGGCCCTGCCTCTGTGGCCCCTGCCTCTGTGGCCCTGCCTCTGGTGGCCCTGCCTCTGTGGCCCTGCCTCTGTGGCCCTGCCTCTGGTGGCCCTGCCTCTGTGGCCCCTGCCTCTGTGGCCCTGCCTCTGGTGGCCCTGCCTCTGTGGCCCCTGTGGCCTCTGCCTCTGTGGCCCCTGCCTCTGTGGCCCCTGCCTCTGTGGCCCCTGTCTCTGTGGCCCTGCCTCTGGTGGCCCTGCCTCTGTGGCCCTGCCTCTGTGGCCCCTGCCTCTGTGGCCCCTGCCTCTGTGGCCCCTGTCTCTGTGGCCCCTGCCTCTGTGGCCTCTGTGGCTCCTGCCTCTGTGGCCCCTGCCTCTGTGGTCTCTGTGGCTCCTGCCTCTGTGGCCCCTGCCTCTGGTAGACTCCACGTCCCAAACTTTCTACCACCTTCTAAATCAGAGCCCCCATCTGAGAGCAAGTGTTCAAACACGGCCACCTGTGGGACATTTCACACTCGAAGTACAGCAGGATGTGAAGGGGAGGGAGAGGTCACAGCTGAGGAGAGAGTCTGGGCCCAGTGAACAAAAGCTGACATTCCGTGTAAATGCACAGGAGACAGGAGCATGAGGAGTAGATTGCTTTGGGACAAAATGAGTTTGTCATCCCAGGAGACACTCATTTGTGCCGAGCAGGGGACAGAGATCAAAACAAATGTAAGAGTCCTCAGCAGAAGGGCTGCGTAGACAAAACCGGAAACTGTGAGGGGTGGTGTGAGTGTGGATACCAAGACAGACCCCAGAGATGCACAAACAAATGGCATCTACAGTCAGAGCAGAACAATGCACGGAGCAAGGCAGTGAGGGGCGAAGACCTATGAGCTCAGTTCCTGCAGGAAGTCAGGGGGACTCCGCACAGAGGCTGTGTGTGATCTGTGACAGATGGAGAATCCGGGGCCCTCAGGAGAAGGGGGCTGCTCGTGCACAGCTGAGAGAGGACCATCGGGAGCTCAGCGGGCCGGTGGCCTCTCCTGCAGACATCCCTCATCCCGGACTCTTCCACAGGCCCGCGCCATATTGCAGGCACAAAGCAGAAGGTTATTGAAGAGGAAAGCTTGCAACCGGGACCGACAAAAATAGGGAAATGCCAAAGTCAATTTTAGAAGGGTGGAAAGGATATGCCAAACGCACGACTGAAGTGTTGAAGGAAGAAGGGAAGATAGAGCACAGTACGCCCGCAAGCAGCGCGACCTTTCAGAAAGCCTCTCCAGCCTCGACGGGACAAATCACCAGCCTGGGAGATGACACGATGATGCAGGGTTTGGGCTGCTCCGTGTCCAACAGTAGCTGTACTGTTCATTTGACGATAACTAACACACCTATCCGTTATGTAAGTTAAACATCTCTTACATTCCAAGAAATGGTGTGTAGTCTCTTTCTGATTTTATAGCAGATGATGCGCATCTGTGTGTCGGATACATTTACTAAGTAGGTGCTCTGCTCCAGGCATCCTCACAGGTACTGGGAGGCGATGGGGCGGGGACAGTGCAGCCCGGGCCGGGTTGTGCCCCTCTCTGACCCTTAGGAGGGAATAAGCAGGGCAATCAGTAAATACTGGTTAGTGGATAAGAGTAAGAGTCACGAGTGGAGAAGTGGCAGGTTTCTAGTTCAAATGGCATTTGGGGAAAGTTCTTTTATGAAGGAACTTTTGTGGGTTCTGTAGCCAAGTGGGTTTCAGGGTGACGCGGATTTCCTTGGCTTTGGGGGAGTCTGCAGTAGAATTTGTGGGCAGAGTACCGAATCTACCAGTTCCTGGCAGGCCAAGGAGATCGCTTTGCCTGTGATGTAATCTTGGGGACTCTGGAGTATTTTGAAGAGGAGGAAACTTGAACCTAAGACTGTGGTTAGAAAACACTGACAAACGACTTTCACTTCAGTGTGGATGGAAAACTTGATGGAGACCGTAGCAACCTTCAGTCCATATCACACCCATCCACTGTGGCGTCAGTTCTATGTCACTAGTGTGAGTAGGATTTGCTATGTTCTTGGTGGAATCTGAACATATATATATATATTATATATATATATTCAGTGCTGTTTAACAAAGCGAAGCCCCCGTTATTTCTCAAGAATCCATTTCTGTTACATTTATATAAAATTGTCTTATTGCTATTTTTAAGGCAATGTTGTGAGATTCTCAATGTTTTTGCGTGTTTGGTGCATGTGTATGACATGCGTCATGTGTGCACGTATGTGTGTGCCGGTGTTTGTATGTGGTGGGAGATGACAACATGAGATGTCAATCCTCATCTTCCTCCTTTTTTGAGATGGGTTCTCCTTGTTGCTCCCTGTTTTGAACTAAGATAGATGTCCTGTAGCCTCCGGAGATTCCCCGTCTCTGTCTCTAATCTTGCCTCCGTGCACACTGCACACATGTGGTGTACAGACACACATGTAGACACGCATAGACACAAAGTAAAAACAGATGAAACTGAGTGCTCTTCCTTGCTCGTTGTTTCTGCTTACGTCACCCGTTGTACGTCTACACCGTGTACACACACATATACATTATGTCACACACAGACCACAGCTAACTAGCCATGGCTCAGTTAGTCATTTTTATTATACAGGGACACATGGTGATTTCATGGCTGAAGAAGGCCTTTATTATGGAACTGGGAGGCGTATGAGCTGCTGAGAACTTCGCAGGGCTTTAAATCCATCAATAATTAAATAAACAAGGACATCCACCATGAGCATTGGTGCTAACAGCCTGGCCCAATGGTAATTTTAATCATTTTTCCTAAAACACTTTAAATGAGTCTTTCTGTTCTTGGATAATGTTATTACATTTATTTCATTCAGAAGCCTCCAGCTTTTAGCCAACCTTGGAAGTTCCATTATAAAATATTATGTTCAACTCTACTCCACAAACAGCCCTCAACCCAACATCATGTTTTGTCCAAAATCAGTTCCAAAAACAGACTTGACACACAGTAGGGGCTCTCCAGGCATAAGATGCACACCCTTTACCCATGCAGGGACCCTGCATGCAGGCCCCAAGGCAGGCTTGAGAGGGAAAGCAGATGCTGAAGAGCTGATTTATTTCAATCCGGGTTGCATGGTGGCACAGGTGTCTCTCAGGGAACGGCCACGGCTCAGGGGACACTGTCTGTTGAGTTTGATGAAAGGGAGAGCTAAGCACGGACAACAGATTGTCCTGAAAAGAATGTGTGACATCCGTGCTCACAGCCAGGTCCTAGGGCCTCTATGCAGGTGAGGCAGGTCTGGGAATTCCTTTACAGCTGTGCTACAGGGAGGCAAGGAAGGAGGGGTCCCCTTTTGACCTTGTTCCATGGCTTCCTTCTTCTCGGGGTGCCTGTAATGTGTGGGGGTAATATGTTCTGAGCTTTCAAATGCTCAATAAATGAGTTATGGAAAAATTACAGACGCGGTAGGCAGAGCTGCTATACAGATCTATAAAATACAGAGGCGTGTGTGTTAGAATGTAAAGTAGCACTGTGGTGCCCATCGCCGTTGTTAACGGGATTTAGAATCGTCTGGGGGACACGTCTCTGGGAAAGCCTGTTCATCCGAGGAGGGCAGACGTGTCTGAGTGCGAGCAGCTCCATCCTGCAGGCTCCAGATCCAGACTGAGTGGAGAAGGAAACACCCAGCTCTGTCTCTGTGTCGGACAGTGCTGTGTGCTCAGCTGCCTCGTTCCCAGGACCTTAGCTTCCCGCCTTCAGGAGCTGTGTCTCTTCTTAAAGCACAGTCCAAAGAAACCCTTCCACGAGTTTCTTCTGTTTGCCATTTTGTCACAGCTATAGAAAGTAAAGAAGAAGAAAAGTACCTGCCCCCCCCCCGTTTAAAGCAATAGAAATGACCCCTAAGTATCTGTGAGTGGGTGGGATGGGCACTGGCCCCTTGACCTTGGAGAATTGCCCTCCCTCAGATTCCTTACTGCGTAGTATTTGGTTTGGTGACCCTCTTCCGGGTGGGGGAGGGGCAGTGTGCCGAGAGTTAAGGACACTTGCTCTGAGAAGCGGCTGGAAGAGTCATGATTTTATTTGGAATTGAGCACTGGAGCTGGGGTTGGTCAGGTGTTGGGGGCTCAGTGCCCTCCGTTAGTTCCTGTGAACACGTGACAAGCAACAACCTCCCCCGATCTGGGCCCTCCTTCCATCCTTTTTTTTCTTTCTCTATTAAGTGTTTCTGCTTTTCTTGTTACTTTGTAAAGATGGATTTTGTTTTTACTCATTGAAAAAAAAAAAAACATTTATTCATTATTACTTCATACACGTCGAGTGTTTTGCCTGTGTGTGGGCTGGGTGCCATGTGTGTGCCTGGTGCCTCCAGAGACCAGAAGAGGACAGCAGACGCCGTGAAGCTTGAGTTTACAGATACTTGTGAGCCACCACGTGGGTGCTGGGAACTGAACCCGGATCCTCTGCAGGGGCATCAAGTGCTCTTAGGCACTGACTCATCTTTCTATCCCCACTTTTGACGTGGTTTAAGTTGTTTGCAGTTGAAAAAAGGGCGGGGATATTTTTAAATAAAACGTTCAGAATCTTGCTGTCCAGGAGAGGAACTGCCTCTCTTCAGTTCTCAGCTGTTCAGCACTGTGCATCGTGGGACTGGGTTGGGCCTGTGGCTCACTGGGTAGTGTGCCTGCCTAGCATGCATAAAAAGCCTGCGTTTGATCCCCGGGAACCCAAAACAGATTATGGTGGCACACTATCAAATCTCAGAGCAGCAGAGGGGGCGCGAAGGGGAGAATTAGAACTTCAATGTCATAGGAAGGCGTGAGGCCAGCCTAGGCTACAGGACGCCTCTCTCGGGCTCTAAATAAATGAATAAACAGGTAAGTTCACTAAAATTAATCAACTTAAAGTAAAGTAAGAAATTCCAAATATTTGTTTGAACAGCAAATGCTCCTTTTTTTTTTTCTGTGAAAACTTAAGAATTCAGCTAGTTTTGCTGAAGTCCGTTTTAATATCCAATGTGTAATTAAGAAGAGGGAAAGGGGGCCGCAATAGTCACATACTTTTTCGCACACTGCATGTTAGTGAAAAGTGCTTATAATATTTATTAACATACAGAATTAGTCTTAACCTGCTGGAAAGAAGAGAAAATGCAACACCTTTCAAAGATGCAAATTGACAATTAACAAAACAATAGAATTCTAGGCCTTCCTCTGCGAGAGGTGTAAATTGATAATCAGCCTGCTTGAAAAAGCCGGTTGTTTCTATTTAAAAGTTATCTTGTGATGAAGGCTCCCCAAGGGAAAAGGAAATAAGAATATAGCCGGTTTTTGTTAAGTAGAGCACTCATTCTCCACTGATACAGGCTCTCCACTCCTGTCTGCAGTTTACATTTGGAAAATCGCAGCCAAGAGAGAGGGGAGAACGTGTGAATTCGGTTTCTCTATATATTTAACAGCACGGCGTTTCACATTTATTGCTGATTCAATTCACAGCTCTGACCTTTACTTTCAGGGTAGTAAATGGTACAAGAGGCAGACACCTGAGGAATTTAACAATACTTGTCTGTGTCTCTGTAGAACCCTATTGTGTTATGGCCATGTCAGTTTCGGCCGTGGCTTCGTTCACAGACTTGAGGACAATAGATTCCTGTCTCCTTCCCCTTGTGAAGGTTCTAGTCTTCTGCAATGAACTGGCACTAGTGTCCAGGAGTGACACGAACGGATTTGCCTAAGTCTTTGGGGGCTTCCTAGGAAGCTGTGGGCTCACCAGGACCTTGAAGGGATTCGGAACTACGTGAGCCTTTCAGAGAAGAGGAGGGAGACAGTGCAGGCTCTTGCTTTACTTAGTTCAAAGGGCTCAGCAAGCTCAAACACCATCCTGCAAAGGACTGTGGTCCAGTCTCCATCGTCAGGAAGACTTGCAGGGAGTTCTTTACCAACAGTTGGCAATATCTCCAACCTGGAGTAAGAAGAATTGGTCCTGAGGACCGATTAAGTGAGGTGTCAGAAAGGAAATTTTATGCAGTGGTCTGCACAACTCCCTGTACACAGTCAATCCGCCCACCGAAACCTACCGTGGACACATTCAAACTCTGTCCAAGTCTACCTTCCTCTGCCATGAACGCCATGGCCAATAGCAACTTGGAGAGGAAAGGGTTTCTTTCTCCTTCCAGGCAGGGACCTGGGTGATGGGAGTTGTTATTCTGTAAATTTGTTTCTCATACTGGTTAATGAATAAATCACTGTGGCCAATAGGAAAGCAAGATAGGCAGGGCTAGGAGACAAGGAGGAAAGAGGAAGTAGGAAAGAGGAGTCAACATGGAGAGCCCGGAGAGGTAGAATGCCAGTGCCGCTCTGGCTGGTAAGATGAGCCACGTGGAAATACTTAGAATAGTAGAAACAAATTAATAATTAAGACAGAGCTAGCCGATAAACAATAATTGTAACTGGCCAACAGAATTGTATCAAATACAGAGTCTCTGCGTGTTATTGGGGGCTAGCGTGGTGGTGGGACCAGACCGGCGGCGGGGAGAAGTGGGGGGGGTAACCTGCTCGTAACACCTGGGGGCAGGAGCAGAAGCAGATGCCATGGAGTCTCACTGCTACCTGGCTTGCTCTCCGTGGCTCACTCAGCTTACTTTCTTATACAACACAGGACCACCTGTCCAGAAATGGCACCA
This sequence comes from Cricetiscus sungorus, assembly GCA_030556225.1. Lineage (NCBI taxonomy): Eukaryota > Metazoa > Chordata > Mammalia > Rodentia > Cricetidae > Cricetiscus > Cricetiscus sungorus. Next base: position 49,158,170 of record JANBXA010000735.1, on the reverse strand, counting down.
CCCACAATGAGCTGGACCCTTCTGCACCAATCGTTTTCAAGAGAATGCCCCATAGATTTGCCTACAGGCCATGCTGATGGAAACTTGTTCTCTACTGGGGTTTCATCTTCCCAGATGACCGTAGCTTACAACCAACCAGCAAGAATACAGAAGTTTTGCACAGTGTCATGTCACCCAAGAAAGCCCTAGTCATTCTGTTTATTCTCTTGTGGCAAATAGATGGTCAACAAATGACAAAGTGTTAGAAGAGAACTGGGAAAGGCTGTCAATGGTTGGTGTTGAATGAAGGTCAGGAAACCCCAGACTCTCCATAGAGCTGTGCGGCATGGTGTAACTGTAACGTAAACATCCACGTGTGCAAGCCTGAGAGTCCTTCAGCTCCGGAGCCATTGCAGGCTTGCCGGGTGGCTCTGTGTCCTAGCCAATAGAATCTGGAGCAAAGAAATGATGCTGAGATTGGTGGTTGAAGAAAGCAGGCTAACTTGGGTCAGGGTGAGGAAAGAAGCTGCTGTGTCCTCTTTCTCTCTCTCTCTCTCCCTCCCTCCCCCCCCCTCTCTCTCTCTCTCTCTTCATCTTTCTCTTCTGGCTCTGACTCCCAGGGCATCACTCACGCCTACAGGACTATGTTCATATACCACCATACTGCGTGGCAACTTAGAGAAATCATTTTAAAGATTATCTGCATGTGGACAAACATGACTTCTGTTTTTTTTGGGGGGTGGAATACTTATGTCAGTTACTTGATGAACTGGAGTCTCAGATTGTGTGTGTGTGTGTGTGTGTGTGTGTGTGTGTGTGTGTGTGTGTGTTTAGAGACGGGGTCTTATGGAGCCTGGGCTTGCCTGCAATGTGCTATGTAGCTGAGGATAAGCAATAGCTTTGTACTTGTGATTGTCCTTCCTCTGCTTCCCAAGTGAACTGTGAACTCTTGGCTCCATCTCCCAGTGTTGGCATTTCACGGGTGCCACCATGCCTGATTTTATGGAACTAAGGATCAAACCTAGGACTTCCTTCATGGTAGACACACACTCTACAAACCGAGTGACATCAATGACCCTCATTTATTTCAGGACAAGCAGGAGTCTTTGTCTCTTCCTCTTGTGGATATTCCCAGGCAGGAAATGGTGGAGTTCTGTAGCCAAGCAGTGCAAGATGCCTTCTACTCATCTGGTTCGCTTCTATCTACTTATGGTATTTACACTGAAACTCATTTTACCACATGCTCCTGGTGGTTTGGAAGTGATGTGAAAACCCCACATGTCCAACAGAATGATTGCACTTCTCATGAGTACGAATGACCCATACGTGATGGTTCAGACCTTGGGGTTGGCATTTCTCCTGGTTACCATCATGAATGTCCAGGGATTGTAGCTTCAGTGAAGAGCCCTGAGCATGTCAGGGACAAACATCAGAGCAGTCATTTTTTGTACTTCCTTCTGCTTAACATAATTTTTAGCCATAATTGTGTTATAATAACATAATCAGGCATAAGTAGTGTAACTGTTGATTTCACAAGCCACGATTTTACCAGACGGTGGGAAACCCAACACCAGTCTTGGGTCTTGTGATCCCTTCCTCTTATTTCTGATAGTGAAAATCCATCAAAGATACTCATCTGTACTCGGGCCTTGACAGGGTGAGCTAGCTGCAGGGTGGTTCAGTTGTCTTTGTATTATTATAAGGCTTCCCGAGGAGATGAAGTAAGGCAGGGTCTTGGGGAATGTTGACAGTGGATGAATGAAAGGTGATCTGTGGGAGCCCGGGTGCATACCTCCGACCTCTGTTTAGGTCACTCCACAGTCATTGGTTGTGATAACAGCAGAAAAGTCTGAGAAATGGGAGGTTGAGCAAATTAGGGACATGTGACATTTGCCAAGAATTCCGATCATCTGAGCCGGGATATGAGATGTTAGAAATGTATCAGGAGAGAGATGTAAGGTAAATGTGGCAGCTTGAAGGGACCGTGGCATGGAAGGAAGGCTGGAGAACCCCAGGGCTTCAGGAGCTTCTGTCCCCATGCCCCTCTTCCTGTACAGCCTGATACCAAATCATCTTATGGTCACCCAGCTTCCATTTCCAGAAACTTCTGATTCTTCTTTGCTCTGTTTACTTTGGTCTCTTTGGATGGGATACTCAGTGGCCCCCTCTGACCTAGCATAAACCATTACCACTCCATCTCCCAGCCTTCCTCTGGAGGAAGTTCTGTATGACATCCCAGGACCCCTTCTGGTCTAGTCTGGTGACTTCCTCTTGCGTGCCAGGCTTGGTTTATGCCGTCTCTCATCAGAATGCTGCTCACTACCAAATCCACTCACTAAACCTTTCCCCTGACTCTCTGCTGTATGATGCTTAATCTTACTGTTTAAAAGAACTCTGGCACTTAATACCTTCTTAATGTATTTACTAAGATTTGATATATTTTTATCCAGCATATGCTCCAGAATTGTCACTGTTTCAGGGTATAAAAAAAGTCTCGACATTATCTCTTGGTGTGAGGTAAAATGAGACAATTGCTGCCTTTCCTCCAATAGCTTTTTCAGTATCTGATTTAAGTTTCTGAATGTTAGGGTTACTGACACATGACACTGTTGCTCTTGATCAGATCCCTGGGACTCACACAGTTGCCTTCTCTTGGGATGCCCTGGGTTCATCGACTTCCTTGTAGTCAACAGAATGCAAAGAAAGGATGTCATGTCCTCAACTTACCCCCTCGACGTGCAGCTGCTCAAGGGCATAACTACCCTGAATGAATGTGAGACATCCAGACTCTCGGACCACAGGAAGTATCTGGAATAGCAATATTTATATTCCAGAACAAAGTGACAGATTTAGAATTTATGCTTTATCATTATATGTATATAGTCATACAAATCACATATGACATTTTGGTGGCAGTACAATTCCACCTCAGTGGTTAAGAACAGCTCTGTTCATATCAGGGACAGAGAGTGTTTTACCTGATACTGTTCAGTGAATGAATGCCTATATTCATCTCTTAGTTTCAGCGTTAAGACGAAAAGTAACATTATGCCACCTTCTGCATTACAGTAGCATGTATACCCATATATTTACCTTTACCCATTAAATTTAAACTTTCATGTGGTTTTATGCTGCTATTTTAGGGTGAGTCCGTTTCATTGTGTCATAATTCCTTAAACAAAACTAGTCGACATCGAGCAGAGCTATCTAGTAACAAACTCGTCACTGGTTTTTGTTTGTTGGTCCGCAAAAGACTTTTTTTTCTCTTTTTTTTTTACTTTTTCTGAATATCGTGTTCTGCTTACATGTTTTCTCCTAAATTTTGTAGTTTACTGTACTATTAACTATTAAGGAAAACTAGTCCCTTTAAGAAATGCTTATATTGGGTTATATTGGGTGCCATTTTTATCTTGTTTATATTGCTATCACATAGTAACTGAAGGTGGACACCTAATAAACAAAAGAGGTATGTTATATACCTTATTGTAAGGTGGAAAGCCTGGGGTCAGGAATTTGCTGAGTGTGGTTTCCAGGGAGGATTCTCAAGGTACTTGGCTGCCACAAGGCAGGCCATGTTCCCTGAGGAGAGATTCTGGGGCTGGATCTGCCTGGTTCTCTTGTGGTGACTGAGCATCCTGTGAGAATTGAATTAAAGTCTTCTGTAGGCGATGGCCTTGGGTACCTACTTACCTTCCAGTAGGCCCAACTTCCCCGAGGTTCTGCTTGGGTACCATCACATAGAGAGAGGCTGAGCAGCAGCTAATGTGTTTAGGCTTCTGCCTTGTTTTGAGTGATGCTGGGGAAACTGCATGTGACTATAAAATGCATCTGGGAATCAGTGGGGACACATTCCTTCTTTATTTGGTTCACAGCAGCACTGTGTTCTGTGCTGCCTCGTGGCCTTTCTCTGCTGACAGTGGGTGTGACAATGGCTTCTTCTGTAAGCCTCTCCCTGTACTGGGTACTCTATCTCCTTCGGTCCTTCTTGCTCCTTCTGGATCACAATGGAGCTTGGTATGTTTGTAGGTGTGGGACAGTTATTGAGTGTGTGTTGTTTTTAGACAATTACTTGTGCTGTTGTTGTTACTGGTGTGTTTTTCCTTCTGTGGCTAGTGTGAAGTCAGCAGTTTGGTTTTATTTCCCTTGCTCTGAGCCCAGTTGTCATCAGCTGTCCCTGGATAATGGCTTTTGATATGTTCCATTGTGATGCATTGGACCCTGTCCCTGGCTAAGCATTCATTTTAGGAGTCTGATTCTGGGATTCTGGGCAGCAATGATTATCTTCTGTCTTCATTTTCAGTGTTAAAAATCCTTGGCAGTTCGTATTTTTCTACCATTGTCTTACAGGCTTCAACTTAATATGCAGCCGCATTGACACTCACAGCGGGGTGAGCGAGGCCTCCTTTCTGTTCCGATGAGAGAATTCTCTTAACTGCACCAATAGCCTAGCAACTTTTATGCTTAGGGGAAAAGGGGCCTTTGTATTGCACACCTCTTACTAAAACCTTCCCTTCTCTACACTTTCCCTCTGTATGACCCTCTCCCCTCTGTGACATACACCTCTCTCTGACCCACCTCTCTACGACCCACTATTACCAGCATTTTTCCCACCAGCCCGGTCCCAGAGTCTCATCAGCCCCAAATAACACACAGAGACACTGTATTAGATACAAAGCTGTTGGCCTGTTACTAGTGTTTCTTATTGGCTAGTTCTGTCTTAAATATTAACCCATTTGTATTAATCTAAGTGTTTCCATGTGGTCTTATCTTACCGGAGAGAGGGTCCAGAATTCTTCTCAAGTCCCTCCATGTTGAATCTACATCTCCCAGAATCCTCCTTGTCTCCTAGTCCCGCCTATCTTGCTTTCCTATTGGCCAACAGTGCTTTATTTATTAACCAATAAGAGAAACATATTTACAGAATGAAATCTCCCATCAACAGACTTCTCTCTATGACTCACTCCTCTCTATGACCCACCTCTCTCTATGACCCATCCCTCTCTATGACTCACTCCTCCCTATGACATATCTCTCTATGACCTACCTCTCTATATGACCCCTCCACTCTATGACCCACCTCTCTGTATTACCCACCCCTCTATGACACACTCCTTTCTATGACCCACTCCTCTCTCTATGACACACTCCTCTCTATGACTCTCTCCTCTCTATGACTCACTCCTCTCTATGACACACTCCTTTCTATGACCCACTCCTCTCTCTATGACACACTCTCCTCTCTATGACCCACTACTCTCTATGACTCACTCCTCTCTCTATGACTCACTCTATGACCCACTCCTCTCTATGGCCCACCCCTCTCTATGACACACTCCTCTCTATGACTCACTCCTCTCTCTATGACTCACTCTATGACCCACTCCTCTCTATAGCCCACCCCTCTCTATGACACACTCCTCTCTATGACTCACTCCTCTCTATGACCTACCTCTCTCTATGACTCACTCGTCTCTGTGACACACTCCTCTCTATGACTCATTCCTCTCTATGACATATACCGCTCTATGACCTGCCTCTATATATGACCCCTCCTCTCTCCATGACCTCCCCCTCTATGACCTGCCCATCTGTACAGTTTTTTATGCTCTTTTTCTCAATTAACTTTGAAGTTCTTTGAAAACATTTCCTAAGTTTGTACATATAGAATGTTGTTAATAGAAGTTGTGTTAAAATACTTTCATATGACTACTCTCCATGGCCGTTCTGTGTAAATTCTGGTGCTCAAAATATAAAAAATATTAAGGTATTCATGAATAAACAAATGGGTTTAATTTGTGCAAGCATATGCATGTATAATAATCTCATAGTATCCTTTAATTACACAGAGCCTGAGGGAGATACATACGTGTGTGTGTGTGTGTGTGTGTGTGTGTGTGTGTGTGTGTGTGTGAAGTAAAGAGGGAAATCTAGGAATAAATCAATTCAATACAGAAACATCATTCAGAAATATTTTATGACACTTTAGACCTGTCGTGTTTTCAAGGAAGCATGATAGTAAGATGAGAAATTTCAACCTATTTGCATTTCTGTAAAAAACGGTTTTAATAAAAGCGATTAAAGATTCTGTTAAATACTTGATTGTATGACAGCTTCTGGGTGCCTGTGGATAGAAGTGAATGGGGAATATCACGCATGTAGCATTGTAGCAAAAATTCCTCTTGCATCTGTTTTTACCCTGACACCCTTCCACAGAGTTTTCTCAAAGAGAAGTATTGGGAAAGAACATTTTCCAGTGTGGTAAAACACATTTCCTCCCTGTGCTTACACCGCTCAGCTCAGAGGCTGAGATGAGACAGAGCATCTTCCTCCGCTCATGACCTCACGACTTTGTGCGCTCATTACCCTAGTTCCTTTCTAAAAAATAAATAAATAAATAAACAAACAAACAAACAAATAAATAAATAAATAAATAAGGAACGAAACAAGGCATGGAGAGATGATGTGACCATTGAGAATGCTTGCTGCTCTTACAGGGGACCTGGGTTCAGTTCCCAGCACCCACATTGGACAGCTCTTATTACCTGGAACTTCAGGTCCATGACATATGGTGCCTTCTCTTTGCCTCTGCAGGCAATGCACTAATGTGCACATCACACATACATACACAGAATTAAAACTTAAAAAAAAAGACCTTTTAAAAGTAAAACAGGCCAGGCAGTGGTATTTCATGCCTTTAATCCCAGCATTTGGTAGGTAGAGGCAGACAGATTCTGTGAGTTTGAAGCCACCCTGGTCTACAGAGTGAGTTCTAGGACAGCCAGGGCTACAAAGAGAAACCCCATCTCAGAAAAAACAAAAACCAAGCACAAGAGCCAGAACAAAGGACAACTCCAGAAGTGATGTGTTCTGATGAGAATCTACACTGTTAGAAACTAAAGACTTGGAGATTTTTCTCCCTCTTACCAGAAGTTTCTTTTCCTGGGCTTCATAATGAACAAGTAATTGGCTAATTGTTATAGCCTGGTTAGAAACATTCCACAGCTACAGTTTGGCTCCTGTTCTTCAACTTGGATGTGTGTGTGTGTGTGTGTGTGTGTGTGTGTATGTGTGTGTGAGTGTGTATGTGTGTGTGAGTGTGTGTATGTGTGTGTAAGTGTTTGTGTGTGTGTGAGTGTGTGTGTGAGTGTGTGTATGTGTGTGTGAGTGTGTGTGTGAGTGTGTGTATGTGTGTGTGAGTGTGTGTATGTGTGTGTAAGTGTTTGTGTGTGTGTGAGATTGTGTGTGTGTGTGTGTGTGTGTGTGTGTGTGTGTGTGTGTGTGCAGTGCACATGACTTAGGGTCACCATACTGTAAAATAAGATATCATGAGATATATTTGTGGTTGTCATCCTAATAGATGTATTCACAGCTATCACTGGAAACACTACAGAGTTTGGTGCTTTCCATGAATAACCCAGACATGACACATAAAGCATTTGGGGCAACTTTTTAAGGCAGCTGTCATGGTATTTCAGCACAAAGTGGAAAAGCTCTGAGAACTAAATTGTCTCTTGACACGGCACAGTTCTCTAACTAATATTGGCATCCCAGTGTCAGGATCAACAGTGCCTTGATGCACGCAGGGAGGCAAGCGAGGGCACAGAGCCCACAGGCCCCATGGCTGTTGGTCTTCTCAGGGCAGACGGTGACAGCAGCTGCAGGCTCACGACAGAGAGCACTGAGACACCCAAGGCGGAGCAGGAGTCCCCGGCCCTGGGGTTCGTATATTGGTAGGATTGGCAATGGCCTCTGGAGAGGAGGAATGGGCTTCATATAAAACTACTTGGACGTCATTGGGAAGACAGAGGTCTGTGCTCTCGGTAGCCACAGACTAAATCTCAGTAAGGCATGCATACACAAAATGTGCACAAAGATGACATGGCACAGACCGCTAAACATGTGTGCAACGCTACTGTGGCATCTTGACCCTGGGTTCAATCAGCACAGGGTCATGAGAAGACTCAGTTCCTCTTAGGGTTGGTGGATATAGGAATACTCAAAGGTTATGGGTGGATAGGCTAGGATGATCTGTTGGAAGAAAGACGTTCCGGGGAGCCTAGCAGAAGGAATGGAGAGTGTCCCAGTTCACAGACCGGAACGTGATGCTGTGTCTCCTCTACGCAGCCAGCGGTCTGTTTGCCTGCTCAGGGGGTGTGTTGCTTAGTGAATACTGGTCTTGTTGCATGGATAATGTCCTATTTGAGTCCAAAATAGCTCACACATCTCTCTTGTGTTTAGTAATAAATTGCCACTAACCATCAGGTAAAAGTTCATTCTACAGGAATCCAGATGGTGCATTTAACACTGTTTCGGAGGCTTCCTGTAACTCTCTAGCACGTACAGTTAATGTAGACATATGGAATTCCAGTATCCCAGTGAACCTCAGTTCCCCTGTATAGTTCTGTTTCCTTCAGCATCTATATTCTCTCTCTCTCTCTCTCTCTCTCTCTCTCTCTCTCTCTCTGTGTGTGTGTGTGTGTGTGTCTGTGTGTGTGTCTGTGTGTGTGTCTCTCTCTTTCTTTGTCTCTGTCTGTGTGTCTCTTTCTCTCTCCCTTGATTCCAGAACTTAGCACAGACATAATTTCATATTCAGAATTCTCTCAACCTTTAGAGAGAGGACACTGTGACTTTTGAAAGAGTGTTTTGAAAACAAATTTGAACTGCTGAGGGCAGGGTGTGTCTGTCTTACTTTGTTCTCAGATAATTTCCTAAATTTCAGCATAGTTTTATTCTTTTTCTAGTTATTTATCTTTGTGTTGGTGCCTGTGTGTGTGTGTGTGTGTGTGTGTGTGTGTGTGTGTGTGTGTGTGCATGCGCACGCATGCGCTGGTGGGAATGCACCTGTGTGTATAGGATTCTGGAAGCCAAAGGTCAACCTTGGGTGTTATTGGTCAGGAGCTAGGCACCTGGATTCTGGAGACAGAGCCTGACACTGGTCTTGACCTTGACACTTAGACTAAGTGGGGTGGCATGGAGCCCTGGGCTCCTGATCTCTGCAACCCCAGTTCTGGAATAAACATCTGACTTTTTACAAGGGTTCTGGGGTTTGAGCTCAGGTGCCTATGTTTGCATGGCAAGCGCGTTGCTAACTGGGTCATCTCCCAGCCCTTACGGAATATCATAAGGAAAATTTGTGCTTCTGCTTGTTCCAGTGGGGAAATGCCTCTGCAAAGCCTATTTATCTTGGACAGTCAATGGGTGGTGGTGCACTCTCAAGTCTTAGAAAATTAATCATCACACATAATATGTCACAAAATAATGGGTAGGCAAAGATGTGAAGTATCAAATCAAAGAAGGCATGATTTGTGACACTCGGACAAGCCTTTGTTTGATGAAGAACTCAGCATATAGTTGGCATAATAAGAAATAGCTGCCTTCACTACAGATCAATTAGTTCCTTTTCTGAAATCAATTTATTAAATGAATTCATGTCCGTGGACCAGTCGAGAGGCATATCAAGAAGCCTAAAGCATCACCACATAAACTGCCCCAGGTTGATCTATTTTGAATTTGTATTGCCTCTCTTTAGAGAATACAAGATGCTAAGCCAAAAGGTTCTGGATGGCCAGTCCCAGCTCCACACTTACAGGTGCCCTACCATTCATCCCTGATGACGTTCTTGGCCCGGATGCAAGAAGGGTAGCAAAGTCTTGGAAGGCACTGGAGATTGGAGGCCTGTTGAATCTTTGGTCTACCGCAGAGGACCTGGGTCATTACTTGAAGCAAATCCTAGCTGTAGCAGTGTTCAATGGAGATGGCAGACCTTTGCCTGTTTTGGTTCATTGACGTGCCGGTGGGTCTCTGTAGCAGCAATGCCCATTTCCGGAGAGTAAGCTGCAGTGCCAGCTGCTTTTTAGTTGGTAAAACCTGGAGAAAGGAGGTAACCATTGGCTTCATTGCAGAGAGAAGAAGGGCCCGAGAACAGGAGAGCAGTAGGAGGTGAAGGTCTACACTGATTACTTAGAATAGAAGGATCTGGCTGGCAACTCCCACGTGTAAATGCTGCCCGTGCTGCATGTCCCTGGTAAGCCTGATTCGTGCCTATCAGCCTCTTGCAGATTTCGAACTGAGTTACAGCGTGGTGCTAATTACCGTGATGCTAAAAGAAACGGAGGCTGTTGACCGACTGTGTCTTACACTCTTCTGAGTTAACCTTGAATCCCCCCTGAGTCTACGTGTGTGGAGTTCAACGTATGAATACCGTATCTCTGGAGTACTGTCCAACACCCTGCAAAGCCAAGGCCGGAGCAGGAAGCAGCCAGTCACAGCCAGACTCAAGAGCAGAGATAGAGTGAACACATGCATGCCTGTGCTCAGCACTCTGTCTCGTTTGTACAGTCGCGGGCTCAAGCTGCAGGGTTGGAGTCACCCACAGTGGGCTGGGTCTTCCCACGATGAAGGTTATCAAGCCAGCACCCCCAAAGGCACGTTCACAGTCTCACGTAATATAGACGGTCTCTCCTGGAGAGCCCCTTACAAGCGACTGTGTCGAGTTGATAAAACTGACCATTGCAGCCAGCTTATGAATGACTTTAGAATATGCCATTTCTTACATTTAACTTTCCCCTGACTTTTTATGAGTAGCTCAGACATCAAAGATGATACGTATTAAATGATTATATAACAATCATGTGTAAAAAAGGAGGTTTTGATTTAATTTTCCCTTATAAAAGTGGTCTTCTTGACACAACATGCAGGTCCTCATTTGCACAGTTTAAAGTAGCATGTTAGGATAACCATATAAAAAGAGTGCATGATACGGATTAGTTTACTGGGGGTAATTATCCTGTAGTGAACACCAGAGGCACAGAACAAGTTAAATGTTTAGAATTTCAGTTCTCTTCAGGCTGTATATACCATCCCTGTAGTCCTAAGTTTGGGGCTCAAAAGGATTTGGGGCTGCCTAAAATAAAAGCCTCCTTGTTCCCGTGCTCAGCTTTCCATGGCAGCAAAACCATTGTGGACAGGAGTGGAAGTGGGCTTAGGTGGGGGCGGGGAGGGATGCTGGGCAAAGAAGGACGAGAGTGGTGGATCTCTAGCAATATAGAAGATCGTATTAATAAGGAAAAAATAGATGCTAATAAGAAACAGAATGCCAACATGTGTGTGTGATATATATATACATATATATATGACACACACACACACACATATATATATACATATATATATATATATATATATAATAAATTGATAAATGCTCACCTATAGCCATGTCTTACAGGCTGAAGAACCTTTAAAAGGCCAGGTTATGTTTCGTGGTCTGGATTTCTGAATTGTTTTCCCTAATTTGGAATATGTGATGTCCCTAATGAGATGTCACAGGTAGGAGTCCAGGAGGTTCTTCCAGTATTGCTGGTGGGTATACAGGTGCCCACCCTCTGCAGTATTGATGCATGTCCTCTATGTGCCATAATCTGCGAAGTTGAGTGCTGTTTTTACCCGGAAATTTTGTTTGGTGGATCTAACATGCAACATTAGCACCCAGCATCCTCCATGATTTTGCTATAGTTCCTTGACCGGGAGTGAGTTCTCTGGCTAGAGGCCATGAGTGGGATGGCAAGGAGGCACATGGGTGGGATGGGACTTCTTAGAGCTGTCACCTATTCTGTGAGGGTCATGTTGGCTCATAGAACCCTGAGTTCCACGGGGGAACGGGGAGGCTATTGACTTTCTTGGCATGTTCCTGTGTTTCCAGGAAGCACTGATACTAGTTATGAGGCAGGAGCAGGCCGAGAGATTCCCCGGTGCCATAGATCCAGCCTTGTCCTGCAGTGTGTCCCTGGGATGTGGTTTGGATGGTTTTGTGAATTCTGATAAGGAAACTCCGAAGGAGGACCAGGGATGGATAGAATGAAGGCACCCCACCCTTGCCTGGAAGAGCCCCCAGCACTGGTCCTGGGGAGTTATTTGTTTGAAGGGAACAGATGGACAGGCAAACATATTTGATCTTGTTCTATGGGTTCCTACGTCAGAGCTCTGTTCAGCTTGTCGAGTTTACAGTTAGAGATCTATGTACCCTGGCTCTTCTGCAGCAGGGGTGTGGATCGTATCTTGGCAGGACTGGAGGCTGATGGGATGGCATTATGAATGGCTTAAAGTTAATGTAAGCGTCTTACATTAGCTTACTAGTAAATGTAAGGGAACCGGAATAGAAACAGCATTTCTGTTTTGTTGCTATTTACTGCTGTGGCAAGGTACACTATAGGATGATCAAAAGGCATAAACTAGATGTGGGGTTTTATGCCAGCTGGAAGGGAGAACGTTTGAACTGTAAGAAAGACCCAGTTCTGAAAACACAGGCGGGAAAACACAGCATTCGGGAGTGGGTGTGAGTATGTCACCTTGGCAGGGACATGGGATCCTGGTAATGCCACTTTCAGTGTGGTTGGGGGGCTCAAGGGCCCACCGTTCCTCTCATTACATTGTCTGTATGTTTCTTTTCTCCTAGTCTTCTCGCTAATAATCAACTTGTTTTAGGCGTCTCCTCCGCTGAGGAGGCGTGTTGGCGCCCGCTGGCTGGCCATGCGTTTGTGGTTGAGCTTGATGCTCAAGTTCTGGTCTGTAAACTCTTTCCCCGTAGAAACCGTCAATGCGGGCACGCGGTCGGGAATGTCTGCCCGGTGCCCAAGTACTCACTTTGGGCTTTGGGAAGAGCTGGATGGTTCTTAGCACACCGGCTTCTTCTGGCTGGTGCTTGGATTTCCTGTGGTTCCTTCACCCCCACCCCCACCCCCACTCAGTGTGGGTACTCCGAGTGTCTGTTGGATGGAAGCCAGTGATTGTTATACTTAGCTGTGTTTTATTGTTGACTCCGTATCACCCGACCAGGCCCTGGTTGATCCCAGGGAAGGGATTATTCTCAGCACCCACCATGGTATTTAGATGTATTGATGTTTCAGTAATGGCAACCTGTCCAGAAAATCCTCACCTTCCACCAGCTCTACCCTTCGAGAGCTCAGCTCTGGATTCTAAGTGTTGTCTACAAGCCGGGCCAGGCATCTGGCGGAAACTTCCCTGATGGCATACACAGCTTTAGCTCAGGGAGCATTGTGCCGCTAAGCTCAGCCCCTGGTATCAGGCATTATTCCCAAAGTTCCGGTGCTCCGTGCACACGTTTGTGGAAACAGCGGCATGGGCAGATTTATCTACATATCTTCATTCCTATTCCACGGCGATAACTCCTTAGAGTAATATCTGAAGTTATACTCATTTCCCTCATATCAGAGAGTTTCTAACTATGTTAATGGAAGTTAGCCTGGTGGCAGAGACAGCCGTGAGAATTACCTTTCCTGCAACATTTAAACAATTTGCTTGATCTCTCTTCAGCTTACCTGCTCATGCCTTTGGATCACTGATGTTGACCTTGTTGGAACTTTGTCTATAATCATGACAAACCCTTCAATAAAATCTAACCAAAAATAACATTTGAATGTCCGAGTGATTCATTAACCCTCTTCTTACCTTGTGATGTGCTGTGACAGTCTTAGGAAGACAGAGATGATGTTACAAGACTCCATTCTACTGCACCTCTCCCAGCAGCCAGCACCCAAGGACACAGTATTCTTAAGAACCAGGAAAAAAAGGGCTAGGAAATCAGCCTAAGTAGTAGATAGCAGTGAGCATTGCCTGTTGTTCTATTCAGAGTGGGGAATACTGAGTAGGGCCTGCAAGGCTCTCAGACAGCTATGTGACCTTGACCCTCGTCCTGCACCTGAATTTCTGTTTCCTGTTGAAGGTCTGGATCCAGGTGACCCTCCCTTCTCAGCTGGTCTACCCCAGGCCATTCCTTAGCCATTACTTCAGTTCCGGTTTTGTCTGGGAATTTGTCATTGGCTTCCCGAGGAAGCTGAGGCCTTCCTTGCTCTAGAACCTTCTATCAGCACACACCCCATCATAGTTCTGGTGAACTCTGTTTACACTGTCCTTCAACTACCCCCTCCCTCTCTCTGTCACTCTGGGACAATGGACTGTACCCCTTGCCTAGCTCAGACTGAAAAGGACTGGCTACATCCCCGCCCTCCCTTCAGCCTGCTGTTAGGTCTTGGTCAAATTGTTTAGCTCAGCCAAGTCCTTCTGTCCTGTTGAATGAGTGGACCCCTGCCTGTGTCCTCAGTGCTTGTCATGGTGGACCCCTGCCTGCGTCCTCAGTGCTTGTCATGGTGGACCCCTGCCTGCGTCCTCAGTGCTTGTCACGGTGCACACATCAAGGCACTTGCATGGGAGGCTCTCATGCCGACCACCGTGAGGACAGCTTAGGCACCCCACATCTGGAAAATCAGAAATCGTAAGTGCCACCAAGTCCAAAACTTTCAGAGTCTCAACACAAAACTACGAGCAAAATATTCAACATCTCCTTTCACCTAGCAAGCTGCAATCTAAACCCACGTGCACTAAATAAATGACATAAAATCCCCTTGAGGCTATGTGTATAAGGCATACTGGAAACATAAAAGAATTTTGCATTTTTTACTTGACTCCCATTCCCAAGATACCATAGTGCGTGCGCCTGTGTGTGTGTGTGTGTGTGTGTGTGTGTGTGTGTGTGTGTGTGTGTGTTTAAATCAGAATCTAAAACACATTTTCTGAAGCCTTTGAAATAACTCACTCTGTATGGCTAGAAACCAAACGCATATTTTTTGTTGTTGAAACGAGCTTAACAATGTGTGGTAAAATTTCAAAGGTATCTGGAGATAAGAGAGCCAGAGCCATGGTAACCGCTCTTTGTTTCCTAAATAAGAAAGCAAAACAAAACAACAACAAAAAGCCAAATACCTGACAATTTTGCCTTGTCTGTGTGGGAAAAATACTGTCTGGTAAGAATGGCTTGTTTATCACATCTGCTGTGATGGCTCAGAGATTTTTTTCCCCCTATGTTAAACCTCTGCAGCTTGTTGAGGTCTCTCAGATGCTACTTGCAGATTATAAACTCCTAGATCAGGTGCAGAGCGGTGTTGAAGTTTTAACAAGCCCACCAGCATTCTACACCCCAGTTCTCATATTACGAGTGAAATAGCGAGAGAGGCTGTCCTTCCTTGGGTGGGAAACACATGGGAGCTGCGTATTTTCTACAGACCAGCTCACATGCTTTCCCTAGAGTTCTCAGTGAGGCTGTCCTGCCCTTTAATCTGCAGACAGATGCTCGGGGCTTTTCTTTGCTCGGCGTGAGGTCTGGCATGGAGAACAAAGGGGTAGCCTGGTCTCCATGAGTAGGAAACAGCTGAGAACATATCTTCATAGCTTAAGAGAGCAACATGAACTGGACAAGGGTGACAGCAGTTTTCCCTGGGAAAAGGGTACTTATTCATTACAGTTCTTATCACTAACGGTGCGTGAGCAGAACCCTAAACATATGTTGAAGAAGGGACGGCATCGTCGTGAAGGTTTTGATGGCTGCTCTACGTAGCAGGAGCTCAGAGGTTACCCCTTTCCTCACAGATAAATCCCCATTTGCATTTCATGTTGCTGACACGGATGATGCTGGCTGTCCTGGTTTGCCTGCTTTATTTTTTAACAGTCTCCTGTGCAAAGTGTGATAAATACTATGATGAGCGATTTTATGATCCATTTATCTCAGTAATGGTGACCTCTGTCACTTGAACCACGGCTCAGTGTATCCTCGAACTACAAAGAGGAGGCACGGGGCATCGAGTGGAATTAGCGAGGAGGCAAGAGCTGATCGCCTTGTGCCAAACCAGTCATTAGCGCCCTGGAAATGCCACACTCCACGAGCATTGCTATGGTTATGTGACAAAAGTAAGAGCCAGAATGAGGTGGCTTAAATAAAAGCATCATCTACCCAGGAAAGGTTCCTGCACCCAAACTCTCCCCATTTTGGAGAGTTCTTTGTTGTGGGAGCTGCCCTGTGTCCTGTAGATGTTGAGAATCGTGCCCTGCCTAGGATGTTCAAAGCCTGAGACCTGCCTTGTTCTCACACTAGACTGCTGCTCTTGGAGGGGGCTGGGGAGATGGCTCCGTGGTTAAGAGCACTGACTGCTCTTCCACAGGACCTGGGTTTGATTCCCAGAGTCCGCGCAGCAGTGACTATCTGTAACTTCTACATGCGGCACACAGATAGATGCAGGCAAGGCACGTAAAATCAACTGATTAGTTACTTTTAAAAAGCTGGCGCTCAGGCATCACCTAACATTCCCCAGCGAGTCTAAGAGCATGTTCACTTATACGGTGCTATCCTAATTCCGTGTTAGAAGTCTGTAAGGTCACGGAGGCCCGAGGACCTGAGTTCCTATCTCCAGCACCCATGTAAAAGCCAGGCTGCCTGATACAATTCCAGCACGAGGGTGCCAGAGACAGGTGCATATCCAGAGCTCATCGGAGGATCCAGGGAGAGACCCCCTCAGAGAAATTAGAAAGCATGAGAGGAAGACACTCAACCTCTGTTTCTGGCTTGCACACACACACACACACACACACACACACACACACACCCTCACATATAGATGCAAATACACATGTTCACAAACACACCAAAACTCACACATACACACTCACACAGATGCACACGCTCACACAGGCACTAATACATAGATGCATGCTCACACACACTCACACATACACGCACACATATACACATGCACACAGGTCACTCATACATTATACACACACACACACACACACAGTCGCAGCTGTGGGCCCAGACTGGCTGGTTGGCGGGCTGGCGAAAACATACACACTACAACATCTCCCATCAATAACCTTTCTGGAAGGATGTGCATGTGAGTGTACAAATATGAATGTGTAAAAATAAGCACACACATGAGTGTGTGCATGTGAGTGCATTGTGTGGGTCTATGCATGAGTGTGTGAGCGCCTGTATGCGTGTGTGTATGTGAGCGCATAAATGAATGTGTGTGAGTGCATTCGTGAGTGTGTGTGAGTGCATGTGTTAGTGTGTGTGAGAGTGTATGCATGAGTGTGTGAGTGCATGCATATGAGTGTGTGAGAGTGTATGCATGAGTGTGTGTGAGCGCATGCATATGAGTGTGTGTGAGTGCATGCATATGAATGTGAGTGCATGCATATGAGTGTGTGAGAGTGTATGCATGAGTGTGTGTGAGCACATGCATATGTGTGAGTGAGCACATGCATGAGTGTGCACCTGTGAGTGCTTGCATATGAGTGCATGCATTAATGTGTACATGTGAGTATGTATGAGTGTGAGGGCAGGTTGACAGTGGAGGGCAGAGGATCACCTCAAGTGTCCTTCCTCCTTCCTTCCTTCCTTCCTTCCTTCCTTCCTTCCTTCCTTCCTCCTTCCTTCCTTCCTTCCTCCCTTCCTTCCTTCCTTCCTTCCTCCCTTTCTCCTTCCTTCCTTCCTCCTTCCTTCCTTCCTTCCTTCCTCCCTTTCTCCTTCCTTCCTCCTTCCTTCCTTTTTTCCTCCTTCCTTCCTTCCTTCCTTCCTTCCTTCCTTCCTTCCTTCCTTCCTAGATAGGGCCTTTCATTGGCCTGACACTTGCTAAGCAGGCTGGTCTGACTGTTCCGTGAGGCTGGGGACCTCCTGTCTCTGCTCCCCCAGTGCTGGGAATGACAAGAACACAAGGCCACATTCAGCTTTTTTTTTTTTTTATGTGGATTCTGGGGATTGACAGTGCCGCCCCCACCCCAACTCTCACAAGAACGATTACAGTAAATCTTCTCCCTCTTAAGTATTTGGCAGTTAGCTTGCTGCCTGTGACAGCGTAGATCAGAAAGAACCGCTTCTAACTAGGACAGATCTCAAATGCTGGGCGATCCCAGCCTTCTCGTTTGTTTCAGGAAGTTTTCCTACTTCCAGGGCAGACAGCCTTGTCCTAACGTTCCCTGGAGAAACTGAGGAAACAGATGCATAGTCAGGTTGAGGGATTTTATCAAAGATCATTGGGTGCCGAAATTAACAAGGGACAACTTACACCGCATATGTGGAGAGAGCCCCCGCCTCAGCTCTGGACGGCAGGCAGCCCCTGTGTGTGAGCACAGTCCTCCTCAGCTCTGACCCCCTCGCCCTCTCTCAGACAGCGTCATTGCTGAACGACTCAGTGTAGTTTGGACTGCACTGACATCTGCGCCGCTGTCCTATTGCCATGAAACAAACAAACAAACAAAAACAACAACAAAGATGCTGTCTAGGGAGATGACGCAATCCGTAAACGGCTTGCATAAGTCTGAGGGGCTGAGTTTGATCTTCAGAGCCCACAGTTGTGCCGGCAATGTGGAGATAGTAGATGCCAGGCTTGTGGGTCAGCCAGCCCAGCCCAGCCCTCTTGGTGAGACCTATTAGTGAGAGAGCCTGCCCGAACCAAAAGTAGATAGTCTGAGGAATGATATCCGGATTGTCCTCTGCCAACCATAGGCACACATAGGGTTACAGGAAGCAAACCAGCACACACATGTGCAAACACTTACATACTCTCTCTCTCTCTCTCTGTCTCTCTCTCTCACACACACACACACAGATGATGATGATGATGATGATGTTTTAATTATTTTATGTGTGTGGGTATTTTGCCTGAATGTCTGTCTGTGTATCACAGTGGCCAGAAGAGAGAGTCAGATCCCTTGCAATTGAAATCATAGACGGCTGTGAGCTGCCACAGGGTGTTGGGAATTGAACCCAGTTCTTCTGGAAGAGCAGCCAGTGCTCTTAACCACCAAGCCATCTCTCCAGCCCCTTAAAATTAATTTTTAAATGAGTTTTAAAATCACCCTTTAAGTAAATCTTTCCTTCTGTCTTTGATAAATCTTTAGAGAAGATTTATAGCAAGGCAGGTTAAGGTCCCGGCTTGTGAATTTAACTCTGTTGTTGCCGTCTTAGGGCCTTGTTCTATTTTCAATTTTCTTCACAGATTAATAGCACAAATGTTGTGCCTTTGCCTTCATCTGATTGTATTATTCCTGCGTGGTTATTCAAGTGTTTTGGATAAGGTAAAGCCATAAATATTACTTTTGTCCTTCCATATTAATTATTAAGCACATGCCTGATTCAGGAAAATTTAATCTATTTCCTTATTTCATTAACATATACATTTTCAAGTGTGACTTGGGGAGATTCACAGGACATCTATCATCTTTATGGTGTGTGTGTGTGTGTGTGTGTGTGTGTGTTTATAAAGTTAGAAGGCTGTACTTTATTTGAATCAATGAATGAGGACAGGTTAGCTACATCTTATCTAAGACATAAACTTGTCTGCCACCTACCTACTGGTGGAAAGAGACTAGGGCAATTTCCATGAACTTAGGCCTTAAAGTAGAATCTCAGGAGCCATGGGCCAAGACTAATGAATAGAAGGGAATAGTTGCCTACACACAACTGGCAAAGGGTGTGGAATAAAGCCACCTGTTGGCATGCAGGATACATTTTGGTGGCCATGCATGCATGGGAGCATGACTGACCATGTTGGCATGCCATGGGAAGGGTCCTCTATGATATGTGACCTATTCTCAGGGAAGCTGTGAATAAGTTAGCAAATGGTGGTCTGCCAGTGGATAAGAAGTTCAGTGAAACCATCTGGTTGTTTATGTTACTGGACACTGTCCATTAGCAGAAATGTAAGACAACAGCCTAGAGGGTGCAAACGAGATGTACCCAGCACTTAAAATGCTACCATGATCCTCAGGTCCCTGGGCAGAAAGTGGGCCTGACTGGCAGGACATGGGGCCTGAGAGGGCTCAGGTTTGACAGATAGGGAGAGACTGAAATATCACAAGTTCATCGATGTGGGAATTCAAGAGGCTTCATGGAAATTCTCTTGCCCTGTCCTCTCTAGTTTGGAATATATTTGTAATTTTCAGTGTTTTTTTTTTTTAAACATAATTCAGTACCTACACTCATGCATGTACTTTCATGCCTGATCTGCTCTGCTGATATCCAGATATTTTAAGCTGAATGCCAGGAACTTGACCCATCGAGACCATCCCAAGAGGTCTGCAGAGCATTCATGCTGGTCAGTGGACACCAGCTCTTCTGCTCCTTGCACAAGATCTCCCTAGAGCTTTCTATGTCTCCGTGACTTTCTGAGTCACTCAGGTACTCTTGTTTTAAAAGCGGGCTCTGGGCAGGAGTGCAGAACACGCGCTTTGAGTGTGCGGGACTGCTCTGTGTGGGGGCGGGGTGGGATGAAGGAGGGGGTCCTCTGGAGGGGAAGGGGGGAAGGAAAAGGCCTGGGCTGCGATGGCATGGCTTGTGTAGCAGACTTTGCAACCATTCCCGTGCACTTCTAAGTTTAGGGTGGCATTCCTTTCGTCTGGAATCGTCACAATTGTGTGTAGTATGAAATCCTCACCTGTGTAGAGAGTGAGGGATTGGGCAGGGTGGGACTGTCATGGGAACCTTGTCCTGTGGCGAGAGGCCAGCATGCCCTCATGTTAGTGTATAGTATGATGAGTCATCTTCAGTCCTCTGTATGTTCATCTTCTGAAGACGGAGTGAAGGGAACACACACGGGAGGAAGGCACTTGTCCTGAATGGTTCCTGCCATCGTCACAAGCTAGATTTATATAAATGGAGAGAAACTCAATTGGAAAAATAATGTCTTCATAGCTGAAAGGCATTTTCTTAATTAGTGATTGATGAGGGTGGGCCCAGCCCTTTGTGGACAGGTCCATCCCGGGCCGGTCATCCTGTGTGTTCAATAAGAAAGCAGACAGAGCAAGCATGAGGAACGAGCCAGTAAGCAGCACCCCCCATGGGCTCTGCATCAGCTCTTGCCTCCAGGATCCTGCCCGGTGTTAGATCCTCTCCTGGCTTCCTTTAATAATTGACTACAACATGGGAGAGATAAGGCAAATAAACCCTTTCCTTCCCACATTGATTTTTTGTTTGTTTGTTTGTCATGGTGTTTCACCATAACAATAGAAACCCAACATGGAAACCAAGGCTGCTAAGGGTAAGAAAATTACTTTAGTGTTGGAAATAACACTTTTATAATTGAGTCAACTGTCAAGACATTACTGCTGGTCCTCAGACAGTCACCATTGCTTTACTTATTTATGTTGAGGGTGTCTTTTTGGTTTTGGCCTGAAATTTGCAGGATGGTTTAGACAGGGCTCCAAGGACGCAGCACGTGGGATTCTGAGGGTGAACCACCATGCCCGGCTTTCCTTTGTGGGCTTTGGCGGTCAAACAAGCTTCGGGGGTCAATCCTGTGCCCCGGGCCTTGCAGGGAAAGCACGTACTCTGCGACACTCTGCAGCCCAGCACCGCTGGTTTCCTTCTAATACCGATAGGTTGGGGAGGAAATTACTCGCAGCTGCTACATGGCCTTCTCTGGTGAAGATCAACTCTAAGTCCTTATCTAGTGAGGTCTGGGCAAGTCGCAGATCTCCCAGCATGCATGAAATTTGCATCTAGGCTCAAAATACTTTACCAGTTTGTGATGAAGCCCTGTGAATCCTGGGTGACAGTAGAAGATTTAATCATATTAAGATCATGATGAGGATCACAAAATATTTTTCTGTCCTCACATGGTTACGAAGGCCCTGGTCTGCTCTCTGTGGGCCTGCATTAATGCATGAAGGTACATCCATATAACACACAAATTAGTATCTGTATATTTTACAGTAGCTAAAGTATTTTAATAAGTTCATTAAAGAAACTTGCAGAAACCCTGAATTTATTTTTCAAATACATTTTGGCTTATTCATGCAAAGGCGAAGCCATCAGCGCATTTGGGAGGAACTGTTGCAGTTGGGTCTACATGGTGCGTGCTCAGAGGGAGCTCCCAGACGGCAGGGTTAGAAGCCAGGCTGTTAGAGGTGCTGCACCCCCTCTCCTACTCATTCCCTCCCCTCCCCCCCCACCCCATGCCCCAGACTGTGAGTCTAGATCTCGCCCAGGAGCCCCTGAGCCTGACAGCTCCCCTGAGCTTCTGCCCTTGAAAAATGCAAGCATCAGTCGCAGTATGGAGAACTCACAGAATCTTTGAAGCCGAAGCAAAGCTTCTCGCTGCGAAAATACCAGGTTAGGTTAGCACGGACCGCACTCACTGTTGGTTCAGCAGTGGGTCTGATCTTGACTTACCCTTCCACGGCGTGGGTGTGTCAGCTTAGGTTACACATCTTCCCTCTGACGGCTGTGTCTATCATGTAGCTCCTGCGTGTGTTCCTGGGTTCTGATACTATTCTTGAGGTTGTTTTCTTTTTCTTTTTGCAAGTAAGATATGTTAAATATTTTACAGGTTCCTTTTATTTCTTTGAACATTGTCCTTGTACCCCTTCTGTATGCGTTCCTAAAAAATTGCCCAAATTTATCTTTTGTCTTACAAATATTTATTTAGTGTGTGTGTGTGTGTGCGTGTGCGTGTGCGTGTGCGTGTGCGTGTGCGTGTGCGTGTGCGTGTGCGTGTGCGTGTGTGTGTGTCCACATTCAGAAGCCAAGATAGAATACGGGATCCCTCAGACCCAGCGTTAGAGACACTTGCAGGAGCCCGGACTTGTGGTGTGTCTTTTGGAGTGGGGACCCTGGTCCTGACGATTGCACAGAAAGCACCCTTGGGCTCCCGTGTCCCCCCATCTCTCCAGCACCCCCACAGCTCATCTGTTGACTGTGTTTTCCCCTTTACTGAGGATGTTGACATTAGAAAAAAAAACAAGTGAACAAATGAGCAAACAAACACAACAGTGAAGCTAAACGCGCTTTGACAATTGCCTGTGGCCCCTGAGTCCTCAAGTCCGGGAATTCAAACTTCTCTGACCACCTGGAGCTAAACAGAAATGTGCAGGTAGTGTCTCTGAAATGCCGCATAGGAACCAGGCGTCACCCCAACCCCTTTTTATTTGGGGGGAGGGAGGTGCTGTGTGTTTACTCAACATGTGAGTATTTTCTACTTGCCCATCTGGCATCAGCTCTGGGACCAGCCTGCCTGGCTGGTCTGTGTCAAGGGGACTTTAGCCTTTTTCATTATTAATAAGAAAGGGATAAAAATCCTATGAAAAGAGCCCCCCCTCACATTCATACCCCCCTCACTGTTGTCCTGTTGTCTCTGAGCAAGTTTTTTTTTTTTTTTTTTTTTGCCATTTACCTCAGAATTTGCATTGCTTATTGATTGGCAATTTGAAAATTGTTTATTGTGCTTTTTTGTTTCTCTGTCCAAGAGCTAAAACAAAAGCCACCAGACCCTGCGAGGTACACATTTGCATGCGGCAAGCGTAAAAAGTAATTGCTAATGCATATTTATGTGGCACAAATTTTCCATTTGTTTATGCATAAAATTATCAATAGTGCAGGGCGGCCCAGCCGTAGAAAATGGTGACCTTTTTAGCTTAATAAATAGAAATCAGCTGTTATTGTGAAGGGATCAGCCATTTATTCTGTGTTGAGGGACATTGCCGGGAAAATGCAGATCAGGGCTGGCAATATCATTAAATGGCAGGCCAGTGACCCTTTCTGCATAGTCTATTATACCTTATCTAATAGGGAATAAATGACTCTGCTTGGCAAATGGGATAAAGAACAACAGTGGACTTAATTTTCTTTTTATTTTATCACTATATGAATTTTAAACCTGTAAAACCAGTGAATCTCACGCTGACCTGTTGCTAGAATCCTCTCGGAAACGTCTGTTTTAAAGTTGCTCCTGGTTTTTATTAGCCCCTGGCTGCTTCGCTTTGTACCTTGTTCCCTGGAAGAGCCAGGCAGGTTACATTGTTCTCAGAGAAAAGAGGCTTCAGTTTAGAGCCGCCTCCCCACCCCCTTGCCACCCGCCCCGCAGCTAACGCGCACTCTGAGTTGAGGGTTCTTTTCGTTTAACAAGGTTACCTTCTAACTGACATTGTTACAATTCTGAAGATAGAAGCAAGCGTTATCAAATGAAAGCTACAGGATGAGGTGTGTGTGTGTGTGTGTGTGTGTGTGTGTGTGTGTGTGTGTGTATGTATAAATATATACATACACACACACATACATATATATATACATACATATATATATATATAAGTATTTTAACTTTCTTATGATAAAAACATTTTTTACATTTTTTAAAAGTCAAGTCAGCAGTCACTTTGCTTTGGGGACTGTTCCATAAACATAGACTTCCTCAGCTATTTCTTCAGCCTGTAAAAAAAAAAAAATTCACCCCAAATTGTCCCCCTCTTTGGGTGATTCTTTTTTCTATATTTAATAAATGAAATGGCTTTCGTCTCCCCAGAGCCCCTGCACCTTTGTTGGATCTCCTACTGTTTGTCCCCTTGTACATTAACGAGCCTTTACACCTCCTGTCCCCCTCCCCCACCCAGTTCTTAAAAATCACTACAGAATTGACTATTCATGGACGCTGTGTTTGTTTTTCAGTTCTCCTCATGCTATAGCCCATGCACTCTGAACTTATAGCTACAGGGGTGCACGTTCTGGGCAAGACGATGACCTGGTGACCCGCCAAGCCCCCTGCACATGGCTGGCCTCTGGGAGGCCCCCTGAGCGCACGCAGCTTCAGAAACCTGGGTTCCCCACAACAATAACGGTTCCACAGCCCAGACTTTTCCCCGCGTTTGGGTTTCAGAGTACAGGGTGTTCCGCAGCCTGTCCACAGCGTGACAGAGTAAGCTTTTACCGGTAGAAATGGGCCTGCCCTTCCCTGTGAAAGCAGAGGGTGTAAATAGGATTGCGCCAGGGTACATTAGCCCACAAAATGAATATATTTTTATGTCATTTGTAAGGTATTGACTTTAGGTCCATTAGGTCCCCTGTCCCTAGTGGGAAGAAAAACAATGATTTAATGGGCAGCTTAGAATTCCCTAAGAGCTGCAGCATTAACCCTTCGTTCCCCGACGTCCCGCCCTGCTACCCATGGCCCAGCAGTAAGGGAGGCTCGGCAAGGAGGGTCCCAGCCCTTTCCCTGCATTTCACAAGGGGTCAGCAAGCAGAGTTTAGTGTGGCCATTTCTTTGTCTCTGCGTGTGACAGATCAGACACCCTGAGTGGATGAGTCATGCGTGTTGGCCGTCTTTTCAGAAGGTACATGTCTATTAAGAAAGGCGTGCTTAAACTGATGGATTCATTTTGCTGTGATTGCATTCAGGACATATTTATTCCTCTAGCGACTCAGAAGCTCAGGGTATCGTTTGAGAGTTGAGGGTAGGGGGGGGGGCATTGCTGTGTAGTGGGGTATTGTTTGTTTTTGTTGTTTTTCCGTTTTTCTTGACGGGGGGGATGTATTTCTGTTATGACATTGCTCAGCCAGTATTAGTAGATAGTACCAAGAATGATGATCTTAGTTATTGTCAAAGTAGGGGCTTTCTTTTCCAGTAACTACCAGGAAGACTACTGCTTTATGTCACGCCCCTTTCCCCTTCCCGTGAGGTGGTGACTGAAATCGACTGTCTCCTGCTATGTAATTAAGCTTATGTTTATAGCATTTGTAACAGTCCTAGTCTCTTTTACACAAGTAACATTTCTACAAGTGAAATGAAATTTCCTCCTGGACTGTGACAGTGACACGGCCATTCTTACATATGAAAACAAACAAACAAACAAATCAAAACAGACAGGGAACATTTAGTAATTTCTTTTATCTTTCCAGTTTTCAGGCATCCTGATGTCTTACGTAGAATATGTGAAATGAAACATGATTCTTTCTAATTTCACCTGACGTAGAGATGCCGACATCACTAAACATTTCAAAAAGTTCATAATTTTAATTTGTCCTGTAGCACAAATATTAAAAAATGCAGGCTCCCTTTTGTGGGAGAAATTGCTGTGCCCCGTAAATTCCACCTGAAGACATGCTAAGACGGATTTTGTTTCATTTTCGGATAAGTGAAACTTTGCTCATCTGTTGATTGTTGGCCTAGTATGTGGCCTTTCATTGAACTGAACGAAGTCTGTCACGAAGGGCTTTGAAGACGACACGTTTTCATCACACTGTTGTTGTTTTACAACTGGCTGATGGTAGACCCTGATGGTAGACCGGCAGCCTCTGTTTTGGTTTGTCATTTCCCTCCCCCCCCACCCTCGTGTTTGCTGGGATAGCACTTTTCACTTTGCAGAGCTTTGCATTAGAGAAAGTGATAAGCTAACAGCACAGCATGGGTGCTGCCGATTCTCTTAGCCTTACCTCTTTGACTCTTTTGTGGGGGCCTGCCACCCAGCTCCCAAACCAATACATATGGAGACATATGCTTACTTACCAGTGCCTTTTGGCTTATTTCTAGCCAGCTTCTCTTAACTTAAATCATCCTGTCTTTTGCGTCGAGGTGTTTGTCTCTATATAACTGTCTTTACTCCTTACTGGGAGACATGCTGTGTGGCTCGGTGGCTGCCCCCATGTCCTCTCTCCTTCCTTTCTTGCTCCTCCACCCTCTCCCTCAGGACTCTACACCTATTTATTCTCTGGCTGCCAGCCCAGCCTGTCCTTTCTCCTGCCTTGTTACTGGTCACCCAGTTCTTTATTAGGCCAATCAGGTGCTTTAGAAAACAAAACAGCACAGCTTCACAGAGTCAAACAAATGTGACATAAAAGAATGCAACACATTTTTACATCATCAAACAAATAACATGCCTTAAAATGATAATGCACAACAGAGTTCTTTGTGTCATCTTGGACACCTGTATCCTTAGGAATAGATGGTACACTGTATCAATGCCCTGACCTGACAATTAAAATTATGAGCCAGTGGAGAAAAAAGCAAACCCGGAAATTCCCAAGCCAAGTGGGGGCTGCTTTTCTTAGTTGGATTCTTAGAGATCTCAACTGATAGACAGGAGGGGGGCTGGCTTTTCCTTTTGTTCTAACCCGGGGAGTCCAGTAACAAAGTTGCTTTTATGACATTAAGATGGTGTAAGAGGGGTTGGGGTGTGTAGATTAATAGTTAGATGCTTGCAGCTAAAGTATGATGGCTTGAGATGGATCCCCAGAACCCATGAGAAAAACAGGGTGTGGTGGCAAGTGCTGGTAGTCCCGGGACTTGAAGGGAGATAAGGAAACCCTCGGGACCCCTGGCCAGCCAGTGTACCCCAAAGGATGAGGTTTAGGTCAACAAGAGGAAGGTGGCTGAGGCTGACCTCCAGTTTTCACATGCACACCTGTGTGCACATCTACCTGAACAAAGACACACACACACACACACACACACACACACACACGGAGAGAGAGGAGAGAGAGAGAGAGAGATTGAGACTGACGGAGAATATGATAATGTTGGGCATCCCTAAGAATATGATAATGTTGGGCAGTGTGGTCATGGTATATAGCAAGGGGTGTGGATGTGAGCTACTGTACTTCTGCTGTGTCCACTGTAGCGCTGTCAGAATCTTAGATTTCACTTCCGAGGTCCCTCCAAAAAAGGACTCACAGAAGGGACCTAAGACCTGAAAACCTCCTTTACACCATTTAGGAACAAGTGTCTGCCACAGTCTAGCCTGTGCTAATGCCCTCACGGGCTGTGTCCATGACAGACTCGAACAGCTGAGGAGATAAGCTGAGAAGTACCTGCATGCGCATAGACTTTTCCTCTTGATTCTGGTGGCTTTAAAATGGCAAGATAATGTCTCTTCTTGTATAAGCCATAATTATATTACGTTTGTATATATACATGTCTATAATCATAAATTTACATGTATAAACATAAATTATTTTTGAAAAGCCATAGGCACCTCCTACTTCCAAGAGTCATGCATTGATATTTCACTAAATGGCACAACATACCGTTAATGGTCCAGTATTACTTTCCCAGCATTCCTCTTGCTAATGATGTCATTCCTGTTTGAACCCATCTACAGATTCTGAAGCCAAACTGGGCACATTTATAAAACCTATTCCAGACCTTTGAAAAATCAGTTGCTACATCTGATACATGATAGAAATGGAAGTTGGTGTGGCATGTCTCATTTTTACCTTGCAAGTAAAAAATACATGGAGTTGATACATGTACAATTTATGGCACATAGTGTTATACACGGATGATATCTGGCCTTTAGCTTTGGATATGGTCATCAGGAAGGCAATTCACCGCCACTGGAATGCAGGTGAGAGAGGCACTCTTTTCCCTGCTTAATGAGATCCAGTTTTGAAATACAGAAAGCTTTTATTCTCCATAGAAAACAGTTTTTAAAATTTTTTGTTGCTGCTTTTTTGTTGTTGCAAAAGAAATATTTCAGGTCACAATGGTTCTGTCAGTCAGACAAGTTAGAAAAAATTCCATAGCCTGTTAAATATTCCAGGATATGTTTCTGTAAACACATACAAACCAAAAAAAAAAAAAAACATTTTGCAGAGGCCAAACAAATATTTTCCAGTTTTCTGGCAGAAAGAATTTGTGGGCATCTGGGCATGCATTTATGAAATGTTTGTATTTTCTTTTTAAAATCCAGAATGTTCGTTGGATCAGGAACTGAACGTTTGACCATAAACCTTTAGTTGAAAAGCTCTTTTGATCCTTTGGCAGACTAGCTCTGGTGTAAGCTCAGCAGGAACAGGGACATTTGGAGGTAAGGACCACTGTGAGGGAGGCTGGCTGGACCTACTGGGATAAAATCTTACTCACACCCAGAAGGAAATATCCCAAAAAGAAAAGCATGCCCCTTCCCAGCATGACCTCATCTGGAACTTTCCACACTCTGCTCTTCCCTTTCATTGGCTAGGATATCATCACATGACCATTTCAAACTGCCGAAGAATTGAGCAAATGAGTTCTTGCTGTGAAAGGTGAATTTGGGAGAGTTCTTACAAGGCAAACATAAGAGAATAATTTCAGGGCTTAGCTGATATGATCTCAGATTTCACTTCTGAGAATCCATAACTTGATGAAATCATAAAAAAGGAGACAACATTTATATAAATGTCTTCATTTTCATAGGTTGGTGATGGGAATAACTTGGGATTGACTAAACCATTCATTAATAGAGAACTGGTTTGATAAATTTGGAGAATATATGGTAAGAAATTATACAACTAATAAGGAAGTTTTGAATAATACTTTCAATTGCATGAAAATATTCATGATATTGCTTACTGGAACAATGTGGGTGCCTTGTGTACACTTATACACAAACACACACACACACACACACACACACACTCATACCTATACATAGGCACAGACACACAAGTTAAAGAATTAAATATGACAGATACTGAAAGCTTCTTAAAACCTGATGATCCACAGACATGTTTTTCTGTGTTGACATGAAAGAGGTTACATACTGCTGTTTGTGATAAAGAGTGTTTTTTTAAAATAATGTTTAAAGCATTGTGTTACCTTAGGAAGTTAGGGGTGCAAGAATTTAAGCTAAGTGAGAAAAATTGCAATTGGGAACTGTGGGAAATTCTTCACAGTGTGGGTTTTTTTTTTTTTTTTTTTTTTTTTTTCCTTGTGATCCTAAGGTGACTGTAAGAACCCAGGAGAGAGGTGTGGCCTTCACTTTGGAGAACACTGGTCACCTGTTGGGTTCATTGCTCACCCCCTCTCCGTGTCGTAGGCTCCTCAGGTGAAAAAGATAAATAATCATGAAGCATAGTGCATTGTGCACGTACTCCACAGACCCCAGGAAAGCCCTTCAAGTAGAATAGACCTTACAGCCCCAAGCGTGACTGCAGATTGAATCAATTTGTGAATGAAGATTCCTTACAGTAGGAAGAGAGAGTGTTACCTAATAACATAACCCCAATATAAATTCAGGAAAACATTGACAGAACAATGCAGGGCATAGGCAAACCCAGAGGAGTGATGACACTAACTCACTCGTCTTATCAGTTAACAGAATAAAATAGATGGGAAAATCGGGAGAGATTCAGAATGGGAAGGCAAGCCTGACCTTGTGAGCTTGGTAGAGCCTCGCACATAACTGAAAACCGATATTTCTCAAGCACCCAGGGGACAGTTGCTAAAATCAGACCATACTGTGAATGAATAAATGAGTTTTAATAGAGTAGGTCTCGGTCGTTTTCAAGGATGCAAAACACTATCAGAATAAAATTATGACCTAAATGAGTAATGAAGAAGTATCTAGAAATGAAGTTTTGCAATTAAAAATCAATCAAATAGAAATAAGAAAAGTTTAACATTGAGTAGAAATAGCCTATATGAGAAATTATAGAACACCTATAGGAAGTGCTTATTAGCAGATTGACCTAAATAAATATGTTATAAAAGAAAAGAAAGAATAAAAGTTAAGAGGTCATCAATTAATCTCACGAATCTGTATCCCAACACAGAGACCTCACAAATGTTAGTGAAAGAAATGTTCCTTCTCCCTGATTTGATCATTATATACTGTACACTTGCAAGGGTAACTTGTACCATGCCATGCAAACACTTGTGTTACATGTCAACTAGTAGATACTTTTTTCCACATGATTGGAAGCCAGATACATTAGTGTACCCCTCCAATCCCAACACATGGGAGGTGGATACAGGAGGATCGGGGGTTCAAGGTCAGCCTCAAATACATAGTAGGTTGAAGAGAGACCTAGTCTCAAAAAACCAACAAACCAAACAACAACCAAGGTCAAAATAGTTGAGCAAAGGCATTAAAAAGTCAGAACAAAATTATTAAAGTAGGAAATGGGGCTAGAGAGAAGGTTGGATGGCTAAGAGGACTTGCTGCTTTTGTAACAGACAGCCCCCCCCCCCCCGTCCCGATTCCCAGAATACACATTGGACAGATCACAGCCACTTGGAATTCCAGTGCCAGAGGTTTGGTAGCCTTTTGACTTCTGCATTCTGTCTGTCTGTCTGTCTGTCTGTCTGTCTGTCTGTCTGTCTGTCTGTCTGTCTGTCTCTCTATCACACACACACACACACACACACACACACACACACACACACGAAGTCAGAAACAGTCACATGAAAGGGAAGACTAAAATCATGCAATAAGGGATTGTGGGATCTAGACGTCACACCTAACAAGAAGAGATGAGAAAAGGCATTTGCAGGACCATTGTTCTCATGATTAAAAATGGGAAAATCCTCAAAACCCGACGAGCAAACTAAACCGAGCAATATGTGAAAAGAACAGATTGTTGTGAAATAAAATCATTTTATTTCAGAAATTCAAGCCTTGCTATGTCAGGAAGGGTGACACAGATCAAAGGCCATCGTCCGATGGCTATTTCAATAAGCCAAGCATAAACACATTGTAAAATGTGGCTTCTGAGCTTAGTGTCTTTAAGACTGTTTGCAGAGTGAATAATGGAGAGGGGCCCCCTCACCGTGCTGTAAAAATGATCTCTAGCAGATACAGATTATTAAGAGCTTTTCTTTGGTGATCAAAAACCAGGCGTGGCTCTTGGCAATCACCTTGCTATTCACTGATTTTGCTTTTGTTTTTGTTTTTTTTGTTGTTGTTGTTGTTGTTGTCCCAGCCAATAAAGTAAATCATCATAAATCTTTTAGGATTGCTATTGTTGACAAGGGATGGGTTAATTAAAGAGTTGCCCAGGAAGGTAAATATAGTCATAGAATAAACAATATTTCTGTATGTCAGTACCAATTGTTATATTTCTAGTAATGGGAGATACAGAGTATAATCTTTTCCCTTTTTAAGGTTTAGTTTTGTTGGGAGTGCACAAAGTTCAGAAGAGGCCATCAGATCCCTTGGTCTGGTCTTCCAGCTTTTTGCTGGAAGCTCAGGTTGTTACATGGGTCTGGGATCTGAGGAGCACTTAGCAAGTGCTCTGAAACATTGAACCGTCTCTCCAGCCGGTAGTGTAATGGTTTTCAAAGCCAAAGTAAATGATGATCTTGAGCATATTTATACATGGAAAGAGCCAACCATGTAAAAATATTTTATGATAAGCTAAGATTCCAAAGCTTTGAAAGACATGGTAACTGTGACAACTGAGTATATCTATTTTTGAAAACTGAATTTGGCTTCAGCCTCTTATCATACAGAAGGACTCGGGGTTATTACCTGAGTCCTTAATCCTAGAAACCTGAGAGACTAAGTTAGGAGAACCTCTTGAGCCAAGAGCTCAGAGCAGCCTGGACAACTTGGTGATATGCTGTCATTTTTTTTTTCTTTTTTAAGTCTAACTATAAGAGACAAAACAATAAGTCTTCTATTCAATACTGTAAGAGATAACCTGGGGACAGAGCCCGGGGCAGAGAATGCCTGAAGCAGAAGAAGCAGCATACACAATACTTTATTTGCTTGTCACAATCAGAGAAGATGACAAGAGGTGTCAGGCTTAACTTATAAAACAGCTCCAGGTGAAAAGTCATGACTCAGAGAGCCACAGATCACACCATCCAGCGCACAGAAGTCAAGGAAAGAAATCCAGTGGCCAGCTAACCTACATTTTCAACTTATGAAAAAGATGATTTGGGCCAAGGAGATGTCTCCACTGATAGAACACTTGCCTTGCAAGAGTTAAGTCTGGAGTTCGGATCCCCAGAAACCATACAATAGCTGGGCAGATGTGGTGGCCAACTCTTGTGGGATCTCATTCTGTCAGCAGCGTTGGAGTTCCAGCCTTAGGGCAGGGCTTCTTGTCTGTGGCTATAACTGCTTAAGAGGAGAGAGGGAGAGGTCTCCCACTCTCTTGGTTGCTGAAGACCATGCAAAGCTGTATGTGGTTGGTCTCCAGCTCTTAGACAAAACCGAAGGTGAGCCTCTCGTTGTGTGCCATATGTAAATGGAGGTTTCTCTCCTGCTCACCAGTTCCCAATTAGCATTCAGAGACTTAGTATTAATTATTATTATTTGGCTGATGGCTCAGGCATATTACTGACCAGCTCTCACAATTAAATTAACCCATTTTTACTAATCTATGTATCACCATCACCATAAGATGTTCTGACATCTTACTCCTTGGGCAGCTACATGGCATCTCCCTGACTCCACCTTCTTTCCGTATCTTTGTTCGGATTTCCTGCCTAGATATAGCCAACCAATAAATGCAACACATAGTCACAACAGGTAGAGGGACACCCCACACCAGCCACCTGTAATGTCAGCACTTCCTAGGCAGAGACAGGGTCTTCAGGGAAACTCGGAGTTCCGAGGACAACCCTGCATCAGCAAATGACGAGTGAGAGGTCACTGAAGAAGATAGCTGATACCTGCCTGTGGCATCCATACACCTGTGTACATAGATGATGCAAGTATTGGAAATTAAGCTAATACACTTTTTAAAATTAGATTAAGTAGTTCAAGATACTTGTAATGCAAGTATTGGAAATTAAGCTAATACACTTTTTAAAATTAGATTAAGTAGTTCAAGATACTTGTAAAATTTTGCACACGGAAATGGAGGCGTAATAAAAACAAGCATTCATTCTAGTACTCTCCCCCCCACCCCTAAAGGAATGCGACAAAGGATGTTAGGTACACTACAAGACTGACTAGAAGGGAAATAATTTGATGGATATTTCATTCACAAGTGTTTAAAATACTTCACGTTAAAACACCCTTTTCAACAAATTAAATGCAACCAAAAAAACAAAACAAAAATCTTTTTTGAACTATACTGAGTAGACACAGGCTACTACAAGCAACAGAAAAATGCATTCCCCACAGGCATTTCTAACCCAGTATTTTATGGAGAGCACTGAGGAAGGGAGCTGGGCTGCTCTGCTGGTTATTTTTGTTTTCTTTCCTCCCCTGGAGTTGGAATTCTTTCAGCAGTGATATGGCATTGACAGTTGTTTGCTTTAACCTTGTAGCCAGTTAATGATTTGTATTTCTCTGTGGCTACTTGTGCCTTTGACACTCTTTGTCTCTTACCTATGAATCCGCACCCCCTTTGTTTTACCCACATACCAGATGCAAACACCCCTCCAGTTACCCTGATGTAGAAAGTTAAATGCTTTATGGCTTGAAAAAGGAAAATAATCCCAATACACTGTAAATTGTCAGGTGGGTTCTGGGTAATTAAAGACTGTCCTACATGTGCAGTTTTTAAGGCATCTTATCCCTGCAGGGCTCAGTGGCCTTGGAGAATGAGTTACTTTGTTGACAAATCCACCTTCTAAATTGTGCGACCTTAATGGGAACTCTGAGCAGTAACACTTTTACATTTTAACGTGGGTGGCACCTAACAAAACAACTCACCATAACAAAACCCTGAATGTGATTGATGCTGATTTAAAAAGGTCTCCCATCTGTAGAGTGAAATGTGCATTACTCTGAAAAAAATAATAATTATCAGGATTGAAAGACCATGGCCACATCCAGTGACCTTCTGAAATCAAAACCTCAGTTATTATCTGAAAATTAAGAATAAAGCGCACTCTCCGTTCAGTTGTTCAAATACCTTGCTTCATAGTTCCTTCTAGAGTTCTCTGGAAATGCATTCTGGAAGTCCATTCCAGGCATCTGGTTGTTTTGCTACTTAATTTGTAACTTGTGTGAGATTTTCTACATGGCTTAAAGTTTTAGGGTTTGTGTGTGTGTGTGTGTGTGTGTGTGTGTGTGTGTGTGTGTGTGTGTGTTTTCTTTCTTTCAGAATCTTTATTTAAATATTTGTTTTATTTTCTTTTACGTGTATGTGTGTTGTCAGTGTATGTTATGTACACTGCATATGTGCACTGACCTAGGCCAGAAGAGGGCGTCATATCCCTTGGAACTGGAATTCTATATGGAAGGTCCATTGTTAGACACTATGTGAGAACTGGGAACTGAACCCAGGTCCTCTGAAAGAGCAGCCAGTGCTCTTGACAGCTCAACCATCACTCCAGCCCCCTTTGAGAATCTTTTATAAATTGTCATGGATTATCTTTTTCTCTCGAAGAAAATTCCTTTTCGATATACCTCCACATAGTCTTACTAAGTCAACTGAGCATCTTCAATGAAAACAGTATGCATAGAATGCTGAATGTTAAAACCTAATGGGCTCCGCCTTTTTTACTGTCTTTCTCAATATAAAATTATATACATGTCTGATGATATCAGAGGGTCTCCATGCTTTAGACAAACATGCTATTTATCCAAGATTAATATAAGATTATTGGCCCTCTTTTCTGAGTGTTTTAAGTACAGACACATGTAATTCACTGGGGGGAGCTTGACTAGCGTCTTTGAATTACAAAACCCAGAATAAGCTGCTTCAACAACACTGGGAGAAAATGATGGTCTATGTTCAACTCTTCTACTGTGGCTGCTTCCCGTCTCTTTATCGGCTGAAAAACTGCTGACTTCGTCGAGTCACTCAGAGGCAATAGCAAGTCAGTTTAGTACTTTAAAAAAGTCAAATGACAAAGTGAGCCTTTGTAATTTAATAACAGCTTCTTAAGGTCTGCTCTCTTTGTCAGCAATTATTTGTCATTAAGAGCCTCTTCCCATCAAAGGAAAGGATGCACGAATCACTGACCGGAAGTCCCCAGGAGGCTGCAGCACGTGCATGGCTGTTGCTCAGTTTCCCATCTTTATTTTATTTTTAGAACAGTAAGCAACAGAGATGGCACCCTGGCAAGATAACAAAAGGAAACAAGGAGCTGACCGGCCTCCACAGAACTTTCTGCCGAGTTCATGTGTGGAAATCCCAGTTACTCTTCTGCTCAGTGGAAGACACTGTGCCTGGTCACTCCGCATAAATGAGATGGCATTTGCATAATGGCGTTGAGCCACCGGGATTTGTTAGTCATATGATAAATACTTCCCAAACTTAAGGCATTATAAGCCAGAATAATATTTTACTTCCTTTTATTTGTGGGTGCACGTGTGCTTGCCATTCCTGTTAGCTAGGATGGCTGGAGAGTGAGACCATGCCCCACCAAGAACTTGGTTAAAGGCATGTGCCGTGTGCCTTTCTGTAGGTGCTGGGGAGTCAAACTCAGGCTCCCACATTTGTGCAGCAAACACTTTACTCAATGAGCCATCCCCAGCCCCTAAATGAGCTTTTTTTTGGATAAAGTTATCCAACTATCAATGATTTAATCTGTTTTTATGCAATTAGAATGGGTCACACTGATTATGAACCAATAGAAAAATGGAGAGAAGTGTAAGTATTCAGTTCATAAAAGGAAGAAAGATGTTTGGATTTTAGAAGTGATCGAGTAATGCAGATTACACGTGAAGTCATAGTTCATTGAGAAAGTTGGCAGCTGGAGACCGTCCTTCAGATGGCTGAAGAGACTGCAGTGAAGGAAATCCCTTACTTCTTGTCCATGGTGTGAATTTCTGCCCCACGCCAGAGTATGTCTGTATATGTAACATGTATGTACAATACCCATGGTGGCCAGGAGAGGGCACTGGATCCCTTAGAGCAGGAGTTACAAATGGTCCTGGGAACTTAACCCAAGTTCTCTGTATGGGCAGCTAGACCTCGAACAGTTAGGCCATTCTTCAAGCCTACTATTTATATTTATTCTCCAGCCCTATATATTTTTAAATGACTCCAATAGTGAGAAAGTATTTAATCCAATATTAATAGAATGAACATTTGTTTATATTCATATTTCTAGCTTTAAGGACATATTATTACTCATGAATCTCATTTAAAAGTACTGCTGCTGATGCTGGTGTGTGTATGTGGTGTCTGTGTGTGTGGTGTGTGTGTGTGTGGTGTGTGTGTGTGTGTGGTGTGTGTGTGTGTGTGTGTGTCAGTGTGTGTGTGTGGTGTGTGTGTGTGTGTATGTGGTGTGTGTGTGTGTGGTGTGTGTGTGGTATGTGTGTGTGTATGTGGGTGTGTGTGTGTGTGTGTGTGTGTGTGTGTGTGTATGTGGTGTGTGTGCTTCAGGCATCAGTGTAGTGGTCTTTGCATAGTGTTTTATTAATAGTGGTTTTTATTCCTTTATAGGCTGTGATGCAACTTTATCTAGAGTCTTTGTTCTGATTCGTTAGGAAAAATTCTAAAGGGCCTCGATTTGTTTGGAATTTGGTGGACATGAGGTGGTC
Source organism: Cricetiscus sungorus (assembly GCA_030556225.1). Taxonomy (NCBI): domain Eukaryota; kingdom Metazoa; phylum Chordata; class Mammalia; order Rodentia; family Cricetidae; genus Cricetiscus; species Cricetiscus sungorus. The sequence continues at coordinate 49,121,426 of JANBXA010000735.1, read as the reverse complement.
TCTGTGGGAAGATCACTGGCCCCAGCTGCCCCTGGGTGGACCCTGGCTTGGTCGGCAGTAAATCAGGGACACAGGCCTCCATCCAGGGTGCTGTAGTAATGATTTGCCTCTTAGATTTCTGCAGCCATTGACTGCATTTAAGTTTGCCTTGGTCGTGCTTAAGCTGTAAAATATATTAAGAGTTTAAAAATGTCACACAACTTGAGGCAGAAATTCAGGATTCTATATCATGGGACACAGATGTCCGTGCTCATTATGCTAGCCACCTTGTAATAACCATTACTTTAAACTATTCACTGCCTTTCTAGCATTTCTATAGATACCTTTGTTTTGTTCCTTAGTGAAAGCAGTCATCTCCTTGTCGAGAACTTCTGTCGTCATGCACTTAAAGATGAGGGGGAATACTGTACTTACCTGTGGGCATAAGGACGCGCATCTAGATTCTAGTTAGGGTTTATGCTGGTTTAGAAAATGGTGATTGTAGTTTCTCCAAGATTCATGAATTCACTGGCTCTGGGTAGTTTACGAGGGTTCAGGTACCAGAGTTGATTTCCCTCACATATGCATTTATGTACATAACAATAACTAATGGAAAGAGTTCATGACTTTGAAAGAGGGTAAGGGGGAGTGTATGGGAGGTCTGGGAGGGAGGAAATAGTGTAATTACATTATAATCCCAGAAAGTGAAAACAATAGTGAAATATGTATGTGATATATGCAGAGTTAAGTTATTAAAAAAAACTCTTCATCTCCCTTCTTATTCCATCACTTCTCATAACGGAATACCTCAACAGTAAGTTCCGTGACAGTGAAATGACCCAGGATGTGTACTGATTGGTTAGTAGGGAGCGTATTGATTTTGAACACATGCTTGATAGGCCCATCAGTGAGACCCACAGTTTGGATTTAAAGACATTCTGTTTTGACACAAGTGTGTCCCTGCCACTGTTGAGCACAGTTGGGATGGACAGCTACTGCTGCTTTTGCCTAGTTCCCAGTGCCTGACAGGAAAACTCAAGGCAGGAAGGTTTTGATTGTGGCTCCTGAGTCAGAGGTTCGAACCCTGGTCACCGGTCTTCACGTTCCTGGGCCTGAGGCAATGCGAAGCATTGCTGGGGATAAGACGCAGCATGAACAAGGGACCAGGAACTAGGGGGACCTCTCAAATCACATCCACGAGAGCCCCTTTCTCCACACTGGCCCTAGCTCCTAGAATTTCCATAACCTTCCAAGACGTAACTCAGCCTGGGACCACATTTCATAGCCAAACCATAGCAGATGATTTTGTTTTATTTTAATACTGCTGCTAGTGCTATTACACACTTTAGATAAATATGAGAATAGATTCTCAATATCAAAAAGTGCATTCTAAAAAGTTGCATTCTAAAAGTCTCCTGCACAATATACGTACATACACCCACGTATTTGTACATATATGTGTGTGAGCATATACGTGCATATGAAACCTAATTGCTTTGGGAAGAAGACTCATAGGAACACTCTAACTCAGCAGTGGGGCAGCCTTTGACTAGACCCTTACAAAGCGCATGCAGGTCTGATGGGATGGCTCAGCGGATGGAGGCACCGGCCTGGTAACCTGAGTTCTATCCCGAAAGCCGCATGGTGGGAAGAAAGAGCTGACTCCTGCAACCGTCCACAGCTTCCACATGTGTCCCGTGTTCCGCACACACATGCACACAAAACAAGCAAGAAAATGCGAAGGGAAATAAGCCAATGCAGATAAAATACCTGAGCATCGCCGTGGAACACGGAAGAGCGGGGTGAAGTAAACCCCAGAGCTGGTTAAACTCAAAGCAAATCTGGACCTTTTAAAAAACATTTTAGGGGCTAGAGAGATGGCTCTGGGTGGGGGTGGGGGAGTAGAAGCTTTACTGCTCGTTCAGAGGACCTTGGTTTTGTTCCCAGCATCCACACTGTAGCTTATAACTGCCTATGACACCAGCTCAGGGCATCGTCTAATGCCCCCTTCTGGCCTCTGCAGGTACCTGCACACATTTGTCCCCCCCTCCCCACACAAACAATAAGTTTTATATAAGCACAACCCATTTTATTTGTTTTCTCTACCCCCTCAGTCTCCTTTTGTTTTATGAATACTGTTATTTAAAGGATAGAAGCACTCATCTCAGAATGCCTATGTTACATTAAAAACCAGGCCTCCAGACTCTTTGTCAAGCAGAAGTAATCCAGCTATTTCTGGTGTAAAAAAAAAAAAAAAAAAGTTTTCAGACTAACATCATTTGCCCGGAAGCTGTTTCCAACCTACTAACTCCTGGAATTAGGATCTAAAAGTCCAGGAAGATTGGCGGTTGCGTAGCTGCTGGAAAGTACTACTGAACAAGAGTAAGGCAGAAGTGAACCCCCATCTATAATTGTTTTTTTTTTCAGCGTGGATGTGTCTATGTGAGTCTACGGCAGTGGACGCAGGTACCCTCAGAGACCCAAAGAGCATCGGATTCCCGCAGCTGGAGTTGCATGCTCTTGTGAGCCATCTGATGTGGGTGCTGGGAACTGAACATGCTCTTGACCGTGGAACCGTCTTTCCCGCGCTTGTCTGTTATTTATTTATTTATTTATTTATTTATTTATTTATTTATTTATTTATCTGTGATCAGTTTGTGTTTCAAAGGTAGCCCTGCAAAAGTGCATGGCTGACTTTGCCAGTTGGTCTTCATTAAAAACACACCAAATGATACCAAGGAGCCCAAAATGGTCTTTAGTATATTGGCGCATTTTAAATGTCAGTTCGCCACATCCTAGAAAAGCCTAGGAAGAGAGTCTCAGCTGAGTAATTGTCTTTATCTGTTTGCTGTGGGAGGATGACCCTGAGACTGTTAATTTATATAGAAAGACCCATTGTGAGTGGACCATTCCCTAGGCAGGGGTGTTGAACTCCCTCTGTGGGACAGGAGAAAGCTACGTGACAACAAGAAGGTATCATGGGTGTACTGTGCCTGTTTGGCCTTGACTGTGTGTGCGGTGGCTAACATTCCTGCCTTGACTTCCCTGAAGTGTTGGTCTATAATTTAGGATTGGAAAATGAATAAAACCCCTTTCTCCCGCTGCGTTTCCTTTTGTCACGGCGACACACGCATGAAATTAGCATGTAGGCTTTTAATGCGTTTTCTTCACTTTAACTGTCTGCTTGGACATTCCCTCAGCATGATTGATGCCCAGTGGCACAGAAACAAAGGTCAGCACATTCTATGCTGGTTCACCTTCTTTGCTGTGCTTTATGAGATAGGTTGGGTGTGTGTTCCTTTGCAGTGTATGGATGGTGGCCCTTGTGTGGGAATGGCAGCCCTGTTTCAGGCGTGCCTAGATCTGAGTACCTGCTCCAGTGTTTGAGCCAAAGTTGTGTCAAGAATGCAGTGAGAAAAATAGGAAGCAGAGACCTTCTATGGGTCAGAGTAGCACTGTGAATGTCCCTGGTTTAATGCTGGCTGAACACACAGCTGTAAGAACTTTCTGTCTAGGTGGGAGGAAAATGGGGCAACATGCAGCATCCGGACAAGTTCCACATGACAGAATTACTTAGATACTACCAAACTAGTTCTCTCTGGGTAGCCAATGAGTTTATTGGGTAAGGGTTTACGGGTAGGAGTGTGGATGACCTTAAAGCAGCCATCCTGGAAGTTATGCACCCACCATGGATGATGAGCCTCCCGTGGCTGTGTAGATGGAGGCCTGCTCCTTCCTTCAATACTCCCAGACTATATGCCTAGCCCCTCCATGACACCCAAGGTCACATGAAATTAGGGTAGAATTGCATACAGTTGTCTAGGACAGGCGTGTGGATATTCATGTGAGGGTCCTATGGCACTCCCACTGCTTCCTTCTTAGGGACTGTCAAGAGTTAACAGTTGAGCTGTGACGATCTTGGAGGGTGTGCACCTGAACTCCCATGAATGGCATCTGCTGAATCAGGGGATGGTCCTGCAAATAGGCACATTAAAGTGTGCCGTGGTGCCCTGCCCTGCCGTGGGGAAGTGTTTGTCTTTCCAGTGAAGGGCAGAGTCAGGGTGGACAGCCCGCTGCGGAAGCCTTCAAGTGCAGGGGTCTCTGCATCTCGGGCATTTGGTTCTGTGTTTGGTTGTTGTGTGCCAAATGTCTATCTTTCAGAGACTATCATCTCTACTTCATGATCCCACAGTATCTAGAAGGAATCCAGCAGCGGGGAATAGTACTTGAGAACCATGGTTTCGGGTTCTGGGGTGTTCTGGGATGTCATAAATCAGCTGTCTGCTGGTCACAAGCCTCATATCACCTGGGCGGACGCTCAGGTGAAGAACTTCCTAGATCAGGTTGGCCTGTGGTATGTGTGTGAGGCCTTTCTGCTGTTTGGTGTAGGAGAGTCCATGACTCTGTGGGTGATGCCATCCCTGGGCTGGTGGGGGTAGGCTGTTTGAGAAAGCAAGCTGAGCAATCCAGTAAGCATGGTGTCTGGTTCAATCTTCTGCCCTGAGTTCATGCCATGGCTCCCCTTAACGGTGGACTACAAAGTGTTTGATGGCATGGCCCCCTTCCTCCTCAAGTTGGATTTTGTGGGTGTATCATCACAGCAACAGAAAACAGCCTAGACTTGGCGTGTCCTGCTCTACGCACATGAAAAACAGGATGCCCTGAACACTTTCCTATGACCCACGTAAGTAGGACTTTAGCCCTACACTTCAGTGTGGTAACATGTTTTCTTTTCTTGGCTGAAGGCTGTTTTGAAAGTCTTATAAAACCTGGAGGCCTACAATGAGTAGCGTTGTGGAAATGTGGCTTGGAGGTCTGTAGTCAGGGTCTGGAGGGCTGCTCAGGAAAAGACGACTTCTCTGACAAGTTATTCTTCCCTGAGTGGTTAGTCTATAACTAATCACGGCTGTGGATCACATCCTCAGTGGTATCCCTTTGGTTCTTCTATTCCTGACATACTTAGCGTCAAAGGGAACGTTCTACAGCCGAAGACGCAAGCACTGATGTTTTGCATTGACTTTTCGTTTGTGTTTTGATTTTCGTTTTTTTTGTGGGGGTCAGGTTGACACAAGCTAACCTTGAGGGACCCTCAGTTGAGAAAATGTATCCGTAATATTGGCCTGTGGACAAGTCTGTGGACTCTTTCTTGGTTAATGGATGATGTTGGAGAGTCCAGCCTATTATGGGATGTGCCTCTATGGGCAGCTGGTCCTGGATTGTTTGAGAAAGCAGATCACAGCAGATCGCAGGCAACACTCTCCCGTGGCCTGTGCTTCACCCCCGCCTTGAGTTCCTGCCCTGATTCTTTTCGTGATGGAGCGTGGTTTGGATGTGTAAGCTAAAATAAACTCCATCTTCTCCATGCTGCTCCTGGTCACGTGCTTGTCACCACAACAGAAAGTGTGGCATTCTGACTCAGCTCCTCGCGTACCTTGCGTACTTTCGGTAGATGTGCCATGGTATGTTCCGTGTGTCATCATGGAAGGTGGGCAACGGAGGAAGGGGAGAAGTATGGAGGAGAAGTGGGAATCTGAAAACACACAGGCAAGCCAGGGATTTGGGTTGGGCTGGTGGCAGGATCGTGTTAGCATGTGCAGACTCTGAAAATACTGGGGAGCTAGTTCAGATAGACTGAGACGTGTGAGTTAAGCAGAGTATTGTTACATGAGTCCTTAAATCTCACATCTCAACCCACGGAGCTTTGCTATAAGTTCTTACATATCCATTTACTTTATTCTGTGTGTATGAACATGCTTCCTGCATGGGGTGCATGTACACCATGAGTGTGTCTGATGCCCATGGAAGTCAGAAGAGGGGGCCTGGTCCCCTGGGACTGGATCCGTGGATAGTTATGAGCCACCATGCGCTTGCTGGCACCTGGACTTGGGTCTCTTGCTAGAGCGCCATGGGATTTTGACCTCTCAGCTCTCTCTCTGGTCCCAGCCTTCACATTATCTTGTCTCGACCGATAAAAGGAAAGGTGCCGTTCATCTTCCCAAAGGGCAGGTGTCGGTGTCAAGCTTATGCTGTGGCTTATGCACAAGCACGGAGATTTCCTAGGTGTGTCAGCTCTGTGGATTTGGTGTAGACCTAAGGAGGTAGATTTTGGAATTTGAGAGCTAAACATAACGTGTTGTATAACCTCGTCGCTAGTAAACCATGCCTGGCTTTGAATACCAGTGGCTGTGGGTTACACAGGTAAGTCCGGTGCACACAGACTTGTTGGGGTACATCTTCTCCGGGACACCTAACAGCTCATGGGCTTGGAAATTTGTCAGGCTATGGCCATCCATCCAGTAGCACTTCTGATAGAAATGTCAGTCGTACAGACTGAATCACGGGCCAAAAGTGAGTACAGGGAGTGTGCAAACAGAGCCTCAGACACGTCCCTGCTTTAGGTTACCAGGCTGTCTCTGAAGTTTGCTGTTTCTCATTATTTCCTTTTGTAAAGCTCCCAGCAACAAGGTATCCATAAAATACTGACCACTGTGGGCAGTTCACAATCACTGCGGGTGTAATGACTCAGTCAGCTCTCAAAGAAAACCCAAGACGCATTGTGTTCAGCACTTCTGCAATTAGACAAACCGAGCTATAGGACCGTTACATTGCTTTACCCCAAGTTCATTGATAACAGAGATACAGGCACGATTTTTATCTAAACCATTTTTCCCCTAGTGTGTCCATCTTAATGGTGTATTGTATAATCAGCTTCAATTTTGAGGAAATCATTACCTAAATATAATTTGCCCCAAAGTCTAAACAATGCTATTTCTTACCACATTTTTAGATCTGTTGTTTTATTTCTCTTTTTTATTCTCTCTCTCTCTCTCTCTCTCTCTCTCTCTCTCTCTCTCTCTCTCTCTCTCTCTCTCTCCCTTTTTCTTCCTGGCAAGGTATTTTTGGGTTTGGTCTGGTTTGAATTTTGTGAGAGGCTAGCCTGGATCTCATCACCTTCCTGCCTCAGCCTCCCCTGCTGACAGAGTTACTGTTAGAATTGTAACACTTCAGAGTGAGAGAACTAAGAAACACGTGTGCCAACTCCCCATTCCATGCAGCCACCCCAGGAATTCTCTAGAAACTGTTAACGCCCTAAGTCATCTCCCTTACAATCTGACCAGTGTTTATACCCTGCAGCCACAGATAGAAACATTGGTTGGTAGGCTATATTTACCTAGTACTGACCAGCACAGCTCTTATCTACTGATCACACACCTAGGCGCTTTGATTTGTGTTCCCATGAATTTATTTTCCCTGTAACAGTCCTGGGGTGGTGGGTACCCGATTGACACCAAATCGAATCCAAGTCAACGGATGGACCTAAGGTTGCATGGAGGGTGAAATCCGGTTTGCAGAACGTCAGCCCTTTGCCATTGATTGACTTGGCTTCCGTGGGTTCTTCTAGCTGACCTTCCATTGGCAATGCTTGTTTCTCTGATACAGATTTTACTCCGTGCCTAGTTCTCACTCCCCCCAACACACACACACACACACACACACACACACACACACACACACACACCATCCCCACCCATTCCTGGTCCCAGCATTGTGTATGTGTGCAACAGCGAGGTTGGAGTGGTTAACTTACCTTTCCCATAAGTCTTTCTTATTTCTATGCCTTTGTTTTGGGACCTGTAATTCTATTCAAACTTTTCACTGTTTCCTCTCAACCCCTTCTTTTAAAGTCGAAATTTGAAGACACTTTCTTTACGAAGAACAATTACCTCCTCTGAAGACTTCTTTTCTATAGAATTATCAACTCCATATTCAAGTGGACCCTAGACTTTTTAAGGCTGCCTCAACCTCCCTCACCTCATGGCAGGAGTCATCACTCTTTATAGATTGTCACCCAGCCTGGATGCTTTTTAAGGTAGTTTCTCGTTAATTAGCAAGACGACAGCATTCATTGTTAGAAATGAATATTTAGAGGGTTTTACTCTTTATAAGTCAATTTTTTCTTCCCTGTAACTGCATGTCATTGATCTTAGCTGTTTTATTTAATCCATTTCATTGATTGTGTTCCACTTAGCACTCTGTAGCATGTTAATGGTGTGATTCTCAAAATTCTGTCTCCACTAACTCTGAAAAGTCCCTTTAGTTAAGAATCCTGATAACTTAGGCAGACAGTGGGCACACACCTTTAACTCCAGCACAGGGGAGGCAGAGGCAGACCGACTTCTGAGTTTGAGGCCAGCCTGGTCTACGGAGTGTGTTCCATTTCAGACTGGGCTACACAGAGAAACCGTGTCTCAACCAAACAAAGAATCATGACTTAATCTCTTCTTCTGCTCTGCCTCATACACTTAGTACAGAACAGACCTGTGGCGTGTCTCTAATAAACAACACACTGAAGTGTGTCAGCAGATACTGTGTGAATGGATATGGATGTGTTTCCTATTTGTCAACATACATACATGATCACATGTGAATTTTGAACAAAAGTGCTAACAGAGACCAGTGATTAATTATGTAACCCACAGCTTTACAAAAGCCCCCTTTCCCCCCTCCTCTTTCCCTCTGTCCCTCTCCCCCCCCCTTTCTCTTTCCTTCCCCCTCATACTGCTTCTCTGCACGTGCGTGTCTACCACATGGAATACACTGAAATCCAGGCTCTTCCAGTGTTCAGGACTCTCTCTTGTAATGGAACTGACTATAGATGAGCTTTGAACTCACAATCTTCCTGCCTCGGGCCCTTGGGAACTGGGAGTAAGAAAGTTTCATACCTTGCTTCCCTAGGAGAGTTTCGGAAACCCTCTCTGCTTCTGTAGGCAACGCCATCAGAAACCAAGTTCCACCGTGCTTTGAGCGGAAGGCTGCACAGGAAGAGTGGGTGAGAGCTGGGTGTGGACTCAGCCGTCCCCGACTGCTGTCACGTGTGGCCAGTCTTGAACAACTTCTGAGACCACTTTGTACACAGTTTTGCCATCTCTGAAATTGAATAATAGTACCTATTTCACATAGATCTGAGCATTAAATGAATTAATGTATATGAAGCACATAGCACACACATCTAGTCTTCAATAAGTGCTATTATTGCAAAAAGCACTGCTGCAGCAGTAGAAAAATCTCTTTTCATGGAGATAGTGTGGGAAATGGCTCTAATGATCCCCGGTAATCAGATTCACTCCCCTTTATTTTTGCACAACTCCATAGACCTCAATTTTCCTTAAGAGAAATTCTTAGGAGTTTTCTTTTTAGCACAGCATCCAGAAAAGCTTTGCTACATGAGAGTGCTTTGCTTTTGAATGAAGGTCCGCTGTTTTTCTGAAAAAAAAAAAAAAAAAGTTTGTTACAAAATAACCAAGTGCCTCTCCTCCTCAGCTTGACCTTCCCCTCTGTTTAAATGTCAGAGGGCTTAAAGTTACAAATAAATGAAATATCGTCGAAGAAATTTGGGCTGATAAATCATGGTGATAATAGTAACACAAGATGTTAGGGTATTGCAGAATTTGAAGTGGTTTGTTATTCATCTTGCCATGTTAGATGATAATGGTCACTCAGCAAGAGCTACTACTCCAAGAAAGCCGTGTGACACATCTTGCCTTTCATTGAGGGACTCTACCTACATTTAGGGGACATTTAGGAGAGACCATGGACACGTTGACCATGGATGAGGAGCTCTACGGTGATGTCAAATGGTGGTGCATGCATGTAGTCTTAGCTCTTGGGGGATAGAGACAAGGTCAAGAGTTCATGGTCACCCTCAGCTGCATAGAGCAGGTAAGGTTAGCCTCGGCTATGTGAGATCCTGTCTCTTAAAACTGACTCGTGAATAAACAACTAACGAAAGAAATGAAACAAAGTGTTCTGGGCCCCCAGAAGCAGAACTAAAACGCTCTTAGTTGGCGGCTGGAGAGAGCTCAGTACTTCAAAGCTCTTGCTCTCTTGCAAAGGTCTTAAGTTCAGTTGCCAACAACTATGCTGAGTGGCTCAAAACTGCGGATCACCTCAGCTCCAGTTCTCCCATTCCCTCTAGTCTGGGTGGCACCAGCAGACACGCACAGGCACACACTTAAATAAACATACAGTAAAACTTAATCAAACCTGCCCATCAGTGGGTTCCACACGTAGAAAGTGGAAACAAGGAGGGTTCTGCAAAACTGCCTCTATGATCCTAGTGTGCTAAAGTGTGTGTACTTCGGAGAATTCAGAGTCATCTCAGAACACCTTTCCCTCACTGTACACACACACACAAACACACTGACAACACACCTATGCCTGTGCGCGTGCAGGTCTGTGCACACACATGCGCGCACACACACATGCACAGAAACGTGCACACACAATATACTGTGTATACCCTGTGTGTTATGCCATCATGACCATAAGAAAATATCTTCAAACATTTTTGGCTTATCTCAAATACAAAGCACGGGAACACACAAATGACCATGTACCTCATGGTGCAGGTTAGTGAAAAGACTTTTGTTTTTTGTTTTTTTTCCCTAGGGTCTTTCTTTACTTTTCAGTCAACTTGAAATATCCCATGTCTCCGGAGAAGCAATATTTAAAATCTAGTCTGTGTGTCTGCCCACACCAAAGCAGGTGGCCCAAACCTGGGCCAACCTTCCTCTCCCACCCAGCATCCCTCCCACCCAGCATGCCCTCATGAAGGGTTAACGAGAAGCCCTGTATTGTACCTCTGAAAGCCCAGTGGGCTCTTTCAGGAGGCTCTGAACAATGGGCTCAGTGAGGCTGCTCTGTCTAATTACTCCAAGACAGGGATGCTAAAGAGGAATTAATGACAGTTGACAAGTGCAATTAATAATTATAGCTAAGCCGGGAGTCATGCAGAAGGCAGATGACAATAACTGGGTGGCTGTACACGGCAGCATTCATGCCTTGCTGGCGCTCTGTGTGTTTAAAGTGAGAGGCTTTGTGTCGCCTGACCACACTTGATGCTGGTAGGGTGAAAACAAATTCAACCACTAATAAGGCACACGTACCCTTTCTCTCCCTCTCTCTGTCTCTGTCTCTCTTTCTTTCCCTCTCTCCCTGTGTCCACCCACCTCTTCTCTTCCCAGTTCTGTCCTGCCTCACTCTGCTGTCTAGTGGGAGACACACCATGCAACTTAACCCTTCCCAGGAGCTGCATGGGGCTGGCTCCCTTGCTGCCACCATCAGCTGCTGGGACAAAGCTACTTAGAATTCCTGCTGGGAAAGTGGAAGAAAGGGCAGGGAAAAGGTGGGGGGGGGGGGGCGCAAGTGGGATTTCCATATCAAAGGGCAAGGCTTTGGCTCTGGATGGTAATTAAAACACCCCAGTTTCATCTTCAAGGTCAAGTCACACAAGGAAAAAAAAAAAAAAGAGAATTCCTCAGGCCCTTCAGCAGCCAGACTAGAAAGCCTGGAGTCAGGGGAAAGTTGAGTGAAGAAGTATCTAACTAGCCAGTATCTAACCTGGCCATTCAGATTTAATCTGCTATTCCTGGAGCAGTTTGTTAAAGGCCTTCTCACCTCTCTCCCTGTCCTGGTTAGCAAGGGACGGTGGCTGCTTGCCTCGCTCTGCTAACGTCTCTGGCTTCCCAGTTAGCAGAGGATCTCCGTCTTCATTACCCACTGCCATGGTGGCGTGCCCACTATGGAGGGGGCTTTGTGTATTCCAAGCAAAAGTAACTTGTTTTGAGACACACGTTCAGTCTTAGATCCATGATGGCACGACTAACCATGAACTTGTAATTTTGAAGTACTCCATGCCTGACTTGGACTTGCTGTGAACGAGCGTCATCACGCCGCTGACATTCCTTGCGGTGTCTGTTCCGCTATGTCTTCTCCACCCCCATTTGTAGAGACGTTGCTTTATGAAATAACCATTTTAAGTTGAAGTATGGGACTTACGTGCTGTTTCAAATTTGTTAAATGAGAAGGCCATTTGTGTTCCAGGAAAGGAAGACTTACAGATCTTTTTTTTTGATGAGTGGGGAAGCCTGGCCAAACTCTAATGTAGATAATTTCATTTCACCTCCCTAATTCCCTGACTGCTTTAATTGGGAACAATTCCACTTTGCATTTGCCTTACTAAGTGCCTTTAAACTTCCTCCTAGCTTACCTTTACCCTTCATGTGCTGCCACGACCCCTACAGTCTTCAGTTTGGGATAATAAATAACCTGGCCATAGAACAGTACTAAACTCAGAACCTATGCTGAGCCCACGATCCAGCATCCACAGTTGTCAGCCCACACATTCTCAGAGGCGGTGTCTCCACATCAGGGTGGGTGCAGGGCAAAAAGTATACGCATTCCATTAGGCAACAGCCTTGCTGGTGTATTGAAATTACATCAGGGAGCAATTAGGGAAAACAGCAAAGGTTCATGGGTAACGAGGACGACACAGGGCGTGTGGCCTGAGCCCACCTTTGAGAAGAAAGAAGCAAATGTCGGCACTCACCACTGCCCTTGCTACCTTGTTTCTTTTTCTTCACTGTTGAAAGCCCTTGTTACAACACAGAGCAACCGTGTCTTCTCATTTTTATGGAGCAAAGTGCTGTCGGCTGCTGGGGCAGAATTAACTGTGACTATAGAGTTGTAAGCAGATATGAATCTAAGCACTTCCGACAGAAAAGGCAGAACCCGCATCCAAGAACAAAGTTAAAATGCATGGTGGATGTAGTGGTCTGCTTTTTTAAACTTGCCCTGGCTGTTCACAGAGGGCTGCCCAGCAAGGGCTAGCACAGGACAGTTAATATGTAAAACTGGCATGGTGATGCACACCTATAATCCCAGCCCTTGCAAGGCTGCGGCAGGAGTTTCTCTGTAAGTGTGATGCTGTTAAGTTTGATCAGATCCAGTCTAGGCCAGAGTGTGACCCTGTTTCCAAAAGAAAAAGAGCAAAACCACAAAGATATATGTAAACAATTCTGTAAGCATATCCCTGGGCTGGAGGGATGGCTCAGAGGCTAAAAGTGCCAGCTCTTCTTCTCTTACAGATCAGGGTTCAATTCCCAGCACCTCCATGGAGGGTCACAATTATCTCCAATTCCAACTCCAGGGAATATGATGCTCTCCTCTGGCCTTTGTATGTGCCAGGAACTCAACATGGTACACACACATATATATAGTCAAAACACACATACATACAAAAAAGCTATCTTAAATCAAAGAAACAAAAGCCTGTGCCATGTGGGACACACAGCCTACCCCCTTGGTGCATAGCGTTATCTTGTGGACAAATGGAAGCTGCTAAGAGCACCTGAAAGGTAACAGATGCTCCAGGAAACCAACGGGCATTACGTTGGTGATGGCTAACATCTTTGAATTCTGTGGCACCGTTGTCCAAACACATCCTATTGATACTGACTTTTTCAGTCTTCTCTAAAACAGGTATTGACAATTGCTCCCATCTTATAGCTGGGGAAACTGAGGTTTGGGGAGTTAAGTGCCTTACTCCAGGCCTAACCTTAAAGCTTGAAACAGTAAATAAGTTCTGTATACACACTAAGATTTTAGAACTCGGTTATTTTTACTTCTATTCCTTAACAGCAACAAAATGCCACAGTAAATAACTGGAATTATCTACTCTTACACAGAGAAGTGGGCTTTTCAGAATTAGAGTTTATCATGTTATCCAGAGAAGACAACAAATGTCACGAACAATGCAGTGAAAAATATCGCACATCTCTTCTCCGTGATGACCCTCTCCCAGGACCTGACGACTTCTGGGAGTAGTTCTCTACTCGAGACACAGTTCCTTATGCTAAAAACAAAGAAGACACGGTTAACTAGACAGTGCTTGCTGAGATGAGGAAGGGCTGGTGGTGTCAGTGTTAGTCTGGAGGTTTCTAGGTGAATTTTCATGGCTGAACCGTGATGGTTGACACCAATAATTGACAAATCAAAACAAACAAACAAAAAAATCTGTCACATTATAGAGTCAAGACATAGAGCAAAAAGATGCATGCGTGTCTTCCTGATAATTTCTCATGCTTGAATTATATTCCATGTGCGCATGTGTGTGCATGTGTGTGTGCGTGTGTGTTCATGTGTGTGTGCGTGTGTGTGCATGTGCATATCTTTGCATGCACATGCCATGACGTACCTGTGAGGTCAGAGGACACCTTGTGGGCAGGAGTCAGGCCTCTCCTTCCACAGTGTGGTCCTGGGAATTGAACTCAAGTCCCCAGGCTGGGTGACAGATGCCTTGCGCTGACCTGCTGCGTCATCTTTCTGTGAAGAGCTGAGCCAGCCTTCAGGTAGTAATCTTTCTCAGGGGCACAAGTTCCTGCACTTGAACCGCCTGGTAGGGGTGCTCTTTTCTGTACTGGCTTCAACTCCCCCTCTCTCTCTCCCTCTTTCTCTCTCTCCCTCTCTCTCTCCCTCTCTCCTTCTCTCTCTCTCTCCTTCTCTCTCTCCCTCTCTCCCCCTCTCTTCTCCCTCTCTCTCTCCCTCTCTCCCTCTCTCTCTCTCTCCTCTCTCTCTACCTCCCTCCCTCTCTCTTTCTCATTCTTTCCCCCTCTCTCTCCCTCTCTCTCTCCCTCTCTCCCCCTCTCTTCTCCCTCTCCTCTCCCTCTCTCTCTCTATCTCCCCCTCTCTCCCTCTCTCTCCTTCTCCCTCTCTCTCCCTCTCTCCCTCTCCCCCCTCTCTCATTTTTCTTTTTGTTACCCTCCCTTTTCTTTCGCCGCCTCTGTCTTTCTTCTCTTATCTCAGTGTGTCCATGTATCTCTCTTGTTTCCCAGCCCCAGCGCATCATTTCCTGCTTTAGAAAGCTTGCTGCAGGGGCTCTGGGATGAATAAAAATGTAATCCACACCGCGCGCATTGTGTGCTCTCATTTGTTTCTTTGCCGTATCGATTTATCAGCAGAGGGAAATTACTTGCTGGAAGAGAGGATGCCAGTCAGAATGACATTTATTTCATAGTACAAGGAGGCTCTCCAGCGTGTTTCCATGTAACCCAGATATTGGAGCTGTAAAAGGGCTTGTAACAAGGTTTAGTGCTATGATTAGATCGTGTGGAGCACCTTGCTTTCAGAACAACACGCACTCTGCAGGAGCTGGGGCCTCGGGTTATGGTCAAGCCTGCTTCTCCTTTTCTCTTTAGTACAGATACCGAACCCAGCCCTCCCTCCCTCCCTCCCTCCCACCTAACTGCTTCTATTGCAAAAGCCAAAATCGTGCAGACTTTATAGGAGAATAAAAGAGGTGTGTTTTGAAACGCCTGCAGCTCTCATGGCGTCAAATTAAATGTAAAAGTAGATGAAACCCTGGCCTATTAATCCCCTTAACTTCTTTCTTTTTCTTTTTCTTTTTTTCTTTTTGCCTTTTATTCTTTATTTTGGAGAAATTGTTTCGTTTTAATTCACCAAAGCGAATCTTTCTGTTCGATGATCGTAACTTACTAGTGCTGAAGGCTATCAATTACCTGTGAAACCAAACATGCTTCTCCACAGAAGGGAAGGCAGGGCAAATGCGCCTGCACGAGGTCCTGCCTCAGACGAGAGAGGCAGACTTCAGAGGCATTTCTTCTCACTTCTCACCGGCTTTGAGGAAATTAGCTTGTTTTATCATCAGTTGGGTTTTGATAGGCCCGATACATTCCAAAATGTCCTCAAAGCCAGCATCTTCTCCATGAGAGACAGAGATGTCTTCTACCATGAAAGCATTCATTTTTAATTATATTTCTTTTAACACTTGTTTTAAACGTGGGTGAGTGCTTGCCTGTATGTATGTACGGTGCATGTGCCTGGAGCCCTCAGAGAGGAGAAGAGGACATTGCATTCCCTGGAACTGGTGTTATGGATGGTAACATGTGGGTGCTGGGAATTGAACCTCTGACAAAGCAGCCAGCACTCTTAGCCGCTGAGCCATCTCTTTAGCCTTTGTTTTGAATGCGTTTCCTTCCTTTCTGCCTGCTCCACTGTGTAAACTCACACCTTTGGTGACATTGGAAGTGGTGGCAGTGGCAGACATTTTCGGGGTAAAAGCGAGCACTAAGTCTGAGCTCACACATCCACAGATCTGTGCCCTTGTCCCTCCTTCAGCCACACTAGGCATGTCACCCAGGCCCTTGCACACATGTGCAAAGTGCCTGCCACCGGCCGGGGGAGTTTTCAGAATGAGGATGGAAGGACCTGGGAACAAAATGTGTCCCTGGTTATTTCCACAGACAGTGACCATCCATGGAAATCGTGATTGGGCCCAGGGGTCTGTTAAAATGGCCTTGACTTGGAGAGGGAAGAACTGTCCCTACCAGGTATGTGCTGTGCCTTCCCCCTGGGCATGGGATAAGGCCATTCTGGAGTGAGGGTCTTCAGGACAGAATGAAGTGGGGGAAGGGGCAGTAAGTTTGGGGTTTTATGGCCTCCTCAGCTGGGAAGAGTTTTATCATCTCAAAGCAAGGATTCTGGAGTGACAGGCAGGAAGATAGAAGAGAGAGCTCTCGCCTCCGAGGCCATCCAGCCTCCCTGAACTTAAAGTGTCAGGCTGTGAGGGCACCCAGTGCCATCTGAGTCCCAGCAGAAGGAGGCATCGCCCTGCTCTTTGGCTTCTCAGCCCCGACACAGATTTTGTCTGCATGAGTTCAGTTTAGCATACATTGGGTAGAGAATGAGTAAGGCAGGCAGGGGGCTCGGAAGACGGCCCAGCAGTTACGAGTCCATGCTGTTTTGAAGGTGCTAGGTGAGGTTTCTCCTAGCGACACGGTGGCTCTCAACCACCTCTTACCATCATTGCAGGGGAGCCGCCCCCTCTTCTGGTCTCTGTGGGCACCAGGCACAGAAGTGGTATACATACACAATGCAGGCCAGACACCCATACACATAAAATAAAAACAGGCGAATCATCGCTTTTTTTCAAAGCAAGGCCGTTGCATTCTTAGCTTTATGTGACTGATGAAAGTGAGTCTTGTCTAGAAGCAGTGCGTGTTAATTATGAGCCTCGGAGGTAAGCTGCTCTTTGCATTGTCAGCCAGATGCAGCTGTCTGAACACCATTCACGTCACTCTATCATATTCCAGTACAGAGAAATGAAGGTTCCAACTCCAGGACATTTAAGCCTGAATTTTCCTTCCTATATTCAGATGTCTAGGTCACCTAGAAAGGACCTTAGAGTTAAATGCCAGGTGACTTGGGGGTCTGACATCTTTCTACATGAAGAGACCCTTCACTCTGAGAGCTAGCATACAAACCCAGAATTGTGGGTCTGCCTCTGTTAAATACCTTTCAATTAGTCCCTGGCTATGTCCAAGAGAAGAGGTAGGCATTTAAATTAGACTTATTACACCTGGGCATTGGAAGTCTGTTTAGGCGACTCTGGAGGTGCCTCATAATGAATTTGCTTGTGTCTTTAAAGTTGACCTTCTCAATTAGTAGGCCTTGTATTTTAAAGGCAAAATAAAAAATAAGGGTTTGGGAAACCTATTGTCTGTGTTATTCTTAGCTGGGTGTTGTGATTTCTAAAACACTTCAGAAGTTCAAACGGAAATGCCGGTGTCTTTAGATTTTTTTAAAAACCCTACAATGGCCAAGCCTTTCAACAAACTCAGCAGCTGCCCTGTTCCAAGGACAACTGCAGTGTCCTTTCTGACTCCTGCTGGTATTCATGGAAAACCAACCTTTTGACGTGTTTAGCCTGTGTCTCCGCAGTCTGTCTCCCTCTCCCTGGGGTAATCAATGTTAGCATTCTTGCCATAAGTGATTCCTGTCCATGCTGAAATCCTTGCAGAAGGCCTGTTTGCCACAGGCAGGCACACAACACAGTGCCTGTGTGCCAAAAATGTGGTTATATAATAAGTAGATTATGCAGAGGCTCATTTATACATTACTGCACACACTCTTTTTAAAAATGGAAACATAATAACATTTTACCGTTCTAAACTTTAAGACCATTGTAATAGTAACAACTTACCTCAAACTGTATTCTGGGCCAGATGTGTGTTTGGAAATAGGCAATTCAAAGAAATTTTAGACATTTTGATTTGAGGTTTAATGATTACCTAGCACCCCTTCCCTGAATTACAGTTCAAGGAGGCGGGGGGGGGGGTTCTAGCTTCCTCCCATAAGTAATGACGTCACCTACTCAAATTTTCTCAATGTCAGTTCTCCTTTTTCTTTGGGAGATCAACTTGGTTCTAAAAGGAAAGTCTGGGATCAATGTATCAGTTTCGGAATGAAGGTATTTTAAAAGTACCCCAGGAGGCAGAGTCCGGTGGATCACTGTGAGTTCGAGGCTAGCCTGGTCTACAAATACAGTTCAGGCTAGCCAGGGCTACACAACTAGAATACATCTAAACAACTCAAGCAAACAAATAAGTAAGTAAGTAACTGAAAGTTTCCAGGAGAGTAATGATGCCCACGTTGCCCTTGCTGGAGTGAGGCGGACAGCCCTGGCTTGCTTGGGGATGGAGTCTTCCAGCGGCTGGGCCTCATCACTGGTTTTCAGTGGCTTACTGGCCTTGGCTGTCGCCCTCCTCTGTGCGATGCCGTGTGACTGCACTGCAGCATTGTGGGAACTCGCCCGGGTGGCAGCTGTCAACTGTAAGTGACCATATGTAATGATGAGTAAAAGTTGTCGCCAGCTGTCAGTGAGGCCTTATGTAATGATGAGCAGGCCGCTGTCGGATGAGAAGGGAGATGAGGAGGGAAAACCCCAACATCTAAGCCTGTCCTGATCAGCCTACAGCAGGTATGATTTCTAAGATACCTTCGATGTGGAATGTCTGTTTTCATTTACCTTTGCTTCTTTTTTGATGGTCTCCTATAGGCCAGGTAGGTAGGCCTCAAACAAATGATGCAACCAAGTACCTTGGTTATTTTATGATCTTCCTGCGTCTACCATCCCACGGTGCACACACTAGGCAAGCTCTCTACCGGCTCCTCAGCAGATCATGATAAGCACGTGTGTGTAGGTGTGTGCGCACCTGTGACTTTTGCACCTGTGTTTCTGTTTGACCTCATTCCTCCATCGATGGGTAAATCCTCTTTGTCCATGTTCTCTCTAACGCATGGGGGAAGCCTTAGGCCAGTCCTCAAGTCCTACGTGACTGACAGGAGAGGGGTCTAGGAAGGGATTTCATTACAAGACAATCATAACCATGTTTGCCAAATGTTTTATTCGTGGACAATCACCTGCAGAGTGTTGACCATGCAGGGGTGATGGGCAGGCTTCAGCTGTGCTTTGGGGTGAATATCCTTGTGGGTACAGAGAGCTGACCCAAACAACATGACGGATTGATACATCTGCCATCTGTACAAGCCATTCGGGACATCTCTGCTACAAAGGGAGCATGTTTCAATCAGTGTCTTATCCACAGTCTCCGCCTTGTGACTTCTTTCCTCGGGCATTTTGACAGGCGGGCCTTTGTTCTGTCTGTGGCATTGGCCATTCTTAGGAAACCAAGCAATCCCCAAACATACAAAGTAATGTTCGGCAAAGCTGGCAGGCATGTGTGAAATTAGTCAAAGCTGACCATGAAAGAGAGGTCGTAGGTCCACAAAGTCTTGTAGGGGGGTCTGACCTTTAGAAAATGTAACACAACCCTGCCACCTGCAAAGTCCCCACTCTTCCTACACAGCCATGCTACAAACAAACCTACCTCACCGTGTGTTAACAGCTGTCCTTCACGGCTGTGGTACGGGTTGCATTCATAGCTCTCATGGGGCACGTGGAATTTGTGTGCCCCACGTTGGACACGCATGGGAGGAGGGTGTGTCTGTGCACTTGTGTACATCAGCACAGGAAGGGCTCTGCTTCTTCCCGGAAGTAGTGGCGCTCAGCTTCTGTGCTCTGTTCCCTGAAGCCATGCTCTATTTTTTTCAAAAGACATGTGGACTGCTAAGCCTCCTGTCAGGGAAGCCATACCAAGAATTTTCTCTTCAAAGGGAGAATTTACCCTCTGCCACAATCAGGTTCTTCTTCAGTGGCCCCTGTTCATCAAAACCCCTCAGCTCACTGTGCTTCCAAAGGTTCTATTCTGGAGAGAGAGGTTCGGCATAATTCCCTCTAAACCAGGTATTTTCTGATGAGTTCAGTAAAAGTTTATCTTGAGTGATAAGCATCAGAAAGACTTCTCTCGGCCCTAAACTTAAGAGACGGTATGAGAAATGGCTTTGCAGAAAATGTCACGGACTTAAAAAAATAATAAGCCATCAACAGTGCCTCGTTGCTCTGGGGTGGAGATTTCTCAGGCCTAGCAGGAAGTGTATCTGGCCCTCAAGCTCAAGAGGCTCTGAGCTCCAGAGTTCTTGCAAGTTCACAAAGCTCCTGGTTTCCTCATTTTCTCGTGGTGTCAGAAGCTCTGTGCTCTCTCTGACCCTTCTATGAGGTAAGCTTAGCCATCAGACAGCTTGTCTTAGCTGTCGAACAGATACTTGGAGCTAACGGGTGCATTCTCTTAGCCACTGGGTGGATTGCACTGTGACCTAACTTTTCTAGGCTAGTAATTACCCACCCCTCACCGTTTTCCTTTCACCAGAACTAGCTCACTCTGGACACCATCACATGAATGACAATTGAATGGTGTTCACCTCTTTCTCCATTTTGTGTCCGTGCCCTCAGCATAGAGACGGGAGCTTAAGAGCTACCTAGTACTGATTTCTTAGCCTGAAAATGCCCTTTCCAAGGCATCTCCCCAAACAGAACTTGTAGTTGTTGATGCCGTCTGCTTTGTTGCTCATTTCTCTTTTTAACAAAGATTTCCTTTTATTTTATTTTTTTTTTAAATTCTGATCTTTGAAGATTATTTTCCCTTTGGAAGTGATTGATGGAAAACACGTATTTTTGTTTTCTTAGATTTAGTTTGTTTGTTTGACTGTTTCGTAAATCTCTTCTCCTCTTATCATTTAGCATTTTTATTTTTGTATGTATCACAAGCTGTTTCAAAGCGTTTGGAAGTATTTGGATTGTACTGTCATAACTCAGCGAGACGCGTCCACCCTGGGCAAGCCCATCCCTGTACAATGACAGCCTTGTGGAGGTACTTTAACTCTGTGTACACATGGCCCAACAAGAATCTTTATGATTTTTTTTTCCCTTCAATTCGTGGGAAACATTTAAAAATTTTTCTTTCACTTTGCACCTGTATACTAACTTCTCTTCCAAGAATATTTAAGCTCTAAGCACTTTCCAATCATGCCTTGATTAGCTGCCAGCATAGCCGTGTTTATAATGGAGGAGCTAAGGCAAAAAGAGCCAAAATTTCAGATTCATATTAAAAAAAAAAAAAGTTGCTAACATGAGAATGCATTCCTGGCTCTTAGCCTCTTCCAGCTTCTCTTCAGGAGGTATCGTGCTAGGTGGATAATTGGGAATTACTAGTTTAGTTTTTCTTGAACATGTTTCTTTTCATTTGGAACATTAAGTTGGGTATGATTGACAATGACTGATACGGACACTGAGAAATATTTTACTCAAAAAAAAAAAAAAAACCACGTATCTATAAATAACCCGAGACCAACAGAAATAATGATGGGCAAAGAAGCTCAACAAATTCCTAAAAAATAGTCAGTGTGCTGTGACAACTAGGAAGACATTTTATAAGGAAACAGTGTTAAGTAGCAGGTCCAGTAACGCTAGCGTAAAGATTGAATTATTGGACACTGGTGACATTTTCTCAAGGACTTGGGTTTTACGGCTCAAGACTTCACCCTGTCTAGCTCTTGCTGCTTCCTGGTGGTACCCGTGTTCGTCACAGGGGATTACACACAGAGCAAGTCTGCCTCCGTCGAGCTCGTTGAGAGCCTTGTGATGAGCGGAGTTTTACAGGCCGCTAATGTCGAAAGCAGGCATTCCCTCCCTCCCTCTCGCTTCTGCTGTTTGTCATTGACTGTGTACCGTTAATTCTGTGTCTGTACGCGCCTTTCCCTTTCTTGTCCTGCAGTCCCTTGTCACTTTTATTTTTACTTAATGAATAAAGCGAGTTGTTATGGGCTAGTTAGTTCTTCACCCGTATTTAAAGTGAGATAACTTCCGTACGAGTGAATTCCAGACGTGGGGTGTAATATATTCATATGTGCACATGCTTGTTTACGGTTCTTCCATACCTCCATGCTGGTGAGACACAGATTCCGTTCTTAATTGCCCTGTGTGTCTACTGCACTCAGGCAGCCAGGGTGCGAACCAGGGTTGGAGAAGCTGGGGCCGGGCCAGCACAACCCGGAGGGGCTGCTTCCCTAGCCTTATGTATTATCTTGGTTGGTTGGTTTCTTCGTTTTTTTTGTTTTTTTTTTGTTTTTGTTTTTTTTTTTTTTTACTAAAGATTTTTCTATTGTTTATCTCCGTAGTCATCAATTAATTGAAGAACTAATTTATACGCATTATGAAATTCCTCTTACTTGCTATATACCATCCTAGGTGGTTGTTTTAAACCAAGTTTAAAAAAAATAGTTTTTAAAGGTCCATTGAAGCACAAATTATGTCCCTTTGTAATATAACAATTTTATTCTTTGAGAATTTTATACAATGCGTTTGATCATCCTGAATCCAGGCTCTGCCAGCCCAGGTCCTCCCAACTTCACATCCTCTCTCTCCCTCTCTCCCCCTCCCTCTCTCCCTCTCTCTCTCCCTCTCTCTCCCTGTCTCCCTCCCTCCCTCTCTCTCCCCCTCTCCCCCCTCTCTCTCCCCTCTTCCTCTCTCTCTCTCCCCCTCTCTCCCCTCTTCCTCTCTCTCTCCCCCTCTACCCCCCCCTCTCTCTCTCTCCCCTCTTCCTCTCTCTCTCCCCCTCTCCCCCCCCTCTCTCTCTCCCCTCTTCCTCTCTCTCTCTCCCTCTCTCCCTCTTTCCCTCTCTCTCTCCCTCTCTCCCTCTCTTCGTCTCTCTCTCCCTCTCTCCCTCTCCTCCTCTCTCTCCCCTCTTCCTCTCTCTGTCTCTCTCTCTGTCTCTCTCTCTGTCTCTCTCTCTGTCTCTCTCTCTGTCTCTCTCTCTGGCCGTGTGTGGGGCCCACTCCACTGGACCACGTTAACCTATCAGGGGCCACACCCTTAAAGAGAGCCACACTGCATTCCTCGGAAGCCATCACAGAGACCACCTCCTCCGTCACGGCTGTGTACTCGTCTGGCTCCCATGCTGGGATGTTGGCTGGTTTGATTTTGTGCAGGTCATTTCTCTGGCACTCAGTTTCTGAGAGTTGCTAAGTGTAGCCGTTGTTCAGGAGATACTTTGTTGCATCTGTCCTTCAAGGTCTGACTCTTACAGTCTTTCCAGGTCCTTTTTTTATAGTCTCCAAGACTTTGTGGGAGTACTTGTGTGCATGTGCATGAGTGAATGTGTGTGTAAACGTGTGTATGTGTGTGCATGTATTATTTGTGTGTATGTGTGCTTGCACAAATGTGTGCATATATGTATGTGTGTGCATGTGTGCATATGCATGTGTGTGCATGTATGTATATTTGTGTGTGTGTGCATGTTTGTATGTGTGTTTGTGTGTGTAGCATAAGTGTGTTCATTCATGTGTGTGCAGGCATGTGTCTGATACTGCTATTTCTTGAGCTGATTTAAAGTCTTTCGAATGACTTTTGAAATTATCTTCAAAGTGTATAGAAAGCGATGCATAACTGGATTGATAATGGGGGCAAAGAGCTTCAAAACCAGCTAAACTCAGCAAATCCAGGGTAGGTGGGAGGTCCAGTTCCTGTGTGGGATGTAATCGCTGGAATCTCTTCCCCGGACCTTCCTTGGTGAACTTAGTTACAGCCACAGCAAGTATAAAGCAGAAAACATGGCTGCAATCCTGAACTGGGAAGTGTTTATACTTTCACCCAGATAACATAACAAATTTTATAATACAAAGAAATGTTTATTAACTGAAAGTGAAGAACTATGCCCTTGTAATCTCTGGTAAATTATACTTCTATAAAATATGTCTTATTAGGAAAAAAAACACACACACATTAAAAAAAAAACCCAAAGCCCATGGTTTTAAATGTTTGTTGCTTTTTTATTTTTGGTTGTGAAAAGATAAAGTTCAAAATTACATGATGATAGAAAACAAAGAAGCTGAAATGGTTTCTTTTACATCCTGCTGCTGTGTAGTAAGGCCCTTCCACCCTCAAAACCGCCCCTGTCTCCCCGAATTTCCCATGGAGAAGCATCAGGCTTATGCCCTGTCATTTGACGTGGTCAGATACTGTCTCTGCTTTGCACTTGTGTGCCTCAGGGATGATTCCAATAGGATAAGTAACTGCGCATGTGGATCTAGAGGCCGTGTGAACTCCATCATTTCGCGTGTATCAACTTGTCGCTCTCAGAAGCTGTGATCATGTGTGCCTCCACGTCTGTGGGAGGGTTTATCCCGGCGGTTCAAGTTACACATGTTGACCAAAGGACTCTCGCTGCAGTATCTTCTCGCGTCCGGTGATGCACACACACACACACACACACACACACGTTTGGGACATACTCAGTGGAAATGAATCTAGCCCTGGGAGAAGTGGGAAGTAAAGAACAAATTATCCTGATTCTGTTTATTACAATGCTCCTGGAAGCCCCTCCCCTCCTTGCAGAGAGGCTTACATGCAACAACACACACGCCAAGAGCCTTGCATTCGTGGAAATGGGCAGAACTAAGGCAAAGCCTTCTTTATAATGAAATTATTTTAATACCTCTCAGGCAAGAAATTAGTTTCATCAAGAAAATTGATTTAATTTAGAAGAGACGCAATGTTTATAGCCATAACCAGGTTTAACATTTCCTCTCCGTCCCTGGATCAGAAAATAGCTTCTAACCAACAGCTAGGTGCAAATCGATTAGTTCAGTTTAAGGTTTTCAAATTTTATTAATATCCCACCCATCTCAGCAGCACTTACTTTCCTGTGCAGATCTCCGAGACTCTTCCTTCAACTTCACAAAGTAGACAACCCACTTGTGACCATAGGCAGACTGCCCACAGCCCAGGATCCTCTTTTCAGCGGGAATGATTTGGGTTCACAGAGCGGGACTGGGGCGAATGGCCGTTTTGTAGGGGGAAAGCACGCATCTTTTGGTGGCCTTAATTTTATCTTCTCTGCTCCCACTCTTTGATAGCCTTTTTTAAAAAGTGGGGCTGCTTAGCGGGAGTACAGAGTGGAGCTGTTTGCAGTGGGACTACTGATTCTGTTCCCAATGCCTTTCTTTAATTACAGTCACAAATTTTAGAGGCTGATTAATTCTCATGAATCATCCAATGCTCACTGTATGCTCAACACCCAAATTGAGGGGAAATCCAGAATATTGATGGCCTACACATGGCATCTTTGGTGTCTGCCAGGGCTTCTCTGTGCTGTGGATCGTAACAGTGTAGCCTGTCAGTGGCAGCCGTAATGAGCTTGAGTATTCCACGGAGACTGAGACAGAGGCATGTTTTCTGTATCATCCCCCAGAGATGCCTCTGGTCACATGAATACTGCAAAGCGGCGAAGAAGCTAATGCTTGCGGACCCTACCTTGTATGGAAGCCCGAAAGCAGTGGGTGGGTTTGTTTCCAGACTTCCCTTCCCTCACTGTGAGTTCAGGTCCCAGCTGCTATCATCCCGTCCAGGAGAGAGAGATTATTTATTGTCCCCAAATCGGTTGTTGTTTTTCTTCTTCTTTAAAAGAGAATATTCTATTTTAAATTTTCACACGAAGGGTTCTCAGATATTCAGACAGAAACAAAGAGGCTTTCGCCGTTAGATGGGCAGCGCGCCTGGTGAATCTAAAGTCAGTATTAAGAGGTCTGTAAGTTGCGCTCGCATGTGAGTTCATTCTGGATGGTAGATCAACACACAATGGACTTGGATGTATTGAGAGATGCTATTTTTAGGTGCATGTGGTTTTAGGTAAATGTGGTTTAGGGACATCATGCTTCATTTTTGTTTTAATGCCAAAGAAGAGGGCTTCATTATAGACATAATAGAAATGTCGACTACGAGCCTTTAGTTTTGCCTGGGCAGGATTTGACTACTCCACATTTATAAATTCAGAGGCCACTTCATCGGTCCTTCTTTAATTTTCAGGCACCACCTAAGTCATTACACTTAAGGAGATACCCAGTCACCTGGTCTCACTGAGGACTAGTGTGACCTGTAGTAGGGTCCATGTCATTAGGAAAAGTCCATGCCATGAGCTTCTCCAGGTGAAAATGTCCATTGTGTAACAGATGTAATGGAAAGGGTGGAATACAGGAAAAGCAATGTATCCAGCATAGGTAAGTGCGGAGCAAACAGGCACTTGGTATTTCATACCATTTTGCAGAGAATTTATTCTTGTTGCCACCAAGGGTAACTGTTCTGGGATGAGGTTCTGTAGTCTTGACTGTGCTGTGATGCAGTTTACTGAGACTTTGGAGGTAGAAGAAGATGTTTCTCCCCCTTTTATTTCTTTTATTGATTTTATTGAAGGAGGAAAACGGGCAACCAACTTCTTGCATAAGCAAGGAGCTGGGCCAAGAAAGCTGTGTATCGAATAAATAATTTGAATACTCGCACATATTTCAAGATTTAATGTTGGTATGTGAAATACTTGACATTTAACTTTGAGATGTGGTGTAGCCCTCTCTCCATACGTTACATTTCTGTTCTAGGAACTGGTTTTTACAGATTCAGCAGCCACCTCATGCAGTGAACTGTCAGCATCCAGCCATATAAAATGGGCCGTGGACAGGAGGCAGTGGCAAGTAGGATGTAGCAGAGCACAACACAGAGACTCCAACTCGGGGCTGGGGCTTAGAATAGTTTGGGTCCTTCTCCATCTCCTCCATCTCCATCTTCTCCTTCTCCTTCTCCTTCTCCTCCTCCTTTCCCCTTTCCTCCTTCTCTTCTTCCTCTTCCTTTCTCCCCTCCTCCTTTCCCTTTTCCTCCTTCTCTTCCTCCTCCTCTCCTCCCCTCCTCCTCCTTTTCCTTTTCCTCCTTCTCTTCTCCTCTCCTCCCCCTCCTCCTCCTTTTCCTCTTCCTCCTTCTCTTCCTCCTCCTTCTACTCCTCTCCTTGTCTTACATTAAATGGATCCAATGGCAAATATGAACATTTTAATTTTTGAGCTATGATTTGGCTATGTTGCTTTAAAATAAAATACACATCGAATACAGACAGTTTACTATGGATTCACCCAGCACATATAATTTTTGTTTTGAAAGCAATAGCCAGGCAGTAAATAGGACTTTGGGGCATGTCACATTTAAGGGTCTCTTTATATAGCACCATAACTTTCTGTCTATAAAAAGATACATACATTTTGCTAAAATTAGCATAAGGCCTCGTGTCTGGAGCCTCATATCCCTCTGTGGCCATGTGGTTTTATTCCTATGTCTCCGCCACCATCACCAAACGTATATATTTGGGGCACTGGCTTGGGAGGGAATGGCAGGTTAAATCTCCTTTTGAAACACACATGAAGAAATCTCATTAAAGGAAATTGCCCACATACCCTCGGACCGCATTCTGCTTCTGAGAGTTCATGGGGGAGACTTTATTTTCTTGTCTTTTACTGCTGAGTTCCACTTCATCTTAAGTGTCACTCAGCAGATCCCTTGCTTCCCAGGGCCAGTTCAGTGGGAAGTTTTTCAGGAGTTTAATGCAAGGAGCTAATCGTAGCTGCAGGGCTTGGCAGGGCCATAAATGCTAACCCAGGCAGCATCACCTGGTCACATGGCAATGCTTCCCAGAGACTCCTCTGCCTTTAATGTTCTCTCCCATGCTGGTGACTTCTGCATTCAAGAGCCCTAAACGCCAGGCCCACCAGGCCGAGGTGAAGTCAGAAGGAAAATGAAAAAAAGATCACAGTGCAGCTTGGCACAATGACAGAAATCTCACATCTTTCACTGATGATAAAATTTTGTATTTTCATAGTGTTAATTTTACCTCGTTTTTCATCATCTCTAAGCAGAATTATTAGCATATGTTGGTGACTATGTCCTCTCTTTTGTTTCAAGAATGATGCTCGGAGTGGAGAAACTCTGGGCCTTGATGAGCAGTTCTCTCAATGATTGCAGTTAAGTCAGGTAGGCTTTCCAGATCCAGGAGAATGCAGTGGCTCACATCTCCTTATTCCCCCCCACCCCCCAGAGCCTCCTTGCGATAAGTCACAGTTGGAATGGAACACTGAATGGGAATCAGGTCAGGGTTCTTCAGGCGCCTACCTTTGCCTCCTGACCTGACCCGACCCAAAGTTGGTATTTCAATTGTAGCTACTTTATCAACAGATAAGGGGTGGTGTGTTTGTTCATGTGTTAGGAGATTGTAGTCCCCACTTGTGACTATGCACTAGTGAGTGTCTGGGAACTGAAACTATAGAGGAGATACAATCCAAATACCTGTCTTCTGTCTGTCTGTCTGTCTGTCTGTCTATCTATCTATCTATCTATCTATCTATCTATCTATCTATCTATCATCTATCCATCCATCCATCTATCTATCTGTCATCTATCATCTATTATCTATGTCATCTATCTATCCATCCATCTATCCATCATCTATCTATCTATCTATCTACCATATTACCTATTAAATCTTTCTATTTGATCTCAGAGTGTGAGAGCTGAGTAGAAACCCTGCTTTGGCACACACAGCACTATACCAAGTACAACATAGAATTGAGTTTCTGTGGAGATTAAGGGTGGGTTAATGTTTTGAGAGGTGTAAAGTGTACACTGTAAATGATGGGAGAGGCATTTGGCATGGAGAGTCTGCACAGAAGGGTCCTTGCAGCTTACTGCGTGGAGGATGGCGGTGGGAGCGGCTACGCGCATGGCCCTTGCACAGAGCTTGGTCCCTGCAGACTCTCGCCTTTCTGCCCTTCTGCCCTCTTGGCTTTCTTGCTCTTCTTCTCGGCTCTTCATCCAGGGGGATGAATGCATGCGCCGGTATCCTGCCTAATCATTCTATTTCATTCGCTTGCTTATGCTGCATGGAGTCTGAAGGCAAGCAGATTGGGTTTCCATGTGCCCTTAACTTGGGGGAGCCTGACTCACCCAAGGAGCAAGACCCAGCCGAGGTCCCTGCTCACAGACGTGGGCATTGCTTCTCGGTTTCTGTGGCACCGTGGCTCTCCCAGGCGTGGCTCTCCCAGGCGTGGCTCTCC
This sequence comes from Cricetiscus sungorus, assembly GCA_030556225.1. NCBI lineage: Eukaryota > Metazoa > Chordata > Mammalia > Rodentia > Cricetidae > Cricetiscus > Cricetiscus sungorus. Next base: position 49,092,491 of record JANBXA010000735.1, on the reverse strand, counting down.
CAGGCGTGGCTCTCCCAGGCGTGGCTCTCCCAGGCGTGGCTCTCCCAGGCGTGGCTCTCCCAGGCGTGGCTCTCCCAGGATGTGAGCAAGAACAAGCTTGCCTGGAGGCTCTTCTGGTGTCTCTTCTAACCCTTGTCACTTTCCTTTATAGCCTCAGCTAATGTCACCCTCAGAGGCACCAGATAGATACATATGGGGCAGCTCCTCCCAACAAGAGTGTGAGTGGGAGTGGGAGGTGGGTGGTGAGAGAGAAGGACAAAGCTGGAGGCCACTGTGACCCCTGCATTGGAAGCATTAGTCACTGAAATGCACAGCCTCACCTTCCTTATGATCTTGGGTGAGAAATAAGATGGGCAGGGATTCCCTTTCATCTATTCTGATCACATTTGAGTGATTCTTGCAATCAAATAAAAATCTTTAAATTTTCTTTTCAAATATCACTTAAAATTTTATTTTTGTGTTCAAATTGTGAAAGATCATCAGTTGTGCTTGAGATGATGGGAAACTCATCGGAAACAGCATGGACGTTATCCCGAGATCGGCCGTTGAGGTGGTTCAGAGGGTAGAGACATTGCCACCAAGCTTGAGGACTTGAGTTTACCAGAGCCCACAAAAGGACGGACTCCTAAAAGTTGTCCTCTAATCTCCACCTTGATACCTACCCTGGCAAATAAATGAATAATGTAAGATTTTCTTTTAAAAAGAAATTACATACTCAAACGGCTTTTGTGTTACAGTTGTCCGGGCAAGATATTTATTTACATATGGACTCGCTCACTGTGTCATTGGTGTCAAAATGAACTGAATTACTTCATGCTTTGGAAGATACATTTGACTCTAAATTTCATCTTCAGGACTTCTTAAATATGTAGCCAGTGACTCTGGGTGCCGTGCAGTGAATGGATGGGTGCCATGCAGTGAATGGGTGTGTGGAAATGTGGAGAGTGTCCTGCGCTCGGTGAGTGGATTAGGGCATCCACAGGCACCTCTAGTGTCCCACAAGCATGGCAACAGTCAGAAGACAAGTTACATGGGTCCACTACCTGTCAGGCCATTGCTACCTTTGACTCCCAGAATGCCATGCAAAAAGACAGCTACTAGCTTTAATTACATTTTAATCTTAAATCTTGTCACATTGGAGGCTTAGTTTTAAAAAGTTTATGTGTATTAGGCCCAAATGCATGAAATAGCTAACTTTGACTATGGAAACTTAAATGCATATGAACGTATGCATCCAATAATGATAATAACACAGATTATTTTTGTGTACTAGCCTCCATCCCTGGTTACATTGCCACAGGTAAGAAAAGAAACTAAAACACACATAATTGAAAGATGCTTGTGAGAAGACACACAGCTCTTGGTTCTTTTGCGGGTCCTGTGTGTATGTCTGACTACAATAATCCATCATTTTGGGCTAAGACACATGGAAGCCAGGTTTTCTCTAAGATGATTTAGCTCTGAAAACAAAAGGGGACATGGTTGGGGGGGATGTATAGGACAGATTCGTTTAGGACTCTTGTTGTTGTTTTATATGTGCCTTTAGTTTTAGATAAACCAGAGATTTTCCATACCCCTACCCCTCACCCCACCCCCACACACATTCAAAGTCTGGCGCCCTTAAGTAATTGGAATAAATGTGAACCAAAAATAAACTTAGAAAATATAAAATTATTTAATCTATGCTTCTGAGTTGCCAAGCTTTACTCATAAGATAGATTTAAAATCATCGTTTAAGTGCTCTGCATGGTTGTAGGCAACTTGAAAAGAGAAAGTAGATTTCCCAAGACTAGAGCACAAGAATGGAGTCAGTCAGAGAGAAGAGCGGCTTCCTGACATCCTGGTAAGAGGCAGCGTGAGGGAGGAGCGGACGCTGCCGTGATGGACAAAGAAAATGATTACAAATAAATGAATGCAGGTGGGTTCAGGCCCCAGTGGGCTAGCGGTCCCGCTGAGCGTTCCACCACCACTGAGCGTTCCAGAGCCTAGCAGCAGTCCCACTGAGTGTTCCACAGCCTAGCGGTCCCACTGAGCGTTCCACAGCTCGGGGACACTCAGCACCATTGACATTGAGGGTGAATAGTAGGCCCCGGTGCACCTGTGATTCAGAGGACATTGCTACAGTGAGTGATCTTAGTTTCTGTCCAGTCTGTCCTCTCACTATTCCCTGACCTACCAGGATGATGAACATAATTCCTTGTCATTTGTGCAAGGTCCCCTGCATCAGGGGGACATATCAAAGCCTGATTAAAAAAGAAATAACTTTGCTCAGTGTATAACTGCATTGCATTGCAGCCTCTCAAACTTCTACATCATATGGGATGCTTCTTTTACAGTCAGTCCTCTCCAGCGTGGCCAGGAAGTGTGTGCCGTATGCTAGGGAGCTGTGTCTTGAGCCTATACTATGTTGGCTGCATGGTGCCTATCAGTGTCAAATCTACTGTCCAGTCTCCTTAGCTTGATAACTGACATCATCTTCAGTTTCCTGGGGGAAATTAAGGCAGAGTAGTCAGAAATAGCCACAGCACCATAGCAAGAATGAGAAAGTTGACTCCAGCATGTGTGTTTAGATCCAGGGAGCAAAATAGAAATGGCGGGCCACGGAACAGTGGCAGCCTCCCTGCGGATTGTGCGTGTGTGTGTGTGTGTGTGTGTGTGTGTGTGCGCGCGCGTGTGTGCGTGTGTGTGCGCGTGCGTGTGTGTGCGTGCGTGTGTGTGCGTGTGCGCGTGCGTGCATGTGCGTGTGTGTGTGTGTGTGCGCGCGTGTGTGTGCGCGTGCGTGTGTGTGCGTGCGTGTGTGTGCGTGTGCGCGTGCGTGCATGTGTGTGTGTGTGTGTGTGTGTGTGTGTGTGTTGGATAGGTGCACACACCTTTGTGTAAGCACATAGAGGCCAGTGTTGGGTATCACTCTCTGCCTTATATTGTGATGTAGGATCTCCCAGCGAGCCTGGAACATTCTGTTTTGCCTAGACTGAATTGCCAGAAAGTGCCAGTATTTCTCGGGGTGTACAGGTTTTAACAGCCAGATGCTGGCATACCTAGCTTTCTTCTGAGTACTGGGGATCCCAACTCAAGGCCTCGTGCCTGTGAGGCAGTCACTTCATGCCCCGAGTGTCCCCCAGCCCTAGGATTGTCCTGGGCAGCTGAGCTACTCAGCATCCCCCCCCCCCTTTATTTAGGAGCACTTTCCTGGATCACCTAAGTGCCTAGCTTCGATCTGTTTCTACTTGAGTCTGTTGGAAGAGAATCCTCTGTTCTGCTCTTTCCAGGGATCTATTTAAAACCCTGTCTGGTTATCAGATGCCAAGTTTGCATCCAGGCCCTCCGTGTGCCCGCTCCACCATACCACATGGCAGCACGCAGCAAGACTGCCAGTGTCATCGTGGTTTTCAGTGCCCCAGATTCAGAGGATGGCTATCCTTTGCCAACAAGGTGTTTCCTTCGAGAACACGGAGGCTCTAAAAGACGGCTTTATGGGAGTGAGGCTGCTTGCTTGGAACTAACTCGGTTCGAAGGGATCATTGTTGTCGGTGGTGTTTTATTAATTCTTTGAGAATTTCGCATAGCATCTTCTGATCACATTCTCCCTGTAACCCTTCCCACCTACCCACCTCTCCCAACTTCTGTCGTCTTCTCCCCCACCCCAGCTCACTGACTCTGCATACTTTGGGGTGTGGGCTATCTGCTGGAGCATGGACAGCTCACCAGCAGCCACAGCTTTAAGGAAAAGTGTTCCTCCCTCTCCAGTAGCCATCAGCTGTCCACAGCTTCTAGGCTGGAGGTATGCACAAGCTTGTTTGCACCAAGAGGTGCTTAGCTTTGAACTCTGGGCTGCCAGTCACTTAACTTTCTCATGTACATTTTCTCAACTGTTCTTCCTTCACCCTGTTCTGTGATTTGCTTCTTTAGCATGCCATTAAACATTTATTTCTGTGTTTTGTGAGCTTTTGTGTGTGTGCGTCTGGGTGTGTATGCATGCACACCCGCACACACGTGTTTCCCTATCCACGTGTAATGGGCACGTGTAATGGAAATGGGTACTCTCCCCTCCACCACGTGGGTTCTTGGGATTGTACTCAAGTCCCTGGTCTTGGTGGAAAGAATCTTTCCCTGCTGGGCTATCTTGCCAGCCCCTGTCATAATTATTGCTTTTCATATTCATAAGTTTTTATATTATACACTTTTGCATATTAAATTTTATTATATTTCCTTTGTCCTCACATATACAGTTTTTAAGGTGGCCCTGTTTAGTTCTGGTTTAGTATTTTATCTGTTTTCTTTGCTTGTTTACAGGAGGCTAGGATATTCTCTGGACAAGCTGTGTCCTCCCCCTAGCCTCCTTCCCTGGATTTTAGGGATGATTTATTTTACTTTACTCTTTTCTTTTGTGTGACTGTGATGTTTTACCTTTTAGCTTCTAGAATCTTGTCTTTCATCACTAATATCAATGTAAGAGAAGAGCAGAGAAATCCATGCTGTGGGTATTTTACTGTTTTATCCTTCTTCAGCCTACCCTAAAATTCCAGCTGTCACAAACTTACCCTACCGAGATGGCAAGCAGAGGGGGAGGGCAGGCTGAACCCAGATAATGTGTGTGATTACACTGGTTGCTTCTGCTTGCTATCAGTAGAATGCTGCGTGCAAGAGGGTGGGCTTGGCACCTCCACATCCCCTGAGATGCCCCAGAAATGGCGATAGTTTGTGAATTCTTTCTATCTGTATGTTGTTAAAAAAAAAAAAAAGATCTGCAGGCCACAAGGACTAGTACACAAGCCTAGTACACAGCTGCTTCTCAAAGCTACTGCACAAGGCATCGCCTCCAAGTTTTACATGTCAAGGGCGAAGCCTCCGGGTTTGGCCAAGAACTCTTCCCGTGAACTTTTGCTGCTTTGCATATTGTGTGGTGGTGTGTGTTGGTACATATGTGTACATGCACACCATAGTACATATGTGGGGGTCAGAGGACAACTTGAGGGCCTTGTGTCCTCCTTCCGCCATGTGGGTTTCATCAGGTTTTCAAGAGTGACGGTGGTACTTTTATTGGCAGAGCCATCTTGCCAACCCACTGTATTGTGGTTTTAATGGTCAGAGTTCTTCCCTTGAAGGCTTCTTCTCATAGTCTGTCCACTTTGCTATCTGTAGTTACTTGAATTTTAATGAATTACTATTAATTATGTATAAATTTCTCTCTGTGTCAAGAAATTGTTGTTCAGCTCTCACAGTCCAGCATTGTTATGGACTGTCATTTTGATTTTGCAGCTGCCAGTAGTAAAATTCCCTTTGATGAGATTGGAATTTTCTAACCCTGATAAGGACTGAAAGATTAGTAAAACATATTAAGCATTTTGGAGGATATTACATGAGCAGAATGTTACGTAGACAGGAAGAAGAAAGTTGTTAAGTACAAAAGAGGTAAGCCACTGTGATGCTGGAAGAAAATGATGTGGTCTAGCTGGTAAGAGTAGACCCAGAAGAGAACACACAACAGCTCTGAAGTCAGAATGGGACAGTGTAGGGTACACGACAGACAGGCGTGGGCCACATGGATTTGTACACTAGCTGTAAAAGTTCGAGAATTACACAATCCTCAAAGAGTTGATAACCTTGTTGGAGGTGCGCAGGTCCTAAAGGCAGTTATACCATCATGGGTTTTGAATTCTTTGACACATGTTATATAATTACATACTCCAAATACCCCCATGGAAGAACCAGGGTAATTATTTTTCTTCATGGAAACAAAGTTCAAAGAGATACAAAATGTTTTGTTTTGTTTTTTGTTTTTTAACATATATACTTAGTTGTGCTTTCTGTTTTAAGTGTCAGAAATGTGATTTCCGGATTTTTAATTGCTGGTCTCAGGTCATGTCTTCAGTTCAGTGGTAAATGGCATTGTCACATTAGTCAGAAAATGTCCTGGGGAATTCTTTCTTGTCTACACAAGAGTGCACAGAGAGGTCTAAGGCAGGATTCTAGAAAACTGATATGTATTTAAGTTGATTGCAGAATTTATCGATAACACTGGTCAGATTGCCCTTCAGCTGAGGGTGGTTGCTTACCTGAACCCCCTTTTAATGCCATGATATTTTCTGTTGTTTCAACTATACCCGTAAGGCTTCTCCCCTGTAGCCGATTGTGGCTGAGTTTATTCGAACTTAAGTCATTCATTCTCACTACACAGGAGAGAGGTAAGGGCGTCGGTTGTCAGACATCGTCCTCAGAGAATGGCTCATCTCACTCTCTAGTTGAGTGGATAAATAACAGAGTGCTCTTAATGTGCGTTAGACAACAGGGGTGGTGGTGGGGGGACCAGGTTTGTCACCAAGCTGTCAAAATAAAACCATGTGAAGGCCAGCAGGCACAGGTCAGGTAGGCAGAGGTAACGATGGGCTTGGGTGATCAGTGTGCCCCATGATAGAGGCAAATCTGGAAAAAGAGAGAATAAGAGTGGCCAAATCAATGCTCGGCGCAAGGACTTGGATGTTGTAGCAGTGTTTGCAGGTATCAAAACAGCGACTGCACCGCAATGGTTATCTGCCATGAGCATGAACTTGAAGAGTAGAGAGATGCAGGCATGAGGACCCTCAACTGCAATCTCATCACCCACATGAAAGCCACAAACAGCGACTACAAACACAGAGGATCCTACGGATTCATTAGCGGGCCTGGTGAAGTCCGGGAGCTCCTATTTTACCAAAGTAAAAACTTTATCTCAAGGCAATAAGACAGAGGAAGACGCGAAAGGTTCTGCCCTGGCTCTGCCTCCATGTATCGATATGCATTACACACACACACACACACACACACACACACACACACACACACTCACACTCACACACACCACACTCACACACACACTCACACACACCACATACACCACACTCACACACACCACACACACTCACAAACACTCACACACACACACACACACACACACACACTGAAGAATAAAGCAAAAATAAACTATGCCCACTGGCGTTTGATGGACCCATCTCAAAGCAAAAGCCTTCCATGAGACCTGAAGAGGAAGTTTCTTGGCTGTGCACTTTCTTGGTCCTCTGGCTTATCCTCTTGAGCTGGTTAGAGAATGTCTTCTAGACAGATGGAGCCCCAGCTGTTTGGAATCCCACAGAGAGTGAGGGATGAGCTCTGGGACCTTCAACATCCAGACGTTTCCCAGCAGCCCTATTACTTCTCAGTGTTACTATCTTTACATGTATGTGGTATACACGCGATTTACTTGCGCACAGGTGCACATGCATGTGTGCATGTATGCAGGTCGACACTGGACATCTTCCTCTATTGCTCTCCACTTTATACAGGGAAGCTGGATCTCTCCCTGAACCCAGAGCGCTCCATTTTGGCTAGCTGGTTACCGAGCCAGCTCCCGGTCTCCATGTCCACGGGGATTATATCCGCCATGCCCACAAACTTTATATGTGTGCTCTGGGAATCCGGACTTGGTTCCTCACAGTCACATGGTGAGGGCTTTACCTCTTAGCTACTTCCTCAGACCCCTAGCATAGCTTCGAATGGTTCATCTTGTCAAGGGCTCGGGAGAGACAGACAGAAGCCAATGTCATGGCTACATGCTTTTGCTATTGCATATTATTATTATTATTATTATTATTATTATCATCATCATCATCATCATCATCATCATCATCATCATCATCATCATCGTTATTATTACTGGGCCAAGGTTTCATGTAGCCTCACATTCATTATGTAAGTGAATTGACCTTGGCTTTCTCATCTCCATGTTTGAGTGATTACATATGTGTGCCACCATGCCTTGTTTCTGCATTGCTGGCAGTGAATGCAGGGCCTTGTGCATGTTAGATAAACACGCTACCCAATGAGCTACATGCCCAGCCTTCTGTCTTGCTATGAATATACTTCTTCATATTTCTATGGACCTTACCAGAAGGCCTCTGTCCAGGTCAAGATTGGAGTATGGCATTAGAACATGGCTCTTAGCTCTGTGGGTGATGGGGGCCTGATCTAAATAAAGGGGCCCGGGATCCTTGGGATGGGTGTTTTGTCCCTGTTTGAACACTGGTACTCAAAGTGAAATGCCTCCCCTATTGTTTGTCCTTATTCTCTCTGTCCATCCATTCTCTGCCCTTCCTAGGCGCTTTCTCTGTGTCCTGCTACCGGGCTTCCCAGGTGTAAACTCCCAATGTTTCCTGTGGTAACCTATGCTTGGGGTGGGAGCAGGAGGCCTCTCGATGCCCTGGCAGTCATAAACTAATTAAAGTAGACAGGAGCCACCAACAAAAGAAAGTTCTCCGTTTCTCTCCCCACCCCTTTCTTTTCTTTTTCTTTCTTTTGACCAGTAAATAGCCAGCTCCTTTGTTCCCGGCTGTACTATTTCATTTCTGTGACCATTGTCCTCATTGTCCCCCAGACAGGAGGGGTCTGGGCCAGGAGCAGCAAGGTCTCTGCTAATGACGGGAAGTCTTTAAAGTTTGCACTGGATTTCATCTTCTCTGTGGGAGTTTTAGGACGTACCCAGTGTTTGATCCCCACTGAGCAACTTTGCTTCTACTTAATTAACGGATCCCCCATTACCCTTTCTCATTGAGAGGCGCACGGGAGGCCCATTGGGAAGTAATTCAAGGCCAATCTGAGCGATGGCAAGAATTAGTGAAGTCAGTTGTTTTAAGGCTAATGCTCGGGAAATAAAGATGTCCCATTTCAGAGATCTCATTTAAAATTTGTGCTCATTTCTCTTTCCTGTTACAGCAGAACAGGTATATCAATGATTTTGCCCCCCAGAGCAGTATAAGGACTACTCGGGGACAATTTATAATGGTCAGGAATATAAATAAAAAGAGGATGGTATTTGAAGATGTAACAATGTTAACGAGCTCTCCCCCCCCCTTTTTTTTTATGACTCCCAGTCTCTTTCTGCCCAGCTTATTAGCCAGGTCACGGCTGTCCACGGCTACTTTTCCAGGGCTCATGAGGCGGGGCTGCTGCTGGGGGATGTTTCAGGGCTGGCTCATTTTACAATCCGGGAGAGGTTAGGTTTTTCTCTTGGGAGGTTGCTTTTGTTCCAAGGGTGTCAGGAAAGTCGCAAATAACACATCACTGGTCAGTACTGGGATTCGGTCCCCCAACCTAGGCTCTTTACCTGTATGTTTCCTGAATTTGCCGGTCTGGACCACAGGGTAGCCCCAGTCACAAAGATGTCTGTAGGGAGGATGCCTGCTTTGCTCACCTTCCTGTCCTAATCCCCCGGCCCTGTGAGCAATGACCCCCTTTATCTAATGAATTAGGAGCTGCTCCTGCCTTGCAACTCAGTTTGCCACTTGGCACTGAGAATCGAAACAGAGCTGTTTAGTGCAGCAGTAAATGGCTCGCCACATTAGCCCCCTGGCATGCTAAGCTATTAGGTTGTTTTACTGTTGTTAAAGTTACATTTGTTAGGTGGAGTTGCTGCCCCTCCACACAAACTGAGCAGAGTCTGATGCCCAGTGGAAGCAGCACATGCATACAATGTGAGCCAGGCGAGACCCAAAGGGTCAGGCCAGCTGGCTGTTCCTCAGCTCAGCGACACGGTCTGGATGCAGAAGTGAGGCCCTGGATGGAAGGCGGTGGCTTTCCAGAGAGGGTGGAGGTGGGGAGGCCACTGGACAGACATGCCACGCTGTGACTAAGATAATTATATGGGCTTGATTAAGCACTCCTTTAGAGTAGTTCTTAAGTGAACCACTAATTGTCAAAGTGCCATCGAGTAAGGAAGGCCAGAGTTGAAGGCTGATGTGGCCAGTGCCCACTAAAGCATACGTTGTAGCTGGACAGTAGGCTAGGACGAGGAAGGAACTGCCCCAATGGAAGGAGAAATAACTATGGTTGTCGAGTGTGTGTGTGTGTGTGTGTGTGTGTGTGTGTGTGTGTGTGAGAGAGAGAGAGAGAGAGAGAGAGAGAGAGAGAGAGAGAGAGCAGTAGACAGACAGTCAGACAGAGACACACATACACAGAGAGGAGAGAGTGTTTCTGAAAGCTAGGAACATGCCAGCAGTATCTAGCTTCATGCAGCCAGCTTGCAGGGTTGAGCTGGCATTTGGTAACTTGGGAGCGGCTGCCAGTATGTGTGTGGTGGGAGAAGAGGGAATAGACAACAAGAAAAACACATAGAGCTTTAAAAAAGATGTAAAGTGATTCACTTCGTGCCATATGGACAAAAATGTTGTCACAAAAATAAGGCCAAAAAATAGTGCCAGGTTAGACTTTTAGTTCAAAAACATATGTATAACCATCCCATGAACATGAATTTTAATTAGTATTTTGATAGAGAGAAACCAGATATTTTTTTTAACCTGCTCTGTTCTTGTTTTCTGTTCCTCTCCCAGTTTTAGCCTCCATTAAACATTCATGTACTGTATGTTTTGTGTCTGCATGAAGAAAAATGCCTTATCCCAGGACTGGTGGGAATGCAAACATCTTAGTTTTCTGTGGCGTACGGAATATCTTCCCGGTGGAGCATACAAGTAGAAGCTCATCTCAGGGAAACCGAGCACTCTCTCAGAGACCCAGGCACGCCAGGGAGGAAGGAAGCCATATGCCTTACTTTTTGTCAGTATAGGCAGCTGGACCCATCCCGTCCCCCACACCCACCATTAACACCAAGCACATCTCGTCTCTCTGGGGTGCCTTTGCAACAAGGGACACATTCCGCTCATATATGTACACAGACACACCATGCATATATATATATATATATATATATATATATACATATATATATACGGTACATATATAATGCATATATGCATATGTTATTATTTGTCAGGACTGCTCAGGGGGAGAATTGACTATAATCATGCAAACCTTTGGTAATAGATCATACAGTTTATTAATGAATAGATCTAATGTATATTCACGTATTTGCATTTCGCTCACCAGCTATGATCTACTTGTTTTTGTGCATGCATGATGTATGCGTATGTGTATGGGTGCCCGGGCACGTGGTGCATGTGTGTAGAGGTCAGAGGTCACTACTGGTGTCCTTCTCTCTTGTTCTCTACCTTATGTTGAAACAGTGTCTCTCACTGTGCCTGAGTCTTGCCATTCCAGCTAGGCTGCTAGCCAACAACCCCTGGAACTCCTGTCCCTGCCCCCCTCTACAAACACCGAGTTCCAGGCGCACGCCTCTTATGCCTGACTCTCCCCTGAGAGCCAGAGGGAAGATCTGAACTCAGTCCTCCAGCGTGCACAGCAGTATTCCACTCACAGAGCCCTCTCCCCATCACTGGCTTGTTCTGCTTCCCCAGGGGATCCGTGATGGTGGCAAGTCCTGTGCTGAACTGTTCCCCCTTAGCGCATGTCACCGCCACTTCCACCTCCAAGTGTGCCCTCAGTCTCCTGAGAGAGGTAACGAAAGGCAATACAGTAAAGTGTGTGTACTCAGAAGCTTGTTGCTTCCAAGAAGGCCGGGCACATCCCAGGTAACCCCACAAAAGGAATATCTGTGCATCAGCTGTTAGTATTGTGAATGATAGACTTTGATAGTAACACTTAGCATTTCACTTGATTATGTCAATGAATTATTAATAATATTAAAATAATAATAGCAAGCCTTCTGTTGTCATTATAAATCAAAGTCTGACAAGGTTTTGCATCCTATAATCCTAGCAGTTGGGAGGCAGAGACAGGAAGATCAGCGGTTCACGGCCATCCTTCATGCACAGCGACTTTCCAGGCAGCTGGGCTGTGTAAGGCCATCAGAAATAGATTCCCCAAAGCAAACGAGACGGCAACAAAGAGTCAGTTAGATCTCGGTACAGAATTTAGGTTATTTCATATTCTCTGCTGGAATCTCCAAGCCTTCCTGGAGGAGCGAGCTTTATTTCAGTCAGATCCAAAGATGAGTGTGAAATCTGCAGCTGTCTTATAAAACGTGAAGTTTATATCCCAGGTAGGGAGGCGGTGGTAACGTCTCTCCCTGTTTCTGTCTTCCCATGAGGACCCGGTGGTCCCTTCCCTGAGGAGGCATTTGTTGAAACCCTCTTGGTACTGGGGGGTGGGGGGTGGGTGGGGTTTGTTGTTGTCTTGTGTTTCCTCTCGAAGGAAGTAGCTATTGTTCCTGTAAATATCATGCTATGGTTTGGCTCTGCGGTGTTCCCAGTTGCCTGTATGTCAAAGACACATCTCCAGGGTGAGGCTAATAGAAGTAGCAAGAAATTCTGAGAGGCAGGGCTGATGGCCAGGCTTAAGATCAATGAGGCTGTGTACAGAATGTATCAGCGACTCTGAACTCAGACTCCTTTTCATCACGTGTAGCCACAGAACAAATAATTTTGCCACATTCTTTCTCATCGTAGGTTCAGGAGCAATGGATCAGCCAGTCATGGCTGAAACCCCCGAAACCTTTCTTCTTTATAAGCTTTATAAGCTTGTCTCAAGCATCTCAAACAGTGGCCTCAAGGTGCAAAGGGAAGAGTTGATAAGGTAGATGTCCATTGCATAAACACTGCAGATAAAATGGTCTTGGGTTTACATACAGGCTGCTCATTTTCAGCAGAGAGAAAGCAAGTTGTTGTAAATACACCTTCTCCCTTTCAGAGCACGCACTCGGGTTTACAGATGCTGGGAAGACTCACCAGGCCACCATGTCAGATTTAGGTTAGCTGGTCCCACAGATCCCCTCATCCTTCTGTGTAAGTGCCTCGGCTTACTTACCAGGCCAGGAAATGGCCCTGAGGAATGAAATCAGGCCAGGCTGGAGGAGCCACAGTGCAACCAAGGCTATGACAATTTTATGGGTGAAATGAGATTTTTTTTTTTACACTTTTATCAGAAACAGACTATAAGGACGATTTCTAGGATCAATACAGTTGTAGCTATCAGGATACTATGATGTTTGCATGCTATACAGGGTACTTAAGATTAATGTCAAGGCCAAGTTTCTGTGTTTCCTTGACTACTAGGGGAACATACAGAGAAACACAAAATGGCCTGAACACTTCTCCGCCTGCGGGAATACGCTGGCCTCTTGTGCCCCGGGAGCCATGGATCTAACCTGAACAACCCATGATGCAAGCCTCTCAAGGCCAAGGTGATGGTTCCCTGCACCTCTATGAATCCGTTGATCCATCCAGATCTTCATCTGTCCATTTCCTTCATCCTAATTCATCCATCTACCCACCCACCTACACATCTATCTAACCCTCTAAACCTCTATACATACATACACACATACATACATACTCTCTCACAACAGCGGTTTTCTGAAAATTATGGGGTGAGCTTTGGAAATACTCCTGGAGGGCTGGAGAGAGTTTGCTCAGTGGTCAAGTGCACGAGACCTTTGGTTTGATTCTCAGCAATGCTGAAGTATAAATAAATGTAGAAGAATATATGTAGTTATTAAATATAACATTAGCTGAAATTGCAAAATGTTGGAAATAATCTAATTCCTCATATATAAGACGCTTGTTGGATAAATTAATATGCTCATATAGTAAAATACCATTCAATAATACAACTAATGAAGACATTCTCTATGAGTCATTTGAAAAGGCTTCCAAGATCCACAGCTAAGTGGAGATTTTAAGTCTTCAGAGAGTATAGGGGATGCTATTGTTTCCATAAGAAAGACAAGCAAATCAGAATGATTACATAAAACTGATCATTTAAACCCATAAACATAGGGGAGAGAGTTGAGCTAGGGAAAGTGTTAAACTATGCCCATCATATGGGCGGGAGAAAACAGGATTGAATACATTCAAATGATGCTGCCTCCACTCACAGTTTTTATTTTTGACCCTTGTAAACATCTCATGTGTTTTAAAAAAGTCAAATTTAATTAGCAGCAATGAGACGGTGCCTGCTAGATTGTAAAAGGAATGGATGGATAGACGACAATCTTTGTGGCTGGAATTGGGGCGATTGCTCTATCAAACCCTGAAAGGGAGGAAAAGGGAGGGAGGGGAGGATGCTGGAAACGATGAAGGAGTGTATTAGGTAGCACTGGTGACGGCCACCCTCGTCCTTCAATCATGCGTATGCCCATCTCCAGAAACTGCCAGGGACCGTCTCCTCCCCTCTTGCAGCCTTTATTGAAAAGAAAGGAGAAGGAATAAAAACTATGACTCTTTTCCTACTTAGAGGCCACAGTTGAGTCAACAGTGTGATTACTTAGTCTGTCGGAAAGAGAGCACAGTGTTCAGATTGTTTGCCCGTGTGTGGATCATAATTGTTCAAGCAACACATTATAGGCCGCGTTACCCGCCTCCTAATAAGCCATTTGTTTTGTTTTTCTCACTTTTATTTACTAAGCAAAAAAAAAAAAAAAAAAAAAAAAAAGCCAATTCTGTCTGCTTTCTACTCCCATGCAATCCAGCTCCTTTAGAGGGGAAGTAGCTTTAGAAGCAAAGAGGTAGTGGTTACTAAAATCATTTTATTAATAAACTATTGCCATCCAAAGGAAAGGCAAAACATGAAAATTGATTGATTTAATGATTTTAGCAGTGAGTATTCCTGTGGCCCAAAGTTTTTAAAGACAGCCTCAAAGTTTTTCTTCTCTAGGTAAGGTTCCTAGATGGTGTGCATAAAATAAGCATGTTTGGTGCAAAGGTGTATGCCATTTAACAATTAGCCAGTATTGCAGTTTCTTATGCCACAGGCATTAGCAAATACTACCTGGGGGCAGACTGGTGTTGTGGGGACTAGTGTGGAGCTCTAGAGTGACAACTTCAACTTCCAGTCATGAGTAAAGGGGAGAAGGGGACATTTGGGTGACACCTCCACTCTGTAGGAAATGTATGTGTGACTTCACCAAAAATACTGGTACCTATGGGTGTCAAAAATGTGACTGCTTATTTTTATTCAAGGGTCCTCTGATTAAATAGGTAAATTTCCAAACCATGTCAGGCAGGGAAAGCCATGTGAGACTTCAGTGAGTATATGGGATGGCTAGGAGAAATCTGGAAGAGAGTGGGCACTCTGTGTTGTAAATGGGAATGGGAGGAGTCACGGAGGCACAAAGAGTTTGTGTCAGCCAGCGGCCCCAGCATTAAAGCTATGTGTCCACTATTTGCCATCTAGCCCTGAGAGAGGGGGGATATCAAGAATAAGGCAGAAACAACAGTTTCTTATACCAAAAGTGATGAAATGCAAGGGCTCCCGTTCAAAGCAGGCAAGGTCTGCAGGTTTATAAAATGGGAATCTGTAGGCTCTATATGCCAATCTCCTGATAATGCTGGCTGATGGCATGAATCCACCAACTGTGAGTCTGGCACAAGCGTGTGTGCCAGAGCTGCATGCCCTTGCGGGTGCACATACCCAGAGAGCCCTCTCTAGAATAGCCTTCCTCCTTTGCTCTCTTATTTACATTTCATCTCCTAGAGTAAGTTCCCATCATTTGAACTTTAGAAAAAAAAATATATTTCAATATTACTTAAGCAAAGATGAGTAATGATGTGAATGGCTTTAAAACAGGTTATTACCATTCAAATACGCTGCGGGTAAATTATATTTTAAAAGGGGGTGTCCTCTGAAACATTCCAAATGGAGACTTCATTCTAAGTAATCAAAATTGCTTTGCTTGTTCAGAGCGGCATTAAAAGCCCCATCCACTAATTGAGTGAAGGCAGGGCCGAAGCAGCCTCGTTCCCTCATTAGATGATCTTGCAGGCACGGCTTGTCATCCTGGCTTGCCTGGCTCAATCTAATAGTACCGCTGGCTCACATTAATGGTAATTCATTATGACACGCTATGTCCCTTCCAGTGCTGCAGCAATGGGGAGCCAGTGG
This sequence comes from Cricetiscus sungorus, assembly GCA_030556225.1. Lineage (NCBI taxonomy): Eukaryota > Metazoa > Chordata > Mammalia > Rodentia > Cricetidae > Cricetiscus > Cricetiscus sungorus. Next base: position 49,076,729 of record JANBXA010000735.1, on the reverse strand, counting down.
GGCATCTGTGTACCCTGCTCTTTCGTGATCCTGGCCCTTCCTTCCCGCTGCAGTTCAAGCATCCACCTTTGCGTAAACCTGCATCCTTTGCCTGGACTGGAGACTGGAGATCCCCCTAGGGGGCTGCAGCCAGCCGGGTCCCTCATTCAGGTTTTATATAAAGATCCTAGGACAATAGACTGAGTCCATATGGAAAACCATAGCGCCTCCTAAGGGGAGCACAGTTCATGTGTGTGTGTGTGTGTGTGTGTGTGTGTACCTACAGAGGTGTGTGCTTGTTTATGTGTTTATGTGAGTGTATGCGTATTGGTGTGTATGTATATATGCATGTGTGTATGTTTGCATGCATGTATGTGAGGTTGTGCATGTAATGAGTGTGTATGCATGTGTATTCATGAACATGTGTATGTACATGTGAATGTGTGTGTATGTATGTGTGTGAGTATAAGTGCGTATCTGTAAGTATATGTGTGTATATGTATATGTGTGTATGTGTGTATACGCATATGTGTATGTGTATGTGGGTGTGTACATGCATATGTGTATGTGTGTATACACTTATGCACATACACGCTATGACTTCTTAGGGAGTAAATATTCTTATTCCATATCAACTTCTAGAAGAATACCCACGAGAAGTATTCAGATGGAATGTGTACAGATGTGATGGTTTCTCCCTCAGTGTCTGGCTGTTCAATACTTTGCAGGGAGCACTGGGTGGAAGGATGGATTGACTGACCCTTTCCTGTCACGGGATCAGGCAGCCCGAGCAGCCAGGATTCAACGTGCCCTAGCAGTGACGTGGCTGGGCATCTCCCTGGCCAATCTAATCTGCATGCTTGTGTGGGTTCATTGTGTTGACTCAGATCGTTTCTTCTGCTGACAGAGGGCTGCCTCGGCTGTACCCAGGCACGGTTGTCAATTCTCTGATGTGGTTTTTCCTGCATGTGTGTAGATCACCCACAGGGGTAGAAAGGTCGAGTGTATTGACTCACACACTCTGCGGGCCGAGAGTGGTGATGTTGCCTAGGAATGAGGTCTGGGACCGTCGTGTCACCCACTGTTTGCAGAGTCCGAGTCCGAGCTCATGGTGGGACCACGGTGTGATTTCCACAATGTTAAAAGCCTGTCTCCTCACACAGCATTTGCTCTCGGAAAATCCAAGATTTGTCCCTTTGGTATGTGGCCTCCACTGGGAGATGGCTGAGTGACATGCAGTGTCCACGATGCTGAGGGCAAAGGGGACAAGACACATGACTTCCTGCTGTGCTCAAACTTCACAGTGGCCTCTGCTTTCCCCAAGAACAGGAATGCGTCCTTGAAGTGGCATAGCAGGTCCTGGGGCACCGGAGTGGCCAACCTTTGTACATTACTAAACACATTGTCATCTCCAGAGTTCACGACTGAGACCGCACAACTCTGCTTTAAAAAGAAAAAGGTGTAGGAATTTCATCGTGTTTTTGTCTGGTCTCATCTTCTGCTTCCCCTGGGGCAGAGCAGACCGGAAGTTCTGCACAGTGTCACCATCACTCTGGCTGAGCTGTCCCTCCTCCTCTTTCTCTGCTTAGAGCCGCAAGAGTCCTCTTGTCCTCTTGTCCCTGTCTTGGTTGCTTCATTTACCTCCACCCTACGTCTTGCCAAAGTCCTCCTTTTTTTCTGTTCTTGTCCCCCACTCCCCGCCCCCCGATAACAAGCAGAAAGCTTGCTGGGGGAAGCCTAGTGTTTTGTTTTCAGCCTTGAGAGCAGGAACTGGGACATAGCAGAGGCCCATCAAGCAGTTTCTAAATGAACCAAGTCTACACTTGTAAACATTTTCGGGAGCATTGCACTTAGGACACAGATTGAGGGGATGGAGAGATGGGTCTGTGGCTCAGAGTGTTGCAAAGGACCTCAGTTCAGCTCCCGGCTCACAGCAGCCTGGAACTCCAGCTCCAGGGCATGCAACACCCTCTCCTGGTCTCCTGTACACCTGCACCTGATGCAGACACACACACACACACACACACACACTCATACACACTCACACACACTCACACACACACACACTCACACACACTCACACACACACACACACACACTGACACACACACACTCACACACACAGACACACACACTCTCTCTCACACACACACACTCACACACACAGACACACACACACACTCACACACACACACACTCACACACACAGACACACACACACTCACACACACACACAGACACACACACACTCACACACACACACACTCACACACACAGACACACACACAGACACACACACACAGACACACACACACTCACACACACACACACAGACACACACTCACACACACACACACACACACACACACACACACACACGCTGGCATGGGGATAATACGAATTAATAAATCTTCTTTTGTTTGTTTTGTTTTTAACTCAGGATGACTTTGAACTTGGTACAGAAGGAGTCAAAGATAATTTTAGTGGCTTACTCGATAAATATTAGTAGGGCAGTCCTGGAAATTCTGTGCCTCCAATCTCAAGTATCTTTTACCCTACCTTGGGCCACCATGAGTGTAACAAGAATTTGTTTGCCACTTGGGGAATATAAAGGGAACTCTCTTTTGGGTCTGTTTTAGCTGTGCTGGGATATGCTACATCTCCATAAAAACTTAGGATCATTTTGTCAAATATATTAAAAAATCAGTTTTTGATAGGATTCTGTGTTGTATCTACAGATAAATTGGTCAAATTTTTCATTTTAAGAATAGTGGGTTTTTTTATCCATGAATATTGGATGTCTTTCTATCCTCAGTTTATGTTTTTCAATACTGTTTTTGTTTGTAATATACACATTTTCTCCCATTATTAAATTTATCCCTATTATATCCTCTCCTATACTCTTATGCATGGGATTTTTGTCTTGAGTTTTCTTTTGCCGAGTGTCGAAGTGTGGTCAAGTACCCTCACTCTTAAGACATCGGATATTTGGTCTAGTAATAATTCAGTGACTTGAACTATTCTAAAGATAAACATTGTTTATAGGAAAACAAAAACAACCAAACAAAATACCAGTTAACGTCTTCCATTCGGTCTCAAAACCACTGGCTGCTGCTGCTTCTTTCCTTGCGATGCCAAGTGTCACCTCTAATCCTGGGTTGAGTCAAGGTGGGGTGAGCGGATGTCTTTATCCTGTTCCCAAACTTAGGGGGACACAGTTTTCCACTGTTGGTAAGCTCTGTGTGTTTCACATGCTTTTCAGCGGGCTGTGGAGGATGGTTCCTAGGCGCCCACGCCGTGTGCTTTTGACAAGAAAGACTGTGGGTCTTGCTTGTCAAGTGCTTTTCACAGTCTCTCGGCATGGCTGTATGTATGATGATGTCACTTGTTTCATTACAACAGCCTTACATTATTTGATATTTAGACACTGAGATAAGTTTTCCTCCCTGGGGTCAATGCCACGTGATTATGATCTATAATTATCCTTAGGATTTAGTGTACTTTGAAATAATTTGAGAAATTCAGAAGCCACAGTCACTTAAAACCACATAGACATTTTTTTGGAATTTAAAGATCAATAAGAACGATAATAAAAACGTAAGTACCCGAACTTGATTTATTAAGACCAATAATTTAGTGTTGTCCAAAAGTGTCATTTTAAATATTATTTTTAAACTCCTTTAAAATTCCTGCATATGTAATCTTCCTGGTAAGACAGAATCATTCCAGGGCAAAAAATGTGTACAATTCCCATTTATTTAATTTAACAATTACATATTTTTTTTTCAAATTTTTATCAGTAAATGCTTGACTACCTTAAAATCACAGAATGTGGTCACTGGGGTGGGTAAGCCCAAAACACATAAACTTCTCACTACAAAAATGATGGCACCATGGTAACATTTTTATTTAGAAAATACTTTGCATTTTTAGCTTCCCTATACATTTAGACGACTTGTAGAAAATGGTAAAGTGACTTAGTTTGAATCAGGTGTTTCTGCCCTTATCATGCTTTTCATTATTTCTTTCCTGGAAATTCTTTTTTATACTTAGTGACTGAGCTGTGCTATGCTGTATGCTAGTAAATACATTTTGATAAATGTGACTGCCTGTTGGGATGATTTCCTTGGAGTTCTCCTGCAAGGATGTTTCCAGTATATTTCAAGTTAACTATAGTAGCTTATAAAAATATTATACTTGTCCATCTCAACAAAAGCAAGCCTGGAATCCCCACAAGATGTACAGACATGTTTGCACAGACATGTGTACACACACTTGCTCCCATGGCTCATCAATAATGTATTTAAAGTGACGTGACTGTCACATTTCTAGAATAGCTAATTCCCATTTTACACTTCAAGTATCACTAGCATCCCACATGCCATTCACCAACAGTTCTTTGGTTATTTTCCACCAATTATCCAATTATCCAGCTGCAAAACGGCACAGTTCAACAAAGTGCACCGTTGGCTATGAATCAGGTCTTGGAGGGGAGGGCGGTTATCAAAGTCAAATTTCTGGAAATTTATTCTAAAACTTGCAGTAGAAATGTTGTTTGACTGACTTCATAGAGCTGAGTATTTGAAAGTACTCTCAGGTCATTTGACAGTTGCTATTAAATTTTTTCTTTGCAGTGTTACGAGAAGCAGAGAGCCGCTTGGACGCCTGGAAGTGGGAGACAGTGACTTGCTGCTCACCAGGTCAGGACTGGCATTGCCATTGTTAATCATTATTTCTGTCATTTGCATGGCTCTCAAATCTCGCGATGCTTGCTTCTGTGACTTCTAAGCTGGAGGTAGTTCTTGCAGGGTTTCTCACGACAGACTGCTCGCGCGCGTGTCCAAACCCCAGCGCTGGGTTACCTGATTTCTAGGATTTGAATATAAAAAAATAATTTAAAGAAACTTCTGTGAGTGGAAGGAATTTTGAAACCTAGTAAGATGCATAGAAAATTTGGTTATGATTGTTCTTTTTATTAAAATATCTTAAAGCGAAGACTTTTTCGAGGAGTTTCCTAGATCCCAACCCTTAAAACTCAGAATGTTAAATTGTGTAAGTGTAGTGGCGAGAGTCTTGTGTTGGGGGCGCCTGGCTTGTCTCCTTCGCTCTATGCTCGCTCTGCCTTCAGGTCTACCAAGAAGGCTTTGGGTGCTCTTGAGTCGACCGCCACGCTAGCAGTGGTTTTTAACTAGCTGATGCTGAACAACATGCATACAATTAAGACTAATTAAAGAATTTCTGCACAAATAAAATGACGTGACGTGGGCAGCCAGAGTCTACTAGGCACAAGCCACTCTGGCTATTTGGCTGTTGGTATGTGTCCCCAGTGAATAGAAGTTTGCTGGCATCTGCCCTGAGGCTTGATGGGAATAAGGCTGATGACCTTGTGTTCCCATTGTCATAAACAGTGATTTTGGCTCTGGCTGCCATGGCTCAGCTACCCATAGGAGACTCCCTCTGTCACTGCTTAGGGTACCAGCAGCCCAGCCCACCTACCCATCTTCTTCATGACACCTTCATAGAGGGTTTTCTGGTTCTCATCACACAGAGAGATCAATTCCCTGTCCTCCTGTTTGATCACATCTCTTCAGGGAAAATGAGTACTTGTGTATGAATTAAGCTTCTGGTTGGCTCTTCTTGAGTACTTCATGGATTTTGTTGTTTTTCCGGCATTGGCTTTAGAGATTAGACAGTTTTTCTAATCGGTCCATGTCTTGAAGGAGTTTCACCTTTTAGTTCAAAGAAAAGTAATTTGAGGAATATCTTGATGTTGTCCTCCACATGCTAGGTAATGATCTTGCCTAGGCCAAATATGAGTTCTACAAAGTGCTATGTTTAAAATGATATGTCTGTTAGATTTATGAATGGTTTTGAGGGGTTGAGAACCACATTTGCATGACACTTCCATAAGGAGTATTCTAGTAATGAACATATCCCAGTTTTCAGTTTGCAGATACTGCTGAGAAAAACACCAAAATCAATCAAGTATAAACTAAAATTGGTAAATGTTCTTGGTGTTCAGATATGGTATAAATCAAAGCTTCTAGAATTTTCCACTCATAACTCTTCTTCTCCTGAGAAATTTTTATGCAATTCCAGTGTGTAGTTATATAAAACAGACATATAAATCAAACATATACTGACAATAAATTATAATGAATTCATCTTAGGCCATTTCTTTAATATGCACACAACTTTGGCATTTATTAAAGCTAAAAGCAAAATCGCACATCAGGATGTGGGCACGCTTATTTATTTATGTACATAAATAATTAAATCCTGGTTGGGCATCTGGTATTACAGGGCATCTTCAGTGGTTTTCAGAGGTGATCAATAGTTGGGTTTTATAATGGGCCATTCTGAAAATGCCTCTTTATATAAATACGAATTAACAAAGTATGCTTAGGGTTATTCCAGAAATTGTTGGAAATTAAAAAACGACATTGCAGAGTGTAAAGATACATTAATTTGATTCTTACTTGTGATGATGGTTGGAAAATATCAAAAGCTCTTTCATAATCAAAACTTTGCTCATGTGAGAGCACAACTGTTTTGTGTGTAGCAAAAGCTCTGCAACCCATGGCATCTGATACTCAAGCGTGAGTCGGGGTGCTCCGGGCAGCATGCTTACTGCGTGGTGTGACATCACACACAGGGGAGAGTACATATTGTGTGTTCATAACGGGGGCTGCAGTGGAGTCTCACCACACAACATCTGTAAGCACAGCTGGGGACACCTCGGGTACATGCTATCCTTGCCTCGTGATTGATGCTTGGCCCTTACAAGTCTGACACCTTCCACTGTGGCCGAGCTTTCCCATCCGCCAGCTTGAGAAGCTGAGATAGAAACAATGACTTAAAATGCAACTTGTTTGAGATTCTCTTGTTTGAAGCTAAATCAAGAAGAGGGAATCGTGTTATCTTCAAAGGCAAGAAGAGCCTTAGTCTACTTACTTTATAATCCTAAACTGCCACCAATGAACAGAGTGTCTGTAAGCTAACAGGACACAGGATGTTAACATGATGACATTCCTACAAACAATGATGTCATCCGTACATGACGCAGTATGTTAACATGATGACATTCCTACAAACAATGATGTCATCCGTACATGACACAGGATGTTAACATGATGACATTCCTACAAACAATGATGTCATCCGTACATGATGCAGTATGTTAACATGATGCCATTCCTATAAACAACAATGATGTCATCCTTACATGACACAGGATGTTAACATGATACCATTCCTATAAACAGCAGTGATGTCATCCTTACATGACACAGGATGTTAACATGATACCATTCCTATAAACAACAGTGATGTCATCCTTACATGACACAGGATGTTAACATGATGACATTTCTACAAACAATGATGTCATCCGTACATGACACAGGATGATGCCATTCCTACAAACAACGATGCCCTCCTGACAAACTATAGAAACCATTTTGTACACCAAGCTCCAAACACATGCAAGTGTGATCACGTTTGGCACCATCACCAGCTTACAGCCTTACAAAGAATGTCACTAACATATTTCACTTCAGAGATCACAGATATTTGAAGAAATCAAGAGCTTTTGTTTGGGGACATCATGATATTTTTTAAGGTGTTGTTTATCAAGAGAAGTTTGAGATAAAAAGACCGTTTTCTATCCATGTAAGGAAAAGCTTATTCTATATAGAAATACAATGTGATGATTAATATATATATGCATTATTTATGTGCTATGTTATATTTATGAGATATACTAAGATGTATATGATATATACTAAGTAGGAAAATAATGAAGGCACTGTACTGCCTAGGGTGGGCCTCTGTTATTTAAACAAAGCATGAGAACACGGAGACGAACCTGGACCAGGGAGAAACGTTAGGCAGACAGGGAGGAGAGGCCCTTCAGTTGGAAGAGCAGGACGGAGCCTGAGCCTGGAGTGTTGTTGAAATGGCAAGCAAGAGGGGCAGAGAAGTACAGGGCAGCCTGGGGACAGTGTTGTGTCCCCACACTCAACAGGGGACACAGTCGAGACTCTCACTTTGAATTAAAGGGGTTTAGTGGACATCTTATGGTTCATATCTTTAAACATCACCCTGACCGAAAGATGATGTGCATCACTTTAAAATACCCTCACAAATATGAATACGTTGTAAGTGGAAGTAGACTTAAGCCAGCACTGCTGAGGGTGGCATCATCTTGTCAGACCCTTGACTACTTTTCATTTACACACCTTTAACGCGGAGAATTTGAGCCACACAATTTGGCTCTATATTACAACTTGTTTTATAAAAGAGACTTCAACTATGATAAATAATGTTTAAAATGGTGGGCATCTGACTAATTGCTTTGCACATCTGAATTTTGCATTTGTTTACCATTCATAATTTTGATGAAAGCTGCACAGCTTTGTGGAAATCCACAAAACTTCTGAATTTTGTTTTCTATTGCAGAGTGGGGTTATTTGAAAACTAACACTATGGTTTCAATATAATTGCCACATGATCTATACGACTGTTCATGAGAAGGAAAAATGGGGCCGGTTATTATTTTTCATAAGCAAATGATTTGGCAGGAATTAGAGAGCATGAAGCGTTAAAACTCCCAACTACCCGATGCTTACCAGCCAGAAGAGTAGAGGTTGCTAATCTGTGTTCACAACGAAATGATCAAATACACAAAACACTCTGGGTTGTTTTTGTCTCTGTATTTTTCTTTTACACCTATTCTGCCCACAGGTGATAAACATTTGCTTGAACAAGGAGTTGCTTTTCCCAGTCATAACTGTTTATACTGTAAATGAGGAACAAAGGCTATTATTTCAGATAAATAGCAGACAAAAATATCCAAGCATGTTTTCAGAAAAAAATGTGAGGGTAGAGGTGTTATTGAGACTTAGAAAGCAGAGTAATTCCTGCCATTATCCTTCCTCTCGTGTGATGAATCAAGGTGACTTTGGAGATGGGTGATCCTTCCTCAGTGATCTCTTGTTAGTTGTCAAATAACTCAGTCAGGGACTTTCCAGAAACTTAGCCACAGTATATTATAACTATGTGAGTCCTAGATTTCTATAATATATATAAAGATATAGATTTACTTTTTCCTCACACACCAAAGAATGTTTAAGAAATAATTACAACGTATATGTAAATTATATAGTCCTAGATTTCTATTATACATATATAAATATACCCTTTTTCCCATGCTGAAATATATGTATTCATATATGACTATTTAGTTTTATTTTTCCTCAAAATTATTATTTCATATAAATCTTTGACTTTTTAGTAGGAAGAACTAAAATCACTTCTATGATTAAACAGAGATTAAGGGATGATGTTTGCCATTATTTTTTAGTCATTCCTGCTGAACACAGTTTCTCAGTTGTGCTTGGTCTGGAGAAACTCAAACCTGTCTTTGTCACAGATGTGGAAGGTTCCCTGTTCCCTTGTGAGTACCAGTGGGTCGATCCCATGTCCTCTGGTCACATGGGTGTGAGATTCTGCCCTGTGGTATGTTCAGCCTTTCCCTTTTTGATAAAAGTTACTTCCATTACTTACCCAGAATTTTTCATCTCAAATAATTTCATTTTAATTTTAATTACCTGTTTTAAATACCTTTCATTATACTTCTTCCTTCATTCAAAATCTCCATTTAAATACCTTTTTCATTATACTTCTTCCTTCATTCAAAATCTCCATCTAAGGTTTTTTTTATTTTTTTAACGATTGCATATATATATATGCAATATATTATATATATATATGTATATGTATATAATATATATATATCTGTATACTATGTGTCTGCAGTGCCTATTGAGGCCAGAAGGTGGCACTGGATCCCCTGGAACTGGAGTTAGAAACAGTTGTGAACTTAATGTGGGTGCTGGGAACAGAGCCTGGCTCGTCTCCAACAGCAGCCAGGGTTTCAAATGTCTGAGCTCTCTCTCCAGCTCTCCTCTGAAGTCTTAGGTCAGCCACACTCTTTTTCTCAAATTCATCTCTCAGTAGTTCTAAGGTCACCCCCAGAATCCTCCTCCAAAAGGTCCTCTTCAGTCTTTATTTTGTTTATATTTAACTTTTGAATGAGTCAACAGCATGGCCCCACTGTGTTCTAAGACGCGTTCTTTTGCTTTTCACTGAAAGTGACTCGGTCCTTCCAGTGCAATTCTCAAAAGGCCTCTAGCCATAAGAAGTGCTGAGTAGATTTGTCTTGGAGAGCCATCCCAGACAATCCTTATGCGAGATGCGTCACAAAAGCTATCAAAGAGACGGTCTGCAGCAGTGGGTGCATAGGAAAGAGAGAAGGCTCCACAGATAAAGCACCGTGTGAGCTGGGCTTGGAATAGCCATGCCCTTTCAGTTCCTTAAAGGAGTTAGGCACTGGGAGGGTTTAAATATGCTGTTAATGTTCGGTGCCTTGTACATGTGCGTCATTGTGGGTATAGCTTGGATACACTTATGGTATGTCATTAATGCAAAGGTGAGATAGTTAGTTACACACTGAGCTTGGACTTGGAATCTTTACGATACTTTGTTTGCTGTGGCTTGTCAGACTTGGGATGCCACTGGCAAAGTTGTGGGGTCCAGTGGGGCTATGCAGTGGATGAATCCATTAAGTCACTGTTGACATGACCTTGTTGGACATAGGAGGGGCCGTGTGGTGGAAAACAGGAGGCCATACAGTGAAGGATTGAAGAAAAGTCGGGGTGTGGGTAACGGCATGCAGGGAGAGGCGGCAGAGACGCCTGGAAAATGGAATCAGTCAGTAGGGTTTTATGACATTAAAGAATAACAATGTTCACCGCTGGATACCTGAAATCAAACTCACAGATACGGCCATCAGAAAAGTAGTTGTTTTCCTAAGTTAACTTCGGAGGAGGGAGAATGAATTGTTCTAGAGTCTTTATGTGTTAGGTCCATGTGAACACACCAAGGTTATACTTCTTCCCCGGGCTTCCTATGGACATAGGATTTGAAATTGATGTGGATTTAAGCTGCAGGGGGACAGTTGCCTCCACCGTGGAGGGAGGGCAGTACAGGCTGAGGGGGTCCCATGAAAGAGCTGAGGTCGCCCCTCCACGTGGGGATGGAAGAGGCTCATGGGCAGCGGTAAAGGATAACAGACTCCCGGCTCCCACTGGAGCTGTGTTTCCCAATCTATGTCGTCACCTGTCCCATGCTCTGTGTTTTTTCTTCATGTATTTATCTTCAAATTTTGCACACAGCCTGCCAGAGATACGTACATGGGCGAGGAAGTACCGGATGCCAGATTTATCGATTCACTGGAATTTAATCGTCTCCAGATTATTCAATGTTTCCGGGAGTATGGAGACTCATTTGCTCACTTACCCATTCACACCCTTACCCATTCGTTCATTTGCTCATCGATTCATTTATTTGCTCGTTCACTCACTCATTCACTCACTCACTCATTCATTTGCTCATCCATCCATCCATTCACTCATTCATTCACTCATTCATTTATTTATATGAGATGCGTATTAACCTAAAGCACTATATCGGAGATGCTGATGGTTCCCTAACCATATTTCCTGACCACGGATTTCATTGCGTCGACTGGGAGTGTTATTCTCGACTGTTACTGGTTCAAGATCCGCAGCCCATGTTAGGAAAGCGTGTCTCGGGAGGGGTCTTCCCTTCTGCGTGTAGCTGTGTCACTTCTCTCTGAGGAAGTGGTAAACAGCGTTTCCCACACTGTTCCGCTGATGGGAAAGACTCACTCTCCTGGTTTTCCTCACATGCTTACCGTCTAGTTGTGAGCTTGTAGAAGATGCGCGGCGTTCTCTTACCTGTACTTGATCACAGCGATGGTCCAGAGACCCCACACTGCCTGGGAAGCATTTGGGAAGAAGCACAAGGCGGAAGGGCGGAGCCCTGAGCGCCCCTGGCTGGTGCGTGAGTGCTTGCCTGGGGTTTCGCCAGGCACGGGCCGACACAGGTGTTCGTCCCCGTTGCCTGTGGCTACTCCACCGGGAGAGACAGGACTGTCCCTCACATTGCTGGCTTTTGGTGCTAGGAATATCTGCCAAGCAGTCACCCTGACTGCGTATTTCTCTGGGGAAATTAAAAGCCACAGGGGTGTCATCAGTGCGCCCCTCTGCTGGATGGCTGGCACACAGGCACGCCGCAGGAAACCTCTCTGTTGTCATTTGGTGAAGCCCGTGCGTGTCAGGTGTTCCCGCATGCGCTGCAGTCCAGGTAGAAGTAGCACATTGAGCAGAGACGTAACTGGCTTATTCCCAGCGGCGAAGCTCAGCACCAACTGACATGCCGATAAAAGGGATTTGGGGGCTGGCCCGGTGGGGAGAGGAAGGAGTTCCTTTTGGTTCTGTGCGCACAATTATGAGCCTCCCTGTCTACGTCTGACCCCATCCGTACTGCAGCGCTGTCACTGGCATCATTAGCAAGCAAAGTGTTGATAACATAGTCAAATGCACAGCGGAGTTCTGGCTCTCAGGTGTCTGGACTAACTCCCAATATTAGGAGTAAGAGTCAGACTGCCATCGCTTTTCCCCGGCTAACAGACGCTCTGCCATTAGCAGTGTGAAGGCAATTTTATTAAAATACACAGCCCTGCCGAGTTGCTCTCCACAGATAAACAAGGAAGGCCGGGGAGGAGCTTTTGTTTTTAAGTAATTATTTAAACCATACATTACAGGTAATTTTCTTTTGCCGGGAAAGCAAATGCTACCCGAACTGCAATACCAAATGGGTGACACTGACTCGAATGATGTGATATTGTCATTTATTTTTAAGAGCTACAGCAGCATTTGATTTTCCCTTAAGCACGAACAGAGCAAATTGGATCCAGGTAGTGTGCACATAGTCTCACGGCTGATGTTGTGTTTTGGGATGAGTGTTCTCATATTATTATACAGAGTTATGGAAATGTAACTTACTGGCCTTGGAGTTCTGGGCACACAGACTGGAGCTCCAGACACAGACTAGAGCAGGAAGGCAAAGAAGCATGTTTCCCCTCCAGTCAAGAGGAAGTCACGTTTCAGCCTTTAGAGGAACCTTCTTGATGGGATGCTTGCATACAAGCCACAAGGGTTTAGTAAAGGTGTGCGTGTGTGTCAGTGGGGCGCGAGCTTGGCTGGCCCCAAGGGTAAAAACCTCAGAATACATTTTCAGATCACTCGGGGGCTTAAACCCAGGGCCTTTCCTTTGCTTCTTGGAGTGACACGTTAGCATGCTTGGGCTCCTTAGCTCTGTCCGCACTGGCCTTCATGCAGGCCCTGTGAGCCTTTCCTGCCTGGGAGATCTACAGGGGTCAGGAATGCTTGCTCTGCACTGTTGTCCAGTGGCGTGAAGCAGCACACACCAGGGAACCAGGGTGCGGGGTGCGGGGTGCCGGGGTGGGGGTGCCGGATGCCGGGTGCCCGGGTGCGGGGCGCTGGGGTGCGGGGTGCTGGGGTGCGGGGTGCGGGATGCGGGGTGTGGGGCTCCGGGGTGCCGGATGCCGGGGTGGGGGTGCCGGATGCTGGGTGCCAGGGTGCGGGGCGCCGGGTTCGGGTGCCGGATGCTGGATGCAGGGGCGTCAGTGTCACAGCTCTCAGTTCCAACCCTGTTGAGACTCTACCTTCTTTTCCTGTGTTCTGTCTATGTTGGCAAGTAGTTTGTCTTCCTGAAGCCCTTGTGTCCTTGATTCTAGAGTAGAAATAAAAATGAAACCAGCCCCTCGTTATGGTTAAGAGGACGGAATAAATTGATGCCGTATAGCAACACTGTTGGAGATGATATGTGGCCAGGTGATATGTGGCCAGGACATACGCGGGAAGTGGTTTTTTTTTTTTTTTAATTTTAATAAGCTATTAACAAAATCTTATCAGAGAGAAATTTATGTGTCAAGTGTAGTTCTGGCAGTTGAGATAAATACATCTATTAATTTATGACCCCCACTTGAGAGTGGAAAGGCTAAGACAGACATTTGAGCAAATGACTCATCCCTGTACACCACTTCTTGTTTCATGGGGAAAGATCTTGGAGAAATAAATGAGGGCTATTCAATCTTGGCCACGGGGGTGGGGCCACTGAGAAGTCTTGGTGCGCGTACCTTTAAAGACTCTGAGCGGCATGGCCATAGCTGACAGGGGCTTTCTCTAAGAATGTTTTTGCCAGCACCTTGCATTTAAACTTTTCCTTAAATATCATCATCATGCTTAGCCTGGATCTCTGGACGCCAAGAGAAGTCCAGTGCTAATTAACCACTCCTGATGCTTTCTGATGTTTCTGCGAAAATGATCTGGGGGAAATCTGAAGTGTGCCATGGGTCCCCAAACTTGCCGAAGGCAGCACCCGTCACTGGAACATACCCTGCATGGAGGAAGGGTCACTCTAGCAAACCTTTCCCCCAGCAAGCCTTTTGCCTTATTAATCCTTGTCCTAGGAATTTATTCCAGTGACACATCTTCAGTACGATGAACATGTCTATATCTTAGATTCCTCAGTGTGATAAATATCTAAAGGACTTCAGCATTCCCCATATGGAGTCCCATGCACCAGGAAAACAAACAAGATGGGGGGTAATAAAATGGGCAGAAAAATCACACAGAATGGTCATAAGAGCAAAATTAGTATACAGAGGTGCTAATTAGGGCAAAATTAAGAACAAACACGAAACTTATAAATTGATGACGTCAACAGGCCAAGCTTTCAGAACTGCTGTTCAGAGAATGGGGCCAAGTGGAACAGGAAGGTGGATGAGGAATATTTATCAGAATGAACTGTAATTCTTAGAGCCCTGCTGGTATTTTATAGAAGAAAAAAAAAATCTAAAATCAACCAGAGAGTTCATGGAATCCCACAATAAACACAAAATACAGCACAGAAAGATCACTACGTTCACAGGAATTATAGAGAAGGGAGAAGGCAAGAGAGGTAAGAGAGGTAAGGTATCTCCAGTGTTAAAGGTGAAATGAGTATTGTGAATATAGCTGGGGGCGAAAACCCTGGGTGCCATCCCCAGTACTGCCAATCAATCAGTCAGTCAGTCAATCAATCAAACAACCCAAAAGTCAGTCCATCCGAATCCTCTTAAATCATGTGTCTGTTTTCACAAAGAACTGGTCGTGTTTGGCGGAGGAGCCTCCACGGACGTGTGAGATCTTTACCCTAGCCAAACTGCCCAGGAAATAAGGTGTCCACTGCACAGAGCAGCCCTGCAAGTCTAGGGTGAGGTGCCAGTGAGTTAGGGACAATCCTTGTTCCAAACCTCGAGAGTGCTGTGAGAGATTATCAGCAATGCTGTGTGGCTTGGAGACTCTGGACCAGCCGCCTATTTTCCATACACTAATGATGAAATTTTTGGGGTTTGAAGACGTTGTAAGATGTATGTTTAAATGACCCAGCAGTGGCCTCTGCTGCCCTAAGCCACACAGCTTGGAAATCCTCCCGAATAAAGATTCTCTAGAGTTAACATCCATGTGGCTTAGTATACAACTAGACCACTTTGTTCAAGAACCTTCTTTCTGCAGCAGGGGCCTGTCTAATATGGAACAGAATCTGTCATGATAACTGTCATATCCTTTCAACCAGAAGAAAATTTAAAAGTTAGCTGATTCTATTACGTTTTTGAAGCATGTACAACTTCAAACTGGATGAAAAGTCGCTTTCGTGTGTGATGTGGAGTGAGAGTCAATAACTTTCATAAGTAAGGTCCTCAAAAAGTTTAGCATGAGTAGCATTCAACAGAAATATTGTAGGCCTTGCCCAGAAGCGCCCAGTAAGTGGGAGAGGTGAGCCTGGAACCCCAGCCAGCCACTGTCCGTCAGGGAAGGCGTCATTTCACAGAACACCCTGGGGAGTTGTCTATCTTGAACTTAGTTCTATGATAGATCGTCCAGTATTACCACAGATCTGGAAGTCATATGACCAGGCCAGGCATCAGAGGGGTCCATCTCCAAAACCATGAACTGAGAAATAGGTTAGCATGCAGAACAGAAGGCTGCTTTCAATAAAGTGGTATTCATCACTTGAGAACCCTAGGGATGTGGGATTAAGGGCAGTAGCAGAATTATCTTAACTTTATTAAATTAAATAAAAAAAACTGTCGTGTGTGTGTGTGTGTGTGTGTGTGTGTGTGTGTATGTGTGTACATGTGCCTGCGTGTGTATGCATGTTATGTATATGTGTGCCCTGTGTGTGAGTGTGGGACCCTGAGGCTGACTTGGGGTACCCGCCCTCTATTGCTTCCTACCTTTCCTTTTGAGGCAAACTCACTGAATCTGGAGCTCACTGTGTCTGCCGGGGTCCTCTTGTCTGCTGCCCAGTGCTGAGGCTACAGGCATGAGCCATCACATCCGACCTTTTAAGTGGGTGTTGGGGCTCTGAATTCGGACCTCCAGGCTTTCACAGAAAGCACCAGGCCATCTCCCTAGAACAGAAGACGTTTGGGTGAACATCGATTGTGCTATTCTATCTGGTGCCACGGTCAGCCAAAAGATTCCTGGAATGCCTGGGGCCATTGGTGAGATGTTAGAGAAAGCTATTCTGCCCACAGACCCAGGATCGATGAACAGTTTGCTAAGAACACGCATCATAAAAACAATGCAGTATGCAAAAGTTACTCCTGATCAAGAGGGCAACAGAAAACGGTAGAGCTGGTGTGTGCTCACCCACGTCCTGGTGTTTTTGGGACAGGGAAACAAAGTGCAGAGAGGTTAGATTTTACGGAGTGAATATGCGACAGATCCAGAAAGAAAAACATGTGCCCAGATTTCCTGATTCCTGGCCTGGTTTTCATCCTGCAGTGGCATGGTGCCTCGTGACACATGTGAGATTAGAAGGGAATTGTATTTGTTGAAATGTGAGAGAAGTGTTGCTGGTCTTTGGATGGTTTTCTGGGGGCAGGGAGGGGGGGATGAGGTCACTTTATCAGTGTGTTTTGCCATTAGGTTTCTATTTGACTTACTAACATTAATAAAGGACTAATGTGCGTTACCTACCAGGAACCTGTGTGGTCCTGGCTTCTGCTGGTATCTGTGTCTGCCTGCAGTTTGGGAGTCACCTGCTTTTTTTTTTTTTTTTTTTCTGAGAGTGCTTGCTTGCACGTATGCCTTGGAGTTCCTGGCACTTGAGCCCCACTCCACTAAGTGACTAATCTAAGAAATGGCCGCTCTTGTGAGGTGCGCTGGATCCTGAGCGTCTTCTGATTGCGAGGCAGTGGTAGTGGCGGTACCACTGGCAGACAGGCATTGCATTGCCATCATTTGGCTTTAACAGGAGATAGAGTCTTGTCTCTAACACAAGCCCGAGCCAAGGTACTGTCTCTTTTCTTCTAATTTTAGTCAGAGTCATTGGCACTGATCATACCTAGACAGGCTAGCGTTCTTTCTTCCCAGCGCAATCTGCTGGGATGGGCCGGCTTCCAAGCCGTTCAGCTGAACTCCCCCTGATTTTCCCAAACAGAGATATGATTGGATGTGGAGGGCACGAGCCTTCGCCCTCTCCATTAGAAGTCACCCGTTCAGACACTGCGATTCTAAGTTTAATTGGTTCAATGTATGACTCAGACAGAACCGGCTGTTAGGACTGAAAATTGCGGCATGCTTTAATTGTAGGTCAGGAAGTAATTACTCCGACATTTTGGTGCTGGGACATGGATATTGATATGTTTAACTGTCAAAGACGGGAGGGAAAGTGAACTGTGCTGCCCGCTTTCAGCCCTTGCTGATTTTTGTTCTGAACTGCTGTGGCGAGGCCCTGGCGGGCGCTGCACTCACGGCATCCATCCCTCAGGTCTCACGTGGCCTCAGTCACAGTGGTTGCCTTGTGGCTGATAACGGGCTCGCCCAACAACAGCTCTCAAGGACCATCAACACTGTCCTTCCGCCGCCAGACCCCGGTGCGGAGGGACCCTCTTGTAGCTGTAAATTGTCTTGTGTCTGTCATCTTCCTTCATCCTCAACCGAAAGTCCCCCAAATGCCCTGGTTTCCTTTCCTTCGCCGCAGTGCACGCACCCTGCAAAGAGGCAATGCAGGGGAGAAAGAGTTCATTTCCGCACAGGGTCCCAGGCTACGGTCCGGTCCGTCAGTGCAAGGGGTCAAGGGAGCAGGGCACCCGTGTAGGAGCAGACACGCTGCATTCATGCATGTCTGTGCTCGGCTCACAGTCTCTACTAAGTGTGACCAAGACCTAGGGAATTGATCTTCCACATCAAGCGCAATCTACCTTGCCTTCAGACATGCCCACGGGGAAAACTATCTGGGAAATCTTTCATTGAGACTCCAGTCCCTGTTATGAGCAGCCCCCCCCCCAATTGGGTCCCGCCGACACACCAGCCCCCAGTAACATGCAGAGACTCTGTATTTGATACAATGCTGTTGGCCACTTACTATCATTGTTTATCAGCTAGCTCTGTCTTAATGATTAACTCATTTCTACTATTCTAAGTATTTCCACATGGCTCATCTTAAGGGCGCTGGCGTTCTACCTCTCCGGGCTCTATGTGTTGACTCCTCCTTACTCTTCCTCTTTCCTCCTTGTCTCCTAGCCCCGCCTATCTTGCTTTCCTATTGGCCAACAGGGCTTTATTAATTAACCAGTATGAGAAACATAGTTACAATATGACATCTCCCATTGGGTCCCTATGTTGTATCAAGTGGATAAATAACACTAACCAGCACCCAAAATACCCAGGCTCTTTCCTGATTGTGCTAGAACAGGGATTTTCCATATGGAAAGCATGACCCCAGTTAGACTTTCCTGTAATGAAGAGGAGCACAGACCAGGTTTCTTATGCTGCCTTGCTGAGGAGTCAGAGGAAAGTAAGGGACACAGAGGGCCATCTCCTGGGGACCGCAGAGCAGTTTCTGTTAAACAAAACAAAACAAAATCTTAAGCACTCACAAACAAATTGTCAAATAGAAATATCCAGTTAGTTAACAACCGGAGAACATGTTGGTATTTCATGGAAAAGAAAATGGAGATTGTGCAGCACTGTTTCCGCCAGCTTCCCATTACTGTAAAAATGACTGTGCTAACAAACTTGCGGAGAGGGGAAGGGAGGTTCACTTGTGGCTCAGCATCTGGGAAGGCCTGGTCCGCAGTCACAGCAGATGCGGGTGTGTACTGGATGCAGCTGCCCACTTGAGAGATGGGGCACACGCAGGAAAGAAAGAGCAGACCAGGGCCTGGCTGTCCCCTCGTATGTACCTGCATCTCTCCGGAGCATGGAGGGACTCCCAGCAGTAGGCCACTGTTTTAAAGGTTCCCCCAGCAGCTGCTACATGGCCAGTGGGAGCCAAGCTGTATGAACCACAGGAACCTTTGGGGCAACTCAAACTTTACGCTATACAGACCACATCCCAGACCTGAATTTAAAAAAAGGAAAAAAATAACATTCTAAGTAGAAGTTCAGAAAACCAAACTGAAGTTGTTTTAAAAAGAAAAGATTTGTATGAAGAACCCATTAAAAGTCCTGTGAATTTATTTCTTCATGTTGCCAAAGCTCAAACATAAACTAAAGGGTTACTTTATTTTTTTACATTTGCTATTTTTAATTCTAGTTAGGTAGATGGGATGGGTTTCCCCTCTCTCTTTTTAGTGATAAGCTTACTGGTTTGTTTTTATGAATGAAGGAAATACAGTGAAGATAATACAACATGACATTTTTCCTATGTTTTCCATTCATCAACTCACAGCAGCAACAGTTATCTGAACCAGATCAGTATTCCACAGGGATGGGAGCGGGGCCTCCGATGGCTTACCCCCGTGAGGGAGGGGCTATTGACAGTCGATGCTGCTAGGGGTGTGATGGTGGTGGGGCGGGCGTGATCTCTGGTGGATGCTTATACCCCAGTGATGACTAAGAGAGAGTGGTCCCTGACGGATGCTCATGCACAGTGAGTGGCCAGTCACACATGTATATGCGGGCTGAACTCAGAATTCTTAATGCCAGTAAGAGGGAAGACAAGAAGCTGGGAAGGAGATGGGACTGGCTAGGAGAGCTTGGATGAAGGTAACAATAGGTGGATAGGATTAATAGATGTTGGATACATGTATGGACTTTCAAAGAAATAAGGATACTATTTAAAAAACTCTTTCCTTCTGTTTCCTTGGTCATTCTTGGCAAAGTAGCATGCGTACCTAAACTAGGCGTATCGTCTCAATTCCTTCACAGATTGTAGGACATAACCACAACCTTGGAGCAGTCAGGAACACGAGAGGGTTCCTATTCAGGCAATAAAGTCTGCCGTGGTGGGAAAGGCCCAGCTGTAAAAGCTGTAACGATCTGGGTACTTGGAGTCAGCCTTCAGAAGTCAGGGAGTAGACCAGACCAGAATGGAGGGTGCGCTAGGTGGGGCCCAAGAGCTTCCCCGGAGACACACTTCCTCCAGCGAGGCCCCAACTATGAATGTCCACAGCATTTGGAAACAGCACTGTCAACTGGGTACCAAGCATTCTGGTGCATGGGCCCGTGGGGAATATTTCACCGTCGAACCAGAACACCGAGCTTGTATAAATTGGTGATTATGATATCTGGAAATGTGGATTTACTTATTTTAAATTGATGACTTAGTATCGATTTCTATTGGATGCTTTTCATTAGTATTCAGGGCTAGATCCTGTAAATATATTTGCAGTGTTCTTTCTGTCGAACAATTTATTTTAGACTACTGAGTACCTGCTGTGTGTTTGGGGTAAGAGATCACTTGGTTTCTGTAACCCTTCAAAACACAGCATTTCAGCCCATTTCTGATGCCAGCCCTTCAATATAGTTGAATCTTGCCTGCCAGTTTGCAATCTGGGAAACTTCAATCTTCCTTTCTGGTCCATGAACTACTATAGTTGACAAAAGGGATCTCTAAAAGATAATTGTATTGATTAATTCAATTTCTGGGTCGAGCATAGGGTTGTAAATTGGAGATCACTCATAGAAATTGAATACAAAGGGAAAATCTTTTTAAGTCCTTTTTGTTTCCCTCTGGTGCATTGAGTGATTTATGCTGGACTCCTAAAAGCTTTCCAGCCCCACGGTGCTTCAATAAACTTCTTCTAATGGAGTGCGGAATGCTGCTTCTATTTCTGTTGCCTCTGCAGTAGGTGGGGAACCTTTGACTAGGGGAGCATGGCTTTGTTTTATTTTCATTGAAAAAATTCACATGCTAACACTTGTAATATTTTTGGAAGATTTCTGGTATGGCATAATCCAAACCTTCAAATACATATTAATTATGTCATTTCCAAGTAAATGCATGTACATTTGTCTATGGACATTCTTAACCCACCCCAGTTTGTCTGCATCTGTACATACAGGCAGGACATCTCCAGCTTTAATGTATTGGGCTCCATATTTCTTATATGTTGGCTGGTTGAGTGTTTCATCAGCTAATGGCTCCTCTGAATACAGAAACCATCTTATCCACACTCTGTCACCCCCAACAGAGTACAGTATCATACCCTTTACACAATGGATGCTAAATTAATGGTTGTGCTGAATGGTAACCAAAAGAATACACATTTAATCAGAGAAAAATGTACCGTTTGATTTTTCGTGCAGGTACATGGCAAAAATGTCACTTAGAGAAAGTCCCTTTTTATTGTCAATTAGGACTGTCTTATTCTCATCCGACGAGAAGGAAGCTAAGCTCGGCACTTTTATACGGTTTTCTTTATAATTGTGAACATGGAGAACCACATGAGGCCATCAATCAGGGGAGAGACGAGGGCCCAACAGAATTACTTCTGTAGGTGGCCAATTTTTTTTCAATCAAGGACAGCTGAAAGGTCATGATTAAAACAGTGATTTTCCAGAAATTGTAAGTAACTGTTAGTGATTGTTTTGCACAAAGATGTCAAAACTACCTTTTTCCTCTGAAAAAAGAAAATTATAAGTTCTTGCAAACATTGGCAGTTTTCCAAATTTTGCTTGTACCTACTGTAATGTGTTTTAATTACCACACTTGAGTCAGTTTCTTAAAAAAAAAAAAAAACAAAAACAAAAACAATAAAAGGCAAAAGTAAGTGTGTCAGGAAGCCTCCCCAGATTCAACAGTGGCCTCACCAATACCTGCATGTTACTTGCTTTGATGAGCCTCGGATTGTGGTTTTGTGATTTTACTCTGAACGAGTGCCTGGTATGAATGATGATTCTCAGGAGAAATGAAGGATGGCTCCACTAAGTGTCTGTGGGGTCCCTTTATGAAGAAAATCCAGGAAGGCAGCTGGGGACAACACATGGCACTGTGATTTCTGTAGGGGGCCCTCCATGCTCACTGGCAGGCCGACCCCACACTCTGGCAGGTGGCAAACACGATTTGGTGCTGCTCAGATGGGGTGTGGACCCCAGGTCCTTGACCCTGAGTAGTTGATGAGGATTCCTCAGGACCCTGGCCAGGAGGGTTTCACCCCAGTGATCTCTTCATCCCCTAGTCAGGTAACTGCACTCCACTGCCCATAGCCTGCTGCAGGGCTGGTTTTGTTTGCTCACAAGGATGTTTTATTGTCATCTGTGGTTGGATACAGGACAGGGACGTCTTTGTGTAGCCCTGTTTAGTTTTACGTTCTAGTGTGCATTGAAAGTCCTTTAAAATGGAGTTGTAAACTGGGAGATGTGCTGTATTTCAGTCTCCCCTGGTAGTTAGTATGTGTCCGTGTTTGCGTGTGTGTTCACGTGTGTACATGTCCATATATGCTTGCCTATGTGTCTGGATGTGGAAGCCAGAGGTCAACTCCGCATGTTTTATACTCTGTCTTCCCCCTTATTTTTGAGACACGGTCTCCCACTGACCCTGCCGCTCACTGACCGGTTGGGCAGGCCCTGGGGATCGTCCTGTCTGTCTGCCTCCTGGAGATTACAGGGGGAATGCCTCCATGCCAGGCTTTTATATGGATGCTGGGGATCTGAACTCGGGTCTTCTTGCATGGACAGCAAGGCCTTCAGCCACTGAGACGTTTCTCCAGCCTGCACTCTGTATATGTACTCTCTGCTTTCCTTTAATGTTCTTTTAATCTTTAAGAGCTACACAGAAATAAATAGAAAATGACGGTGGTAGTCGCTGCAGCAGATGAAGAATGAATGGGGCTACCCTGTAGGGTGATCCTCAGGTGCACCCACGTTCCTTGCCTTGTAGGAAGGTGCTTACGGGGGCAGGGAGCAGGGCCAGATGAGTGGTAGAATTTCAGGGCGTATAAAGGGCCCGTGGGGTGTTTGCGGAGTGTGACTTCATGTGCAATTAAAATCTTGAGTTCCAGGGTGATGGGGCTCATGTCCGCATCAAATGTCAATGTCCTTCTCCTTGCATTGGATACATTCAGGACACATTCAGTTAGGATGCACATGGCAGAAGGGTGCTCCTCTGATTTTAAGAGCAAAAGTATCCTGATACATCATAATTCCTATGACCATGTTTTAAGTTAGTTCACTCCAGGGCTTCTTTTGTGATCTATAGAAAGATGAAATTCCATCAAATCAGCATTGACCGGGTGCCAGATATAGCCAAAGCACTATGCATGATAATTTGCTCTCAAAGATAGTGTGTCTACTCCAAAGCCACCCTGCTCCTGAGTGTTTTCCTGCTACATTCTTGATTGGAATCGTGATTATTAGGTTCTTTGTTGTTGTTATTATTTTATTTTTCAATAAGGAAAAGAAAAAAAATTCAAAGTAACTTGACTCTGATTTACCTATTAATCTTATAAATTGCCCTGAAACTGTATTGCACAATAAGGAAGGTTTGAGCCAATAAATCAGAGAGCTGTGGTTGGGTCCTGGCTTTACACACATTTTGCTTCCAAAAGGCTGTTGCTTAGATTGACTGTCTATTCTTTCCAAGGATGGTTCAATATATCTGACCTGCTCTTGAAATCTGTTTTAATGGAAAGGTGCTGAAGACAACTCCTTGCCTTGTGAGCAAAACTCTGCCTGCATTGTAGGAGTGTGCTGTGACCACTGACTGTGGTCCTCTCTTGGATTAGTATCACAGGTAGTCCTTGGTTAGACCTGGTTCTTGGAAACATTGTGTGAGTTTTACCTTTGGAATCACCTCAAGATTCTCTATGATGGCGCTGAATTCATCTCAATAGCAATGTTTCTAAAATGTTCTTCAACCAGTTATGGTTAGTCACTGTCATCATCATCTTCCTCCTCCTCTTCATCTTTTATCTCATCCAGGGCACAGAACTTAAGTAAATCAAAGATGTCAAACTTTCTGTATTGTTTCTAGTTTTCTGAAAGTACCAGACACAAGAAAGGTCCATTGTCAGTTTGGGACCAGGGAAGGCTGACCATGGAGTAGTGGAGAAAGTCGCCATGATGAGGGCATGGGATCAGATCTCAGCTCTGCAGAAGCTTGTGCTTGGCAGTAGAAAATGGTCTCCTGCAGGAACAGAGCTTGTCAGGGGCCGACTAACTCACTTCTGGGAGTAAGGAAGGCTCCAGGGATCTGAGGGAAACACTGAGATGGGAACTTCATCTGCAGAGCCAGGCACAGTCAAAATCTCCTTGAGGACAAGGAAGTTGGTGCCACGCACTGTCCCAGGACCAACTTTCTAAACAATACTACAGCTCAGCTGAGTCACAGAAACTCGAGTGCCATCTCAGGGAAATGGATGAGAAGCAGACCATACTGAGAGGGGTCAGCCTGGCTGTGGGCAGGTCAGGGAAGTTACTCATTCAGTTCATCATTCTCTGCTCTTTATGCTAAGATTCCCTCCCCCCATGCCCACCCCCTGTCTCATCTAAGCATAGCGGGGAAGGAGAGAATTCATACGAACTCCCCAAAGCACAGCCCATATCCCTTTCCTCAAAGGGAGGTCATCTGCTTCCCGTTCTTGCTTTCTATCAGCTCCCTCCAGTTGAAGACTCTGTAGTCTTGGGGGAGGGAACCCAAGCAAAATTGCTATACCATAATTTGTTGATTTGGGTGCATTTTAAGACATCTCTACATGGGTTTTAGGAGAGATCTTAAAGTGATGGTTTGTCATATCTACTTGCCAGAGTATGTTTTTTTTAGTGACACATGAAAGGGGTCTCAAATCAGTAACACAGAAAGTCTGTCTGTCTAAGTCTGTCTGTCTAAGAGCCTGCTGACACCTGCCACAGCTCCAGATTCAAACAGATCCATAGAGGCTGAGGAAGCCACATTGGCGTTGCTGACATCTGCCTTGGCGCTTAATGGCGACCCAGCAGAAGGTGTCATTTTGGAGGTCTCAGAGCTGGCTTTGTCCCGTTTTACCACTTTCCCAAAAAGGACTTCCCAAGGAGAAAGTCCTGTGTCCCCAATTTTAAGAATTACTTTGTTTTCCCACAAGAGTCAAAAGTGTTGCTACTAACCTTTCTGTTTCTCAACTAAACTGTGTGAGCCAACATTTAGATAACCCATCTCCACATACTTAGAGACACCAACATGCCTAAAAATAATAATGCTGGGACTTCGGGAACAGAAACCCAGACCCCTCCCCCCTTGCATCAGTAAATGCTATCCAACTTCTAGGTGCTTTGGTCATTGTTTCTTAAATTTTTAAAAATCTTTGTCGAAAAGAAGCAAACACTTGTGGTGAAAACCTTTACTGTCATATTTTCTTATTGACTGTCTAAGGGGAAGCAGAGAGTTGGAGTGGTTACATCACCATGCAAGCTTCCTCTTTTCAAGGCATACCTTTTCTGTGAAATAGAAGCCCAGCACCCCATATCAGAAGATATGGGGTATCTGCTGTACCTAAGCTCAGCTTTGCGGATGTGTCTCCACGTTAGACCTTGTCTCTGTGTGGCTTAATATTTGGGCAATGTCTTGTTTCCATGATTCTTCACAAATAATTTTTATGTGAAGAAAATAGTGTAGAGAGCCAATGAGAAAGAAAAGACAGCCTGCATGCCTGTTTAAAAATGGAAGCAAGAAGGCCATCAGGAGGAACAAGGGCATGTCCTGTGGACCCGTGGGTTTGGATAACTTTCTTTCCCAGATTATGAAGGACTCACCCTGAGGGTTGCCTCGCAGTTCCCTCTAGGAGGAGCTGCATGGTAGGAGTCCTCCTGCCAAGGCTGAGAACCCTTACAGCAGTGCTCGCTAGAGAGCACTCACGCATACCACGCTTCAGTCATACTTGGTGCAGTGTTAGGGATGCCGTGTAAACCACCTGTTGGGGTGGGGGTGTCGCTTAGTGACACAGCACTTGCCTCGTAGGTAGGGAGTCCTGGATATGATTGCCAGCCCTGAGAAAGGAAACTGAAAACACCCACCAGCAGGATGCTGACAGGGAGACCCCGCCACATACTTGCGACTTGAGTAGGACTGAGGTCAGTTTTGGAGGAAGCCAAAGAATTGCTCGAGTTTTCAAACCTACAGACTTACATGGCAGAGAGGGGTCCGTGTAATGTGGTGCGTCCCCTGCTGCTAGACCTTCGTGATACTGCTGTATTTCACCAACTGTCCCAGCAGAGGAAGGTCTGAGGGAAATTGGGCGTGTTGAGTATAAACAGTTTAAGCCACTAATCCCCACATAGCCTGAATAGTTACAAACATTGCTCATGAGTGAGCGCCAGCTTTGATACAGTGCTTGGAAAAGTTATTGTAGCAACACCAAAGGAGGCAATGTAGCAATTCAAGGTAGACCTTCAATTTGGGATCCCCCTGCCCCTGCACATACGTCATGTTTCCTGTGGGAGACAGGTCAAGCATGCTTGGTAAGCTAACAGGATTTTGTTTCCTAATATTTTGGAAGGCCACTTTCCCTAAATACACCTGTACTCCATTAGAAGCCTTCATCAGCTCTGGGCAGCAGTCTCTTCCTCTAACCCATTATAAACAATGCAGTCTTCACAGATTAGCTCCCTCCCTGCCAGGCCATAGAGTGACATCTGCATAGCCCCTCCTACTTTAGTCCTGTCTTCAGGGCTGTGGTCAACTATGTTGTATGTATGATACCTGCCGCCAGGGTTGGTCTTTTCTACTATGTTTCAAACTTTGATTTCTTGATGTATTTTTATGTACTTCCTCTTTCTCCTCCTCCTCTTCTTCATGAGCTAAATGGCACCAGCAGTACAGAGGACTTTATATTAACTATAAAGTGTTGGCCACAGGCTAGGGCTTCTTATTGGCTAGCTCTGTCATAATTATTAACCCATTTCTATCAACCTAAGCATTTCCACGTGGTCTTATCTTACCTTTCCCAGAATTCTCCTCTTCTCCTAGTCCCACCTATCTTCCTGCTTTATTGGCCAACAGTGTTTCATTCATCAGCCAATAAGAGAAACGTGTACAGAAGGAACCCCCCCCCCAATCAGGTACAGTTTGGAATTAATCTTTGCACTTGGAAGTATTGAATAAATGCTTCTGATTATTGATCACTGCTGCTTTCCTATGCATCCCTCTTGTGATACCAGTAGACCTTGTAACGTCAAAGATTAAAAGCACACGGGATGAGCTGGGAATGTTAGCAGAAAAACGGCAGTGGACTCTCATGTCGCCTGGCTTTTTTGCCTCATGCATTTAAGTGCATGGGGAGAAGGGAAGAATCCGAACCACTGGAGAAGTTTCTTAGAGAACTTCCACCTCTGTGGAGGCCCGGCTTTTGGTCATACCTATAATCCTCTGCCAGTAGTCCGATAAACTGTCCCCTTCAACCACACTCGTGTTTCTCGGAGCTTGGATTTATAGCCTGACATCGTAGATTAAAAATCCATTAAAATCTATAAGAACAGCAAAAGTTACACATTCCTTTCTCCGTAGTAAAGATTTTCCTCAAAGATTTTACATTAGAACTCTGTGAACAAGCACTGATATTAATAGGCCGTTTTAAAGTCAAATTTGGGCTGAACTATGGTAGACCTGACAAGGAGGGGCTTCCCATACTCTGTAAGATTGAATTTTGGAATGACTAAGACACGGTTGATTTTGCTTTTTCTCACATGCCAGAAAGACAACTCAAGACTCTATTAACAAACAGCAGACAGCCTCGAGGTAAGCGGTAATAAGGGGGACTGGTGAAGATCATGCAGGGGAGGGTGATAATGGAGAGAATGCCCAAGTAATTGTTCTTAGATGGCAAGAAAAATGAGACCCAAGGAAAGGTGTGAGATCAGGGTAGAGAATGCCAATTTATTTTAGATGATATTTTTTATTTAAATTTGAAAGAAGCTTGTTTTATATGTCAATCCTGGTACCCTCAGCCTCAGCCTCCCTTCCTCCTCTGCCCCCACCCAACCCCAATCCCATCCGCTTTCTGCTCCCAAGGGAGGGTGAGGCCTTCCATGGGGGATCTTCAAAGTCTGTCTTATCATTTGGAGCAAGGCCATGTGTCTAGGCTGAGGGAGTATCCCTCTATGTGGGATGGGCTCCCAAAGTCCATTCCTATACTAGA
Source organism: Cricetiscus sungorus (assembly GCA_030556225.1). Lineage (NCBI taxonomy): Eukaryota > Metazoa > Chordata > Mammalia > Rodentia > Cricetidae > Cricetiscus > Cricetiscus sungorus. Next base: position 49,048,414 of record JANBXA010000735.1, on the reverse strand, counting down.
GATAAATACTGATCCACTACCAGAGGCCCCATAGACTGCCCAGTCCTCCTAACTGACACCCACATTCAGGGCTCTGGGTCAGTCCTATGCTAGTTTCCCAGCTGTCAGACTGGAGTCCATGAGCTCCCTTTGTTCAGGTCAGCTGTCTCTGTGGGTTTCTCCAGCCTGGTCTTGACCCCTTTGCTCATCACTCCTCCCTCTCTGCAACTGGATTCCACGAGTTTGGTGCAGTGTTTAGCTGAGATGTCTGCTTCTGCTTCCATCAGCTCCTGGATGAAGGCTCTAGGATGGCATGTAAGGTAGTCATCAATCTCATTATCGAGAAGGACATTTAAGGCAGCCTCTCCACTATTGCTTAGATTGTTAGTTGGGGTCATCCTTGTAGATCTCTGGGCATTTCCCTAGTGTCAGATTTCTCTTTAAACCTATAATGCCTCCCTCTATTAAGGTATCTCTTTTCTTGCTCTCCTCTATTCTTCCCCTGACTCAATCTTCCTGCTCCCTCATGTTCTCCCCTCCCCTCCTCTTCTCCCCTTCTCTCTCTCCTGACTCCCTCTCCCCCCACCCCTGCTCCCAATTTGCTCAGGAGATCTTGTCCCTTTCCCCTTCTCCAGGGGACCCTGTATGTCTCTCTTAGGGTCCTCCTTGTTTCCTAGCTTCTCTGGTGGTGTGGATTGTAGGCTGGTGATCCGTTGTTCTATGTCTAAAATCCATATACGAGTCAGAACATACCATGTTTGACTTTTTGTGACTGGGTTACCTCACTCAGGATGGTTTCTTCTAATTCCATCTATTTGCCTGTGAATTTCAAGATTCCATTGATTTTGTTTCCCACTGAGTAGTACTCCATTGTGTAAATGTACCACATTTTCTCCATCCATTCTTCAGTTGAAGGTTGCATCCAGGTTCTGGCTGTTACTAATAATGCTGCCATGAAAATAGTTGAACAGATAGATGTCCTTGTTGTATGAATGTGCATCTTTTAGGTGTATGCCTAAGAGTGGAATTACTGGATCTTGTGGTAGACTGATTCGAATTTTCCCGAGGCTGTGTGAGTCTACACTCCCACCAGCAGTGGAGGAGTATTCTCCTTTCTCCACATCCTCTCCAGCATAAACTGTCATTGGTGCCTTTTATTTCAGCCATTCTGGCAGGAGTAACATGGTACCTCAGAGTTGTGGCTGAGGATGTTGAGCACTTTCGTAAGTGTCTTTCAGCCTTTTTGGATTTCTCTATTGAGAATTCTCTATTTAGTTCTGTACCCTACTTTTTAATTCGATTATTTGGTGTTTTTGTGACTAGCTTCTTGAGTTCTTTGTATATTTTGGAGATCAGCCCTCTGTCAGATGTGGGGTTGGCGAAGATTTTTTCCCATTGTGTGGGCTGCCATTATGTCTTGTTGACATGTTCTTTGCCTCACAGAAACTTCTCAGTTTCAGGAGGTTCCATTTAATTGTCAATGTCAGTGTCTGTGCTACTGGTGTTATGTTCAGGAAGCGGTCTCCTGTACCAATTTATTCAAGGGTACTTCCCACTTTCTCTTTTAAGAAGTTCAGTGTGGCTGGATTTATGTTGAAGTCTTTGATCCATTTGGACTTAAATTTTGTGCACAGTGATAGGTATGGATCTATCTGCAGTCTTCTACAAGCCAGCATCCAGTTACACCAGCATCATTTGTTGAAGATGCTTTCCTTTTTCCATTGTATAATTTTAGCTGCTTTGTCAAAAATCAGGTGTTCGTAGGTGTAAAGGTTAATATCAGGGTTTTTGATTCGATTCCATTGGTCTACCTACCTATTTTTGTACCAATACCAAGCTGTTGTCAGGACTATAGCTCTATAGTAGAACTTGAAGTCAGGGATGGTGATACCTCCTGAAGTTCTGTTATTGTACAGGGTTGTTTTGGCTATCCTGGGCCTTTAGTTTTTCCATATGAAATTGAACATTGTACTTTCAAGATCTGTGAAGAATTGTGCTGGGATTTTGATGTGGATTGCATTGAATCTGTAGATTGTGTTCAGCAAGATTGACATTTTTTACTATGTTGATCCTACCTATCCAAGAGCATGAGAGATCTTTCCATTTTCTGGTGTCTTTAATTTTTTTCTTGAAAAGACTCAAAGTTCTTGTTACATATGTCTTTCACTTGTTTGGTTAGCGTTACCCCAAGAAATTTTATGTTGTTTGTGGCTCTTGTAAAGGGTTATGTTTCACTGATTTCTTTCTCAGACCCTCTATCATCTCTATATATAGTAGGGCTACTGATTTTTTATTATTCTTTTTTAGTTAATCTTGTATCCTGCCACTTTGCTGAAGGTGTTTATCAGCTGTAGGAGTTCCTCGGTAGAGTATTTTTTGGGTGGGGGTCACTTATGTAAACTATCATATCATCTGTAAATATTGAAATTTTAACTTCTTCCTTTCCAATTTGTATCCTCTTGATCTGTTTTGGTTGTCTTATTGCTCTAGCTAGAACATCAAGTACAATATTGAAGAGATATGGAGAGGGTGGACAGCCTTGTCTTGTTCCTGATTTTAGAGGAATCACATTGAGTTTCTCTCTGTTTAGTTTGATGTTGGCTGTGGGTTTCCTGTATATTGCTTTGATTATGTTTAGGTATGTTCCTGTTATCCCTGATCTAAGACCTTAATCATGAAGGGGTGTTGGGTTTTGTCAAAGGCTTTTTCAGAATCTAGTGAGATGATCATGTGCTTTTTCTTTTTCAATTTGTTTATATGGTGAATTGTATTGGTTGATTTTCCTATGTTAAACCATCCCTGTATCCCTGGGATGAAGCCTACTTGGTCATAATGGATGATTTCTCCTATGTGATCTTGGATTTGATTTGCCAGTATTTTCTTGAGTATTTTTGCATCAATGTTCATGAGGGATATTGGTCTATAGTTCTCTTTCTTTGTTTTGCCTTTGTGTGGCTTGGGTACCAAGGTAATTATAGTCTTGTAAAAAAAAGTTTGTCGATGACCCTTCTGCTTCTATTGTGTGGGACACTTTGAGGAGTGTTACAAGCGATTTCCCGCCAGCCTGGTCTCAGAGCCGCATTGGCCCCAAATAACGCACAGAGATTCTGTTTTAATTATGAAACTGTTGGCGAGTTACTAGCATTTCTTATTGGCTATCTCTGCCTTAATTATTAACTCATTTCTATCAATCTGTTTCCTCGTGGTCTTGGCTTACTGAGAATGCTGGCCCTGCGCCTCCTTTGCCTGCTATAACTCTGCAAAGAGTGATTTCCTGTTTGTTCCTGCTTACATTCTGATTCTGCCCAGCTATGTCCTGGCCAATCTGTGTTTTATTGATCAACCAGTAAGACAAACATATACAGAAGAAAATTCCCCATCAGAGGAATATTGGTATTCACTATTCTTTGATATTCTGGTAGAATTTGGCGCCTAAACCATATGGCCCTGGGCCTTTTTTTTTTTTTTTTTAGTTGGGAGAAATTTGATGACTGCCTCTATTTCATTAGGGGTTATAGTTCTATTTAAATTGCTTCTCTGTTCTTGATTTAATTCTGTTAAGTGATATCTATCCAAAACTTGTCCATTTCTATTAAATTTTTGAATTTTGTGGAGTACAGGTTTTCAAAGTATGACCTAAAGATACTCTGGATTTCCTTAGTGTCTGTTGTTATGTCCCATTTTCATTTCTGATTTTGTTAATTTGCATGTTCTCTCTCTGCCTTTTTGTTAGTTTGGATAAAGGTTTGTCTATCTTGTTGATTTTCTCCAAGAACCAACTCTTCGTTATATTGATTCTTTGTATTGTTGTCCTAGTTTCTTCTTTTTTGATTTCATATCCCAATTTGATTATTTCCTGGCATCTACTCCTCTGGGTGAGTTTGCTTCTTTTTGTTCTAAGGCATTCAGTTGTGTGGTTAATTCTCTAGTGTGACTGTTGTCCAGTTTCTTCATGTGGGCAGTTAGTGCTATGAACTTTCCTCTTAGCACTGCTTTCAAAGTGTTCCATAAGTTTGGATATGCTGTGTCTTCATTCTCATTGAATTCTAGGAAGTCTTTAATTTCTTTCTTTATTTCTTCATTGACCCAGGAATGACGCAATTTCACATTGTTCGATTTCCATGTGTTTGTAGGGTTTCTGCAACTTGCGTTGTTGAATTCTAACTTTAAAGCATGGTGGTCTGATAAAATACAGGGGGTTATTCCATTTTTTTGTACCTATTGAGGTTTGCTATATTGCTGAGTATGTGGTCGATTTTAGAGAAGATTCCAAATGGCACTGAGAAGAAAGTAAATTCTTTTGTGTTTGGATGGAATGTTCTATAAATGTCTGTTAAACCCAATTGGGTCATAACCTCCTGTTAGTTCTTTTGTATCTTTGTTAAGTTTTTGTCTGGTGGGCCTGTCTAGTATTGAGAGTGGGCTATTGAAATCTCCCACTATAAGTATGTGAGGTTTTATATGCAATTTGAGTTGTAATAATGTTTCTTTTACAAATATGGGCACCTTTGTATTTGGGGCATAGATGTTGAGACTTCATCTTGATGGGTTTCTCCTATGATGAATAAGAAATGACCTTCTTCATCTCTTTTGATTGATTTTAGTTTAAAGTCTAATTTTTAGATATTAGAATTGCTATACCTGCTTGTTTTTTGGGCCCATTTGATTTGGAAAATCTTTTCCAAACCCTTAACTCTGGGATAATTCCTGTCTTTGAAGTTGAGGTGTGTTTCTTGTACGCAGCAGAAAGATGAATTCTGTCTTTGTATCCATTCTGTTTGCCTGTGTCTTTTTATAGGTGAATGAAGACCATTAATATTGAGGGATATTGATGACCATTTATTGTTAATTCTTTTTCTTTTGGATTTGTATGTGGTGGTGATATTGTGTGTGGATTTCTTCCATTTTCCTTTTGGCTCTTGGTAAAGTTGGATTATCTATTGCCTAGGTTTTTGTGGGTGTAGTTAACTTCCTTGGGTTGAACTTCTCCTTCCAGAACTTTCTGTAGGGCTGATATATATTTAAATATGGTTTTGTCATGGAATATCTTGGTTTCTCTATCTATAGTAACTGAAAGCTTTGCTGGGTATAGTAGTGTGGGCTTTCCTCCATGCTCTTAGTGTTGGTAAAACATCTATCCAGGACCTTCTGGCTTTCAGAGTTTCCACGGAGAAGTCAGGTGTAATTCTGATAGGTTTGCCTTTATATGTTATTTGGCCTTATTCTTTTGCTGCTCTTAATATTCTTTCTTTGTTCTGTATGTTTCATGTTTTTTTGTATTATGGAGTAAGGGGACTTTTGTGGTCCACTCTATTTGGCATTCTATAAGCTTCTTGTACTTTGACTGGCATGTCTTTCTTTGGGTTGGGAAAGTTTTCTTCTGTGATTCTGTTGAATATATTTTCTGCACCTTTGAGTTGGGTTTCTTTACCTTGTTCTATACCATTTCACAGTGTCTCATATTTCCTGGATATTTTTTATTAAGGATTTATTGGACTTAAGATTTTCTTTGGTTGATGAATCTATTTCTCCTAGTGTATCTTCAATGATTGAGATTCTCTCTTCCATCTCTTGTATTCTGTTGATTGTGCTTGCATCTGTAGTTCCTGATTGTCTACTCAGCTTTTCTAATTCCAGCATTCCCTCAGTGTGTGTGTGTGTGTGTGTGTGTGTGTGTGTGTGTGTGTGTGTGTATGTGTGTGTGAGTGTGTGTGTTTAGTTGTCTCTATTTCAGCTTTTAAACCTTGCACTGTTTGAATTGTTTCTTGCAATTTTTGGTTCGTCCTTTCTTCCATTTCTTTGAAGGATTTTCTCATTTCCTCTTTTAGGGTCTCTATCATCTTCACGAAGGTATTTTGGGGTTGTTCTCTTCTGCTTCATCTGTGTTGAGAAGTTCAGTTTTTACTAGTGTGGTGTTCCTAGACTATGGTGGTATCATATTGATCTTTCTGTTGTTGACTGTTTTCTTATACTGTCGTCTACCCATCCCTTCCAGTGTGTACTGGTGAGGTCTCTCCCTCTCCTGGTGGGTGGGAATGGGACTAAGTTTCTCTTCTGGTGGGTGCAAGCAGGCCCAATAATCCGATGGGTCTCCTCTTGCAGTGGGTGGGACTAGGGTGCTGGCAGACTCTGGATGGGTTGGTCCCCTGGGACAGGTTACCCTATGCTCAGGCCCCAATCCTCAGGAGACTCCAAGCAGGGCCTATGAAACAGGGACAGAAACGGGCCCACACTTACCCCTCCTGTGGGTGGAGGTGGGACTAGGACTGCCAGCATGGAGAGAGCCCTGGATTTCATCCCTAGCATCATGTACTCTGATTGCAGTAGAATTTCTTCCAATCCCAGCCCTTTGGAGCTGGAAGCCAGAGGCACAAAAGTTCAAAGCCATTTAAGACCAGCCTGGATGTAAGACCCAGAGTAACTCTGGGGTATATTTTTCTCCTAGGCGTGCAGGCTCTTATGAGCCACCAGAAGTGACGACGTGGCATCCTTGAGATGGGCTGACCATGTGTGTTCTTAAGCTTAGTGTCTCAGGAGTATGATCTACTATGTGTGAAACCAGCCTGAGCGCTTCCCCACATTCCTCTTCCTGTGGGCTCATCCACGATGTTTTCAAGTCTTAGTGATTCTGTGACCCAACACTTGTTTGGGCGGTTCACCTTCATTTGCTTTATTTCTTTTGATTCCTCTATTCCTGGTGACATGATGGCATTCTGTGTTGCTGTTCTTATGCAATAGTCTCCTTGAGTGCATGCTACAATACGATGTATGTAGTCATTCACCCATAAGCATCTTGAGTATGAAGGCAGAACCCATTTCTCACAAACCCTCCATCACAACTACAGGGCCTATGCATCTTGGAAATACTAGGAAGATGCCCATGCCCCTGCCCCCGCCCCACCTTGTGCCACACCTGTGTGATACTCTGGAATAAAGGGTGGACACATAATGTCAACAGTGAACACTATTTAAAAGCGGAATTCCAGTGGGGTGGGCACTGTTCAGCTGTTTCGTGTGTTTTTCTTTAGTCATTGAAACGTGCTTTTTATTGTTAATTAACCCTCCTCTGTGCTAAGGAAATCCCTGTGCTTAGGGGGGCCAGTCACACAGATAAGAGGTTCCAAAGCAGGGTTCAAACTTAAGGAGTGGCATTTTCATACCTGTTCAGACAAGCATTCTGCTTAATTCCTGCCTTCAACACCAGCATCAGACACGGTCTGCTGTTTATGAAGCTTTGAGGCCAGCTGGGGAGCCATTCTTCAAGCAAGAGTAAAACAATACCATAATGCTACTAAGAGATGAAGAGGTTAGCTGGCAGGAAGACAGACAAGAATAGAGGAGACACACTTTGTGGATCTGTGTTTCCTAGCAGTGTGATTGGAACGCAAACGAAATCTAGCTTAAATGTGGACAAAAGAAATATGTAATACTCCTGAAAAATGCAAGCTAACCAAATGCCTGGGTTGTTGTATTATACTTTAGTATCAGAATGTGGTTCTGAGCTTATTGATGGACAGAAGAATTCTATATTAAGGTGGGATTATAACCTTGGAATTTGGTGTTTCCCCTAATAATTCCTATATTAAGGCTGGTCACACTGAATTGGATTTATATACCTCATCTGTCTTTGGGGATTTTGGAGAAAGTTCCCCTTTCCCCGAGAAGACAAAAGCTTCCGTGAATCTTTTTTATTTATTTTTTAGCTCCATCAACAACAACAAAATCCTAATTTGGATAACTAATATGCTTAAGTAGTCTCAGAAAAGGGTGATAATATATGAGAGCTGTTGGGTTGCTCCCACAAATCATCATGCTTTACGGCTTCAATTTTGAAATATGTGGACTGATGTCTGATTTATGCCGCCCATGTTCCTTGTGTATACTTACGTATTCTTGCTTAATGTTATTAAATAAGCCCGAAGCTACAAATGGGCCTCCCTGACACAGGACGTTTGGCAGAGGCCTCTCCCTAAATTATGACCTGTAGCCTTTGAATGATGGTGTACTCACATCTTGCCCCCCTTCCTTGTCATTTGCTGAAAACTCTTTACCATGTTTTAATGACTGTTACCCATAAAGGTGGTGAGCAGTGTCCACAGGAGGCTTTTCAGCTGCACATTTGGTTGGTTTGTAAGCTGTGAGTTGGTTTTATCTTTTTTATTATTTTAAGACATGGTCACATGGTAGCCCGCACTTGCCTTGAACTTTCTATGTAGGCAAGGACAGCCCTGCATTTCTAATTTTCCTGCCCCTGCCTCCTGAGTGCTTAGATTCAAGTTATAGACCACCGTGTCTCCTATGTGCTGTTGAGGACAGCAAGAAGACTACTGCATACCAGCCCAGCACTCTACCACCCAAGCTACATCCTCAGCCCGTTTGACTAATAACTAAATTCTGAATTCTATCAATTTGTTATTTTTCTTTTAGTTTTCTTT